>OY744553.1:50705829-50733329 GCA_963556195.1 Sepiola atlantica | reverse complement strand
AAATCCCATCAATTCACTGTTGAGGTCCCCAGATGCCGGAGACCTTTTTTACTCTAATAGCTTCTTTCCTCTAACTGCCAGCCTTTGGAACTCCCTCCCTGCTCCCAGCTTCCCTGACTGTACAGACATGCAGAAATTTATATGTAGTGTGAACAAACATCTCTCTGCACAACTCCCCACTTTGATTTCCCGTATAAATCTGGCCCCTAATCCACAGTAGCCCCTTACGTCTCAGTGGTAATTTCCTTTGTCTGGGGGTGAATTTAAGTAAAGAAAAAAAATCCCAGGCAATGCCGGGTATTCCTGCTGGTGTAGTAGATAAAATATTTCTGCTTACCTTTCGCGAAGACATCTTCGTATCGAGCTTTGTCGACTTTGTATTTTTCAATTGTTTTCGAATACTCATTCTGGTATTTGTACACTTCTTCTTGAAGCTGAAAATTCAAATAAAATATTTCTTAGAAAGAAAAATTCGAAAACAACGAAATAAAATATTTCTTAGAAAGGAAAATTCGAAAACAATGGAATAAAATATTTCTTAGAAAGGAAAATTCGAAAACAACGAAATAAAATATTTCTTAGAAAGGAAAATTCGAAATAAAATATTTCTTAGAAAGGAAAATTCGAAAACAACAAACTAAAATATTTCTTAGAAAGGAAAATTCAAAAACAACGAAATAAAATATTTCTTAGAAAGAAAAATTCGAAAACAATGGAATAAAATATTTCTTAGAAAGGAAAATTCGAAAACAACGAAATAAAATATTTCTTAGAAAGAAAAATTCGAAAACAACGAAATAAAATATTTCTTAGAAAGGAAAATTCGAAAACAATGGAATAAAATATTTCTTAGAAAGAAAAATTCGAAAACAACGAAATAAAATATTTCTTAGAAAGGAAAATTCAAAAACAATGGAATAAAATATTTCTTAGAAAGGAAAATTCAAAAACGATGGAATAAAATATTTTTGGCGGAAAACATCAAACAGAATCTAAATCTACCTTTCGATTGTTTTTTCTCCCCAGCAAGGGGCGCCTCATCCAATTAACAATAAACCAACCCTTTTCTCAAAGAGAGAAAGTAAAGCCTGGGAGGGAGGACCCTCCTAGGATTGAACAGAACCCTAACTTCAGCCCGACAGAAACACAGTCATCTCTACCCGAAGCAATTTCAGCTTAATAGTCGGAAGGTTTCTTTTTCAGTTCGGGTCGCTCTGTACCCCATCCCGTCTCCACGGCACCACGAAAATGCAGCACTCCCGAGTTCGGTTGGTCACATGGTACTGCTCGGGGAAAGTTGCTACTCTGATGAAGGCCGCGGATGTCGAAAGCCTGGTCCAGCAATTACCGCACTCCCACGTTGTGTTTAATAGATCAGTGGGTAATTATCCGGATTGGGTCAGCGACTTGGTACCATTGCGAAGAGAAGGGTCATTTCAAACAGAACAATTAAAAGAACAACTCTGTCTGTTAGGTTTTTTTTTAGAAGAATAATTATTTGGTAAAGAAAATACAAATTACAAGGCACGGTAGTTCTATAATTTCCCTATTAATTCATACTAGCGCGGTACCCTGGTCATCGACCTTCGTAGGCTCACTTTTAATTCATACTAGCGGTGTATTTTAGTTTTCATCTTCCGTAGGTCCGTTCAACATTGTCACAGCTCCACTATGAAACAAGTTGCCAGAAGCCATGGTCAGCCTGAAGATGTCCAAATAGTTTAAGGTGGCAGCGCTAGATGCATCATGGCCGCTGATCTTTGTATAATTACCCATCACTTGAGTAGCAGACGATGCGAGGAGACACCATTCTTGTGTAAAACAGCATCAACAGGAATTTAGTTAAATCTGCTTTTTGAGGAGTTTTTCACTCCAGCGCCAAGTCGTGATCTCTACGGGGCCAAACAACGGATGTACCATAATCGCTTTCTCTCATTAAAAGAAATACAGCATTTTCCATCCATATTTCTGCTCCGTAAAACAGCCTATCAGAGATCGTGATAGCGCTTACCATATGCACGTTTAAACTCTAAGCGTATAACAATTTGATGCATGGTTAACCGAATCTTGAAGGCCATATCCAAGGCTAAATACCGGGACGAGTCCGATAGTCAACAAGTACCGTGAGGTAAAGTTGGAAAGAGTATTGGAGAGAAAGAGTTCAAGAGAACGTGAAACCACCCCGGGGTAAACGGGTGAAAACACTCGCTGCAATTATGAGACGATTGAACAGCTTAGTAAGGCAATGCCGAAAAAGAAAATATCAACTGCGCCAGAAAAAAAAAAAAATTTTTTTTTAAGTTTTGACTGTAATTCAATTTCCAACCGAATTTCGTGCAACCCACTTTCTCTCTCCAATCCAAATCGCTTCCCCCTCCTTCCCAATTGTCCTCTTCATTTATATCACCTGATATCCACATATGCAAATCAGACCACCATAAACACCTGCACCTATGAAGAGAAGAAGCCCTTTTTAAATCTGCATACACAACATGCGAAGCACCTCATTCTTTTTCCTGATGGTGAATGGTCATCTTTATTGGCACAGCTTTGCAGGTGTGTCTTGTGTAGTTTCAGATTGCAGTTTGATGAGTACTATGACCGGAATGTTGTCGAGACCAGTTGCCTTGTTGGCATCGAGGTTCTTAATGTGTTTGCCGACATAATTTTTTTAGTACAACTCGACCGAGGATTGAACCCGGGTCTCCCAGCCCATCAGAAAACATTCTTGCAATAATGCCAAATGGGTTTGTATACCATGATATTATTATTGAAAAGAGACCACCAATAAGATTAAAAAATTTTTTTAAAAGATGTGACGCGAAAAGATGGTGACCTACCTTTAACGTCTCTTCCTCGAGTCGAGTTCGTCCTTCTCGGTAAACTTTCTTCGCGACTTTCTTTTCTGTGATCAGATTTCCCAAGGCTTTCAAAACTTTGGAGGTCAAGCCTTCGACATTTTGCCGGACACAGTCCATCATTTTGTCCGTCTCTTGAACAATACAGTTCCACGCCTGAAAGTTGTGGTAAGAAGAGAATACAATTAATAATGACATAAAAGGAAATTGGAGTTTGCTTGAAGCATTGCTGGTAAATAGAAATGTAAGTTCGTAATCCGAGGCAGGAGCAATGCGATATAGGTACCGGAAGGTGGAACAGATGAACAAAAATAATTGAGAAGAGAAAATATGACTGGAATCTCAAATCAATTTATTAATATTTCACGGTTTAAATACCAAAACAGTAAATAGAAAAAAAAGGTTTACTGTCAAGCAATTTAAAAAGGTCCGGAATAAACTTTAATTTTCGAGAATGGAACCTCTCATTATCAAAAGAAACAGATAAAAAATATGACCGAGTGGTCGAAAAGGCAAGATGGACGAAATAGCCATGGCTACTACTTTCCTTTATCTCTCCATCATGCCAACCCAAAATTTCGATGTACTTGCATGACATTTTTCTTCAAATTATCATTCTGAGGAAGTCTTACAATAAAGACGAAACGTTGATGAATATATAAAAAATATCTCTTAGGTTTTTCCTTTTTCATTTCCCATTACATCGGATTACTCTCATCCTTCCTTTCTCATTTTATATATATATATATATATATATAGTATTTTATTTACATCCTCTCCAGGAGGTTAGACATAAGGTCAGGTGTGGGTTTTGATGAAAGTGTTTCTGCGCATAGAACTGGATTCGAACCCGGCACACCTAGGTCCCCAGTCTGCGTCGTTAATCACTTAGCCACTGTGCCATCATCCATATATATATAGTATACATCTTTTATTTATACAGACATTATTGGCTACATATATGCATACATGTTTCAGCTGTGACTTTATTCTACGTACAGCATCTTCAGGCCGTGTTAAGTACACTGAAAAAAAAAATGAATTACATTCTCGCATAAAGTTTCGGTCGGGGAGGGGGGGGGAGGTGAATGAAACCAAGGCATCTATACTCACAAACAGTTGCATGTCTATATATACATACATACACAATTGCATATCTTATATACTCATACACAACTGCATATCTTATATATACGCATACACAACTGCAATTCTTATATATACATACACAACTGCATATCTTATATATACATACACAACTGCATATCTTATATATACATACACAACTGCATATCTTATATATACATACACAACTGCAATTCTTATATATACATACATACACAACTGCATATCTTATATATACATACACAACTGCATATCTTATATATACATACACAACTGCATATCTTATATATACATACACAACTGCATATCTATATATACATACATTCTAATACATGTACGTACATGCATACATATCCATACACTCACACAAGTATATATTTCTGTGCGTATTTCACTTCTATTTTGATGTGGACGAGTGTGTGAGGTCTTACAAGCATCCCGGATGTATTTGACCAGACACCGTATCCGAAAGGATCCATCGTGATGAAGAGCCCTAAGTGGATTGGAGATCTAATAAAAAGATATCACGGAAATATATACTTGTGTGTGTTGGTGTGAGTGTATGAATTTTTTTTTCCAGTATACTTAACACAGCCTGAAGATGCTGGACTTTGAATAAAGTCTCAGCTGAAACATGTATGCACTTATGTAGCCAATAACGCATAAATAAATAAAAATTATACTATAATACAGCTCGACTTGGGATTGAGCACTCTTATAAACACCATAGTTTCATTGAATTAACATCTTAGGAAACAACAACCATACAAACACACATTATATATATAAGTTAAATAAACACTGGTATAGACGACGCTAATTAATCCGTGTTTCAATGTTATTACATCTTATCAAGACTGTGGAAAAACTAAAAGTGAAAATCAACTTTTAAACTGTCACCAAAAAATCAGGAGAAAAAGGAAAATGTAAATCCAAGGTCATGAATCACAAAATAACTCTGTCAAACACGTTTGCATTTTGCTGTCTCATGTCCATATAATGTAATATTAAGGAACCCTACCCCTTACACTCCTCAGCTAAACTACCCCTTTTAGAAATTTTTTTTTTTTTTAACATAGTTCACCCCAAACAACGCAAACCGCCACTGTAGAGGCTACTGAGAAAAAGGGTGAGAGTTTTTTTGTTTTTTTTTAGGGGGTCAACCTAAATTGGGAGCTGTGCAGCGAGATGTCTGTTTACATTAGTATTAAATTTCTGCATGTCAGTACCAGCAGGGAGCAGGGAGGGAGTTCCAGAGTCCGGCAGCACGAGGAAAGAAGCTTTTTGAGTAGAAAGCTTTTCGGCATCTGGGGACCTCCACAGTGAATGGATGGGATTTGGCAGATTGTCGGGTTGGTCTAGTGTATTTACGTCGAGGGGGCACCAGAGCAGCAAGTTCATCAGAGCACAATCCATCGAAGTACTTGTAAAACATGCACAAGGAAGCAACATTGCGGCGATGGGACAGGGGCTGGAGCTTGGTGGATAGTGAGGGACCTATTAAGTTGGTGACTCTTTTTTGGACCTTGTCTAAGAGGGAGAGACTAGCGGATGATGCACCAGCCCAGATGTGGCAACAATACTCCATGCATGGGCGGATTTCTCTATAACTCTCAGCGGAATAAGACGAAGACAAAATAATTTCTTTATTTAATTTAATGCAAAGAAAGTAAAATAGTAGTGGAATTCAGATACACTCTGATATTTAAAAAAAAAAATTTAACAATAGGTCTAAAAAACACTCCTGATCAAAAATTTAAGACCACTTAAAAATTTTTTAAAAGAACCCTTTTTTTTTAAGGATAGATTTTAAACTTTTGATCAAGTGTAAAATGCCTTATTTTATAAAAATGTAAATTTCTGAATAAAATGTTTGGAATGTAGCTTTTTGTTTCCATAACCTTTTCGATTGTAGTATTAGTGGCATTCTCAAGAATGGGGCGTACCAAAGTTATGTAAAAGAGATGGAAAGGATCTCAATCCAATGTAGAGAACTCACTTGGCCGCTTTCTCGATACAGTTGCACGTTAGTTTAAAGGAGTTGTCTACAACCGTACAAGGGGCCGTCTCATTAGCAATGATATGGTGTGGTTATGGTAGAATACCGATAGGCATGCTGAGAGCCGATAGCAAGATAACTGGAGTTTGCAGAATTCAGCGATGAATCCCAGTCAGCTTGAAGACCAGGACTAGACTTTGTTCAGATTATTCTCGGATTATCTTTGGATTATTTGCCATACAGCTCACATCCTTAACCTTAACGTCTACGAGTCTTCAGAAGAAGCACCGAGTTGCAGATTTCCGAATTTTTGAATCCGGCACGAGTCATCATGCAGCAGGCCACTTTCTTCCAATATTCTAGTGCTTTATGGTCGTCCATGATCTCCAGCTTTCGAACCTATATATCAGGGGCGGTCAACCTTTTCAGAGTTGCATCTAGGTGGTACCAGTTTCACATCTTCTGCAAAGAGTAGTACCTTTTCAGTGGGAGGAATGGCAGGCAGCAGATAAATCAAGGTTGCACAGATTTGTGGAGGACCCGGATAACCTACCAGGCATGGACCTCCCTCGCCGGCAGTGGACAATGCTCAACCGCTTCAGGACAGGTGTCGGCCGTTTCGCTGCGACCATGAAAGGATGAGGACTCAGGGACTCGGCTGTCTGCGACTGTGGTCACTCTGAACAGACAGTAGACCACATCATCGAGTCATGCCTTAAACATCGACTACCCAACGGCGAAGCCGGCATAGCTGCGCTAGACAACAAAACATTAGCATGGCTTTTCTCAACCGAGCTGGTGATCTAACAGTGAGATGCTGTGAAGCAAACGAAAGAAGAAGAGGGAGGAGTTTAAAATCTATCCTTTAAAAAGGGTTCTTTTTTTTTTTTTAAGATTTTCAAGTTGTCTTAAATTTTTGATCAGGAGTGTTTTAGAAATTAATGAATAAATTTCCCTTAAATTTAATTTTCTATTTTTAAAAGAATTCTAGGGAGAATAATAAAAGAACTCAAATGTAAAAATTCAAATATTGCATTGAATTTGATCCAAACACTTTCCTTGAATATTTATTTAATCTTAAGACCCCTTAAATATCTAAATAAAAAAAAATAATTTAGAACGTTATACTGTTTAAAGGCCATCTCTACAAATCTTTGATCAGATGATTTGACTATACAGGGTGTCTCAAAAAAATGTACTCACTCTTAGAATAACGAGAAAACCTTTATTTACCTTGGTGCGCGTTATCAGCTTTGTTTGAACAATAATGGTCATCAGTTTGAACATTTGCGAACATGATTCTTCAATTACATCTGTCTCATGTATTCGATGCTATTTCATTTCACTCTATGTTCATAAATAAAAGTTTTCTCGTCATTCTACGAGTGAGTACATTTTTTTGAGACACCCTGTATTTAATTTGAACTTAATATTACATTTTCAAATTATAAGAACTCTATCATTAGCAATCTGAATGTAGTACTTCCACTTAACCGTTTTTGTTTTTTTTTTTAATTAAGTAGTTTAAACAAGAAATATATCAATAAACTTTTCCTTTTCCTTAACCCATGCATTTTCAAAAATGAAAGCTTTTATCATCAGAGAAGATCAACGGGATGATTTATCCCGATGATCTCTGATGATGATAAAAGCTTTTCATTCTCAGCATTCATTTTATAATTTAAAAAAGATTTTTTTTAATGCAAATCGCTCCAGACAAGGCATGAAGCCACTTGATGTAAAGAGCTAACAAGAACGAAATATGATTATCGCAAAGACAGGAGATGCCTATTGAACATTAGTCTTGAAAAGACCAAGATTATAGGTAGGAGGAAAACAGTCAGCAGGAAGAGAGTTCCACAAGCCTGCGGTTCTTGGAAAGAAGCTACTGGAATAGGAAGCTGTATTACAATGAAGCATCACAACAGTGAATTGATGAAGACCACTAGACCAACGAGTCAAACGAGCTGGAACAAAAGAAGCAGGGAATAGATCACATAATTCTGAAGAACACATGCCATAATATTATTTATAGAAAAGACTGAGACTAGCAACATTTTTTTTTAACCATTGGACACTTTCTATGAACATTGCTCAACTATCAAAAGCAGAATTAACATTTTTTTCAACAATGTTTCTCTCCCAAAGTGTTAAAAATTGTTAAACATTGTTAAAAAAAATATTAACAATTTTTAACACTTTGGGAGAGAAACATTGTTAAAAAAAATGTTCTCTCTCAAAGTGTTAAAAATTGTTAACATGTTGCCTTTGGCCCTACCAAATCGGAACAAACATGCATCCTGTCGCTTTTTAAAATTTTATTTCCACTCTCATATTCTAAGCACCATTAAAACAGGTAATGAATACGAACAACTGATGGGCAGTGCAACCGACAACGTAACGGGAAAGCGAAATCAAACTGACAGTGCAATGAACTAGAGACGGGCTGCTGGGGGCTCGGTAGTACCACTCGATGAAAAGTTGCAGCTGCCAACAATCTGCTGCGGGGGAGCAAATTTTCATCTGCACATATGAACGCTCGAGTCAAACATATTGGGAATAAGTTTTTTTTTTTTGGAGGTTTTGTTTTTCAATGGCACCAGACTGACAGACGAATGAACGAACGCAATGCATGGCCGCTTCCTTTGCGCCGGTACACCCTCATTAATAACCACACGAAACAAATGCTGACATTGAGCGTGGGGGATTCCACAGAACACCACCATCATCCTCCCACCCCCTACCCCACCCCTACCCTTCCACATAAAAGTAGAACTTTTACCAAAAATAACATTTCTCAGTTCTGATAGTTTTTTTCAAGAGTCTTTGCTACTGATTGAGAATTCTGCGTACCAGGCAAGAGAGAGGGCGGAGGAGGGGGGGGGGAGCAGCAGGTAGACGCTTGGGCAAATGGATGAATTTCATTATGAAATAATTTACACGTCTTAATCTAAAAATGCGAAAGACCTTGGTACGGTTTTGCACAACTCCTCTAAACCAACACTATGATATATAGCAGGGGCGGGCAACCTCCGGCCCGCGGGCCACATCCGGCCCGCAAAGGCTTAGCGTCCGGCCCGTCACCCTGCTATGCTTTATTATTGCAATCCGGCCCGCGGACCTCCCAGTAAAACTCATATCATTTTGTGACATAGACGTAAAAGTAGGTTTCAATAAAGATTTACAGTGGGATAAAAATGTATAAATATCAGCGAGCGATGATTTATGTATATTTCATTTTTCTTTAATTTCAAATCTTTGGCCTGAGATGAAAATAGAAAAAGAGAAAGAGAGAGGCAAAGAGGAAACGAGAGACGAGGAAAGGGCATGAAACAGAGAACCTATGTGAGGTGCGTCAAAACGAATATTGGATCAACTTGCTACTTCCCCCGTCATTATTTTTTATGATTCCAAAATGGCTCTTCATCGGCACCTTTTAAAACATCACATACAGAAGTCTCTTGAAAAAAAAAAAATCAGATTTGTAGAGTGTTCAATGCAATTTTTGTACAATTTATTCATGTAAACAAAACATAGTCATTCTGAGATTTCGTTTTTCACTCCGGCCCGTGATCTTCTTCCAAAAGTCTCATCTGGCCCTCACTCTGAAAAGGTTGCCCGCCCCTGATCTATAGGTTCGAAAGCTGAAAATCATGGACGACCATAAAGCATTAGAATATTGGAAGAAAGTGACCTGCTGCATGATGACTCATGCCGGATTCAAAAGTTCGGAAATCTGCAACTCGGTGCTTCTTCTGAAGGCTCGTAGACGTTAAGGTTAACAATGTGAGCTGTATGGCAAATAATCCGAGAATAATCTGAACAAAGTCTAGTCCTGGTCTTCAAGCTGAATTCTGCAAAATCCAGTTATCTTACTATCGGCTCTCAACCTGTCTCCCTGACTATCGGTATTTTACCTTAAGCACACAAACTCGTTATGTGGGCAAAACCGACGCGCACATATCTGAAGCAATGTCTTGATCCTTAGAAAATGACCTCCAGTCTGTAGTGGAATGGGGTCAAAAATGGATGGTAACTTTTAATGCCGCAAAGACAGAGCTACTTTCCTTCAATAACTACAAGAAACCTCTTCAACCATCGATTGTCATGGTAAATAACACCCTACCTGAGAGTTCATCATTCAACCTCTACCATGCTAGTAAACTTCTCACACCTGACATTATCCTATATCTCTACAAAGCCACCATCCGCCTATGCATGGATTATTGTTTCCACATCTGGGCTGGTGCATCATCCGCTAGTCTCTCCCTCTTAGACAATGTCCAAAAAAGAGTCGCCAACTTGATAGGTCCTTCAGTATCCACCAAGCTCCAGCCTCTGTCCCATCGCCGCAATGTTGCATCCTTGTGCCTGTTTTACAAGTACTTCAATGAATTGTTCTCTGATGAGCTTGCTGCTCTGGTACCCCCACGATGTAAATTCACTAGACCAACCCGACAATCTGCCAAATCCCATCCATTCACTGTGAAGGTCCCCAGATGCCGAAGAGCTTTCTACTTCAAAAGCTTCTTTCCTCGTGCTGCTGGACTCTGGAACTCCCTCCCTGCTCCCTGCTTTCCTGACATGCAGAAATTTAAAACTAATGTAAACAGACATCTCGCAGCGCAGCTCCTAATTTAGGTTGAACCCTCTCCCCCCCTCCAAACCATCACCCTTTTTTCTCAGTAGCCCCTTACGTCTAAAGTGGCGGCCTGCCTTGTTTGGGGTGAACTATGATAAAAAAAAATTTTCAATATCATTGCTAATGAGACGGACCTTCGTACGGTTGTAGACAACTCCTTTAAACTAACGTGCAACTGTATCGAGAAAGCGGCCAAGTGAGTTCTCTACATTATATTGAGATCCTTTCCATCTCTTATACATAACTTTGGTACGCCCCATTCTTGAGAATGCCACCCAAGCAACAAATTTTTTCCTACAAAAAAGATATCGTACACCTGCAGTGTGATCAACGGTTGACAACAAGGATGGTGAGATGAATCTCCGTGCTTACCTACAAAGAGCGGCTCAAAAGACAAATATATTATCACTTGAGCAGCAGGGTACACGAGGAGACCTGATTCTGTCATAGAGCATCATCAACAGGAATTTAAATCTACCTTTCGAAGAGCACTTCACCTCAGCGTCAAGTCATATTCTCTGCGGGAACGCGCAAAAGATGTACCACCGTCGTTTTCGGCGCAATAGAAGAAAGGCAGTATTATCTGTCCGTGTTTCTGCTCCGTCGAACAACATGCCAGAGGAGGTTGTGACGATGACTACCATATCCATGTTAAAAGTGGCCCTGGACAAACATTCAGACTGTATGTAGATGTAAATATCTTCTAACTGTTCTTTTACTTAGAAGATGAATGATTCATTCATTATGATCATCCAGTAAGCTGTAAAGTCAATATTACGTTAGCCAATCGTGTCTCATTCAAGCTTCCATCAAGACTCACAGAAATTTGCAACCACCAATTTCCTAATCGTATATCTGGGGTCATTTCTCATTTACCACCATTGCTTTTGGCTCAATACATTCTCTGTCCGTGTTTCTGCTCCGTCGAACAACCTGCTAAAGGAGGTTGTGACGATGACTACCATATCCAGGTTCAAAGCGGCCTCTTTACATGGCTTGTTGCACTTTTCTATTTTCTGTAAAATAAATTTGATTTGATTTTTAAATTGTTTTCTTTAAAATAATTTTACTTGAAGATTGTAATTTTTCAAATACTTATCACTAATTTGTCATTTTAAATTATTCTTTTAAAATAAGTGTTGTCATAAATTGTATTTTTGGTCCGAAAACTCAATCCGGATTTGTTTGGATTCTGTTCAATTGTGAACTTGCGTCCGTTTGTGTTTACTGCACAGGCCATAATCATCCACTTGTTTTCTTCGTCCGAATTTGGTGTTTGATTTTGACACCGTCGCGATGTCAATTCTGTGGTCTCGGTCATTGCTGCAACGAAAGGACTTTCCTTCCAAATGAAATCACAACTCAAGTTTAAAACAAGCAACAATGTTTTATTTTGAGGTTACGAGGACACACGGCTTCTCCACCGAATGACAGACTTGCAAATCAGGATAAGCAAACACAAACAGTCTAAGTCTAACCCTAAACACAAACAATCTAACCCTAAACACAAACAGTCTAACCCAAACCCTAAACACAAACAATCTAACCCTAAACACAAACAATCTAACCCTAAACACAAACAATCTAACCCAAACCCTAAACACAAACAATCTAACCCTAAACACAAACAGTCTAACCCAAACCCTAAACACAAACAGTCTAACCCAAACCCTAAACACAAACAGTCTAACCCAAACCCTAAACACAAACAGTCTAACCCAAACCCTAAACACAAACAGTCTAACCCAAACCCTAAACACAAACAGTCTAACCCAAACCCTAAACACAAACAATCTAACCCTAAACACAAACAGTCTAACCCAAACCCTAAACACAAACAATCTAACCCTAAACACAAACAATCTAACCCAAACCCTAAACACAAACAATCTAACCCTAAACACAAACAGTCTAACCCAAACCCTAAACACAAACAGTCTAACCCAAACCCTAAACACAAACAGTCTAACCCAAACCCTAAACACAAACAGCCTAACCCTAAACACAAACAGTCTAGCCCTAACCTTAAACACAAAAACCTATCTGTGTCTGAGAGCCACAGAAACCCAACCGATCCCCTCTGCCGAAATATAGATATAACTTGGACCACGAGAGTATGTTTGAGTCAGTAGAAACAAATCTCAACTCAGCCTTAGATGAGTTACTCCTCTACTACGAGAGCAACCACCTGCAAAAACTCAAGTTCATCTCCGAAACTGAGAGGCCAACCGACCCCTAAACATCACGTGGTCTGAAATACAACTTGAGAATCGCACTAACCCTGTCTACCTTGGCGTGACCCTGGACCGCACCCTCTCATTCAGGAGTAAAGAAGACAAAAATGAAAGTTAGTTCCCAGAACAACATCCTACGAAAACTAATCAACTCCAAGTGAGGAGTCATTGCACACACACTAAGATGTACTGTCTTAGCCTTGTGCTAGTTCTCTGCTGAGTATGCTGGTCCTGTTTGGAAGAGATCAACGCATGCCAAAAATCTAGACTCAATATTGAACAACACCTGTCGCTTGATAACTGACTGCTTGAAACCCACCAACCTGAACAACCTGCATCTTGCCCCTTCAGATGGTTCTTATCTACCTCCCACAAGGTAAGATGTGACACAAGATCGGAAAGTGGGATTTGATAAGTCAGCACTCTAGAGGAAGAGCACTTATGACCGTCAAAAAATGCCTAGGCAGCCCCGTCGGCATTCCCCGGTAGGGGCGCCTCAGGCGATTAGCAATAAACTAACCCCTTCTCAAAGAGTGAGAAGGCAAAGCCTGGGAGGGGTGGACCTCCTAGAACTGCACAGGACAGACCCATAGACCGGCGTAAATCAAGCCCCGAAAGCCAACACAATACCGGTCTATGGGGTGCAGTATCTATTGGAACAGATACTACACTTTGATCTTGGCCAAAAGGAGATGTGTCACACTTTCCCGCCGTGGAAGGGAAAAAAGTACCTTCTTCAGCATTTATGATGTCATAAAGGATCTCTTTCAGTGGATGACTTTATTCCTTTGTGACATCATCGATAGTGCACGGAGACAAACAAGCAATTGATATACTCTGCCAAAGCGTGAAGCTGAAGTCTCTGCGGTCTATTGTGTTGATTTTTTTTTTCTTATATGGAAATCGCTCCAGACAAGGCATGAAGCCACTTGATGTAAGCAGCTAACAAGAACGAAATATGATCATCGCAAAAACAGGAGATGTATATTGGCTTTAGTCTTGAAAAGAAAAGGAAAACAGTCAGCAGGAAGAGAGTTCCACAAGCCTGCGGTTCTTAAAAAGAAGCTACTGGAATAGGAAGCTGTATTAGAATGAGGTATCAAAACAGCAAATTGATGGAGACCACTAGACCAACGAGTCAAATGAGCTGGAACAAAAGAAGCAGGGAATAGATCACGTAATTCTGAAGAACACATGTCATAATTATATTTATAGAAAAGACTGAGACTAGCAACATCACGTCTGTGAGAGAGAGGGTGTAGAGAAGAAGAAAAGGTGGGGGACAATCAAATTACCGATATGTTTCTGCACCTTATCAAGAACCCTCAAATGGGACAGAAATTTACCAGCCCAAATATGATAGTTCGGGCATGCAGCTTGTCGCCCGAGGATTTAATTTGTGACGTCATCCACCTGGGTGGTGAAAGCATACAGCTGAGAATGTGGGCGTCAACCATCAGGGGGAACTTGGCCGACCTCTCAGGTCCACAGGTGGTCGGCCGTCGACAGTATTGTAACGGTGTTCACCCTGGTTGGGTTGATTAGCTTTCTTCCCTGGCCTGCATCGTATCCAAAGCTATGGCGACCCATGCACGAGACGGTTAAAACCGACCACTTGAAGAAAAAAAAGGGGGGGAGAGCTTAGCCAAGTTCTCTCCCCTTTTTTTTTGCTATTTTTTAATTTTTAATTTTTATTTTTTTTATTCACCCCCAAACAAGGGGGCACATTGCCACCGAGACCTAAGAATTAGGATGTCCTCTATAAATCTGGCCCCTAAGTGAGGAGTTGTGCAGCAAGGTGTTTGTTCACATTACATTTAAATTTCTGCATGTTTGTACAATCGGGGAAACAGGGAGCAGAGAGGGAATTCCAAAGGCAAGCAGTTCGAAGAAAGCAGCTAGCCCTCCGACATTTGGGGACCTCTACAGTGAAGGGATGGGATTTAGCTTTTTATCGGGTCAGTCGAGTGTATTTACGCCGTGGGGGGGGGGGCACCAGAGAAACAAGTTCGTCGGAGCACATTCCATTGAAGTACTTGTAAAACAATGCGATGGGACAGGGGATGGAGCTTGGTAGACAGTGTGGGACCTATTAGATTAGAGACTCTTTTTTTGATCCTGTCTAAGAGGAAGAGACTAGTGGTTGATGCACCAGCAGCCCAGATGTGACAATGCATAGGTGGATGGTGGCTTTGTAGAGACATAGGATACTGGCAGGTGTGAGAAGTTTTCTAACCCGGTATAGGGAGCCCACTTTCTTTGCAGCAGCCTTGTCAGTATCTCCTATGTATTTGTTCCAATTGATGTTACCTGTGAATGTTAGACTAATGGCTGTCCCTATTTACTTGCCTCCCCACGAAGGCAGGGTTAGACACAAGGTCGGTTATTAATTAAATTGGGAAAAAATTCAGCCCCCCCCCCCAAAAAAAGGGCCACTCTGAATTGGAACAAAGGTTAAAATTGTCTCAATCTAGAAAGATTTCTTCTATCACTGACAGAGGACAGAAAAGGTAGTAGCATCAGAACAGATACTACACTTTGCTCCTAGTCAAAAAAGGACAAGGTTGTCGCCCACAAACTCAGCTGTCCACTATTGGTTAACACATACCTTCAGGGAAGTGTGGGCTCATGCCTTTCCCCAAGCGTTTTTTTTTTTTAAAGTACATAAGTGACTAGAACAGATCTGACAAAACTAAAAGTCGGCTTGACAATTCTAGTCTGTGTCGGTAACCTGAAACCTAAACCTCCCCTAGGCCCCCCTTGTGTGCACAGTGTGGGACCTATTAGATTAGAGACTCTTTTGTTGACCCTGCCTTAAAGAGAGAGAGACTAGTGGTTGATGTACCAGCAGCCCAGATGTGACAACAATACTTCATGCATTGGCAGATAGTGGCTTTGTAGAGATATAGGATACTGGCAGGTGTAAGAAGTTTTCTAGCTCTGTAGAGGGAGCCCACTTTCTTTGCAGCAGCCTTGTCAGTATCTCCTATGTATTTGTTCCAATTGATGTTACCTGTGAATGTTAGGCTAATGGTTGTCCCTATTTACTTGCCTCCCCACGAAGGCAGGGTTAGACACAAGGTCGGTTATTAAATTGGGGAAAATTCAGCCCCCCCCCCCCCCCCCCCAAAAAAAAGAGGCACTGGATTGGAACAAAGGTTAAAATTGTCTCAATCTAGAAAGATTTCTCCTATCACTGACCGAGGACAGAAAAGGTAGTAGCATCAGAACAGATACTACACTTTGCTCTTAGTCAAAAAAAAGGACAAGGTTGTCGCCCACAAACTCAGCTGTCCAAATGTTCACTATTGGTTAACACATACCTTCAGGGAAGTGTGGGCTCATACCTTTCCCTAAGCGTTTTTTTTTTTAGTACATAAGTGACTAGAACAGATCTGACAAAACTAAAAGTCGGCTTGACAATTCTAGTCTGTGTCGGTAACCTGAAACCTAAACCTCCCCTAGGCCCCCCTTGTGTGCACACTTTTTTTTTTTTTTTTGAAAGACTGCAGCCTGTGTTGTTAAGTATCAAGGAGTCATTTGTATGCGTTACTCTGGAGGAGCAGCAGGAGTGGCGGGTGATGCGTCGGTGGTGGTGGTGGTGGAGGAGGGGGGGGATCATACCCCCCCCCATCACCGCTCCCAGTTTTACTTCTTCTCCTCCGCTCAACCCCCCCCCCCCTCGGCAGCTACATTTTTCTGCGTCAATGGTTGAAAGCCAACAGATGAATAAAGAAGTACTTTAACATCTTTAGAGATTTACATCGGACATTTTTACCTCTTAATTCATTGCTATAATTTCCTACCGATTCCTATCGTAGACGGCAGCCCCTCCCCCCCCACTCTTTCATAAGGAGACGAGACAAAAATGCGCCGATTGTGCAGTATAGGAAAGAAAAAAAAAAAGGAGTGAACAAAAAAATAAAATAACAAATAACTGTTACCAAACGATGAAAAATTTAATTTCTTTTATCGATCTGCATAGTTTTAAACTTTTAGAACCGTTTGTAAGTTTTGTTATTCCAAAAATTTATGTCGCTACTTTCACTCAAAGAAGATGGCGGTCGAATTTTTCGTTTTTAGGTGGTCACTTATTTCAGGCATAAAATAATATTTTAAAAAAGAAAAAAGAAAATATTAAAATAGAAAATGGCGGCTATTTTTTTTTGGGGGGGGGGGGTCCTAGCTTATTTCAGGCGTAAAATATATAAAAAAAATTTTTATGCTTTTACACTTTAGCGGATAGGTAATCATACAAAGGCGGTCTCTTCCACGAAATTGCGGAAAAATACCCAGTTTCAATTTAATTACTTTAATGTTATTTACTTTCACATTAAATATACTCATTACAATAAATTATGTTTTTATCAATGTACTTGTTTTTTTATTGGTCCCCCCGATTTATAAAATCGGGAGACCTATGTTTTGAGGCATTTCCGTGCGTCCGTGTGTCCGTCCGTCCGGATTTTTCTCCGCAACCATCGATTGAATTTCTCTGAAATTTTGCATGAAGTTGTAACTTTGGTCAGGTTAGAAAGTGACATTCTCCGATTTTTGAAAAAAAATCTGGTTAGCCCCCCAGGGGGTCAAAAGTTCCCGAAATGGCAAAAAAATGACATTTTTTGTCCCATAACTTTTCATCCATCCATTCAATTTCTCTGAAACTTGACCAAAATGTGGAGGCAATTGTTCTTAATAGAAAATAAGTATCGCTGACCTTAGAAAAAATCTGGTTCGCGCACCCAGGGGGTCAAAAGTCCCCTAAAATGGCAAAAAAATGACCCTTTTCTCCCATAACGTTTGATCCATCTATTCAATTTTTCTGAAACTTGGCCAAAATGTAGAGGCAATAGTTCTGGATATAAAATGAGCATCCTTGACCTCAGAAAAATTCTGGTTCTCGCCCCCAGGGGGTCAAAGGGGGGTCAAAAATGCCCCAAATTTATTGCATTTTACACTAGCTACATACAGAGGGGAACCACGCATGCGCGGCTTGTTTTTGTTGTTTTTTAAATGAGTATTACCTGCCCTTGCAAATTAGCTGCCCTTGACTTCTGTCCAACGGTAGAAAATGGAGGCATAGTCATCGAAGTAACTTATACGATACGGAAAATGTAAAAATATTTGTAATTAAAGTTCTACTGGATAATGTTTCCTATTTTTTTTCAACATTGAACAATGAAATACCACTGAGTAAGTACATAATATTGTTTTCACACATAAATAATTTTTTCGTCTGCCCGAAACAGTGAACAAGCACCAAAGTATCCGTTAAAGTGTAAAAGCACCAATTTTTTTTTTTTAATAGGTTTACTGTACCACTAACCCTAAGGGGGTGGTTTCCAGTCAGATATGGGTAAGCTTTTTTTCTGTTTTTTTTTTTCTTTTCATATTTTTTAAGCCCGAGATAAGCAAGCAGTTAACAAAGAAAAAAAAATCGGCACCATTTTCTTTGACGAAATCGGTTAAGCGAAAGTAGCAATAAAAATATTGAAATAAAAATACTTACAAATATTTCCGAAAATTTTAAATCTAACAGATCGAGAGATAATTCGAATTATTTTTTTTAGGGGGACTCATAACGAAACGATCATATTCGATTTTTTGGTGCTTCTGCATTATAGCAACAAAATGGCGACGAACAAAATTCCCTTCCTTATTTCTAGAGGAGTAAATCGAAAGGGGAGATAATTCGAATTATTTTTTAGGGGGACTCATAACTAAACAATCATATTCGATTTTTGGGGCTTCTGCATTATAGCAACAAAATGGCGACGAACAAAATTCCCTTCCTCATTTCTAGACGAGTGAATCGAAAGGGGAGATAATTCGAATTTTTTTTTTAGGGGGACTCATAACGAAACGATCATATTCGATTTTTTGGTGCTTCTGCATTATAGCAACAAAATGGCGACGAACAAAATTCCCTTCCTTATTTCTTGAGGAGTGAATCGAAAGGGGAGATAATTCGAATTATTTTTTTAGGGGGACTCATAACGAAACGATCATATTCGATTTTTTTCGCCGCGGGAAACTGTAACACAGATAGAGAAGGATGAGAATTTATCAGAAGAAACATTGTCGGAAAAAAAAATCAGAAGTAACCAAGAGTGAAGCTAGCTGAATAGTGAGGTTGCGAAAAAAAATAAAAACTTCCTTCGCGACCCTCTCCTCAGGTCTAATAACTTCTGTAGTTTGGTGACAAATTGACGAGTAACGCTCTTCAGTAGAGAGGAAGGTTTAATATAGCAATTGAACGCCATCCCCATCAGATATAAATTCTCTGCGACAACCGTCCTTCATCTTAGATGTTGGAAGAACATCTTCAATCGCCAGCAGCCACACTCTGGTACATCACTGCTCCTCCTATTTTCCGCAACATTTAAAAACAGTATTTTTGTAATAAAATACATTAAGAAACGGTATTAAAAAGGAAATAAAATAGATTTGAGTATTGATTTACACCTCTCCAGGAGTTAGGCACAAGGCCAGTTTTTATCTTACTCCCACAAGTAAGATGTGACCCAAGGTCGGGTTGGGAAAGTGGGGTTTAAAAATTGCCTGGGCAGCCCCGTCGGCATTCCTCGGTAGGGGCGCCTCAGGCAGTAAGCAATAAACTTACTCCTCCCCAAAGAGGGGAGGCGAAGCCTGGGAGGGTGGACCTCCTAGAACTGCACAGGACAGACCCATAGACCGGCGTAAATCAAGCCCCGAAGGCCAAGACAATACCAGTCTATGGGGTGCAGTATCCATCGGAACAGATACTACACTTTGATCTCAGCCAAAAGGCCAAGAAGGAAAATAGATTTATTTGAGTAACTTTGACATCATATAAAATATATTTGATTTAATAAAATGTCTTCAAGATTTAACCCAATGACGTCCATTTTCAGATAATTAAGAAAATAATCAAGACACTTAAAATAATTCGAATTATCTCCCCTTTCGATTCACTCTTCTAGAAATGGGGAAAAGAATTTTGTTTGTCGCCACAAATTTTTTTTTTGTTTTAGTTTTTTCCACGCAACACACACAGAGAACCTATTCAACAGTTTGCGTTCTGAAACATTACTCACTTATTAGTCTGGCATTCAGAGTAATTGCTTCTCAAAGAATTCCGAAAACTCTGCGTTCTAATTGGCGGCACCCATCCCTCTCGAAGAATCAGATGATGGCATGTATTTACCTACAAGGTATAGATATATTTGTTTGAGAATGGCTTTAATATTGTCGGTTTTGATTTTCTCAAACAGCTCTTTCATATTTGGTTTTTGGAATATTCGGACCACAGTTCTCATCTTGGATGTTATTCTCACAACGTTTCGGCCGATGTAACCTCCGACCTTCGTATGGTGTTACTGGACGAATATTTAATATAATCAGATCCTCCTTAGTTAAAAGAAAGTTCCACGTCGTCCTTGATGGCCGTACGTCTAAATAACATCACATTAATGTGAGTGTGCCCCAGGGGTCGATACTTGTACCTTTATTATTACTGATCTTCATAAACGACCTCCCTGATGTAATTGCATCCGAGATGGGTATATTTGCTGATGACAATACAGTATTATCGACATGTGGGCAAATTAAAAACCCTGTAATATAATGGGAACAAACATCTTACTGCGCAACTCCCCACCTAGGTGCCCCTTACATCTCAGTGGCAATGTGCTTTGTTTGGGGCGAATATAAATAAAAAATAAAAAATTTTAAAAAACAATCTGACAAAATAATAAAAAATAAAAAAAATTGCTTAATCAGCTTAAATGCTATTCAGGTCCAACTTGTAAAATCCGGCAGACTTAATTTTATATATAAAATAATTTGAAAATGATAGAAATCTAAAAATATTATAAAATTGTAATATGAGGTTCAGGGCTAGGAGCAGGAAGACACAGAGGTCATTATTCAATGCTAGGAGGGGTGGGGCAGTAATCAATATTTCTCAAATACTAAAAACGATCGAAGAATGCATCCGCACAATATTTGAGCCGAATTAAAAACATATACGGAATGTGGAAGTTATTTCATCATCTCGTAACGTAAATATGTTCCGCCGCCACCTCACCCGTGCCACCCCTGGAAGATATGATCAAATCTGGAAGCATCTGGAGTACTCCAAAGTTCAAAGAGATTGATGTCAAGTGGATGCGAGGAGGAAGGGAGGCGGCGTTGCTATTTTCGGTTTGTAGAAAATAAAAACAAAATTTTAGAATTGGTGGACTAAAAATAGGTCACAGACAAGCACTACTAAAACAATGTCAGAATGTATTTACAAAGAAAGAAATTATTGGCAAGGTTAGCTGGATCTTTTTTATTATTAAGGCCTCAAGGCCACTCGAGGATAAAGGTCAAAGGGTTTGACTGATGGATGGTGAGAAAACATTGCGTTCACCGGCGCGATGGTTTTAGCAACAAGTACGTGTTTACATTGGACTTGCAGACGACCATATTGTAGTCGGCAGGGAAGCAGGCTCGCAGCACTGTGTTCCACAGACGGGCAGTTCTAGGAAAGAAGCTCTGCCCATAGAAAGTTTCGTTTCGTTGTCTTGGGCACGCAGAGGGAGAAAGGGAAATCATTGACAGTGGTAGTACATGGACGGCAGCACCGGGGGGGGGAGGGGGAAGAGGGCTTAAGCCCCCTCACTTTTTGACTTGGGCCCCCCCCACTTTACGGTCATCAATAATTAAGTTGATATGCATGTGTTTAACTACCCCCCCCCCTTTTTTAGGAGAACCCCTCCCCCCACTTTTATAACTGTCCCGCCGGCCCTGGTAGTAGCTAGGCGGGTTCTTATTGTGAATGTTTTACAAGGGGGGACCATAGACTTGAGCTCAGTCGAGAACCTACTATAAAAATAACGGTAGAGCAAAGAAATACTAGCAACATCTCTTCTGTGAGAGAATGACTGTAGGGAAGAGAAGAGGACATCCTCCGTCATATGTGTGTGTGTGTGTGTATATATATATATTTATATATATATATATAATGTGCCAGGTGTAGGTGTCTGAGGGCATGATGAAACCACCGCAAAAGAGTTTGACAAAGATTCCAATGATCGACTAGGAGATTCCCAAGTTCAAAAAGATGCACCTGAAGAAGGTCGCAGGTTACATCGGCTGAAACGTTGTGAATATAACAACCAAGATGAGAATTGGAGTCAAAATAGAAGGTTAGAACACTAATGACAAGACCCTAACGACACACATACACACCCATGTCCAACAAGTTTATTACTGTAGCATTACAATGACAAATTCTTTGATCCTAGCATATCATCCAGACAGCAACGCATCACAGACAGCTAGAGTGTTATTGTATTTTTTTTTAAAGTGACTCCTCTAAGGAAATCTAAAGTGTCAATAAATCGCAATATTTGCAAGAGTCGGAGCCAGGAGTGATTTTTTGTTTTTTTTTCACTGTCCTAAGTATAATTTTATTTTCAGCCAGATCCCTACTTCTGGTCGTGAGGTAACCAAAACTATTTATACAACCTTTTTTCTTTTTCTTTGAGAGAGATCGGGAGGGGGGGGGTCTCACATCCTCCCCTTCTCAAGAACCACGCCCCCCCCCCCCATTTAAAATCATGACAATTAAGCACGGAAATGACTGTCACATGACAGCTACTTATCAACTGACAATTATGAGAAATTTACCTTAGTTGAAAATGGCTTTAGACTTCTGTACAGGCATCTCTCTCACATATATATAACCGTAGATGATATCTGGTTCTTCTTTCCAAATATGATCTAAGGTTAAGATCAGATTCTAACTCTGCCTGATGAGATCTCAGTTTATAATAACTGTTGATCGATAACATCGACATGCCAGTGTCGCAGATTTTGTACATGTCTGTGTAAATAAAAATAATCATATATAAAAGCTCTATTTGATATTGATCACTTTTTATAAACCCGGTTGAAATTCTTTGGATTACTATCCTGTGAATGTTTTACCTGGATTATTATTATATATATGTGTGTGTGTGTGTGTGTGTGTGTGTGTGTGTGTAAGAGAGGTTATATTGAAAAGAAATCAATAAAGTGCTCGATCTGTTATTAGAAACTAATCTGATTTTCTCATTGTGGTTTCACCTGATTCAGAACGCCGACGATTCCACTGGGCAGAGAGATTTTTTTTTTTTTTTTTTCTTTTTTTTTAAATGTCAGCCCATCTGGATGAAACCGCAGTACGTTTCTGAAATACGTAACAGTTTTCAAATAAATTATATATATATATATATTTTTTTTCTAACTGATGAATATATATATATATATATATATATACTATATATATATATATATATATATATATAAGTTATGAAAATATATTTATGACAATTAAGTTACAGTTTAATTGCCAAAAATATATTTTCATAACTTACTACCTAGCTCTACTCACGTATTGAGCACTGTTGAAGTAAATAATGAAAAATCGATACATAAAATATAATATCTCCTTATAACAATTTTTAGATACATGAAATATATATATATATATATATATCAGTTAGAAAAAAAAAATTATATATATATATATATGTGAATATCTATGAAAAAAAGAACATTATCCAAAATTGAACATAGACTAGTTTAATTTAATTAATCAAACTTATGTATATGTTCCCAAGTTCGAAAAGATGCACCTAAAAAAGGTTAGAGGTTACATCGGCCGAAACGTTGTGAATATAACAACCAAGATGAGAAGAGTAGTCAGAATAATACAAATTATACAAATTATCAATCCTTATCTCAAAAATTCTGAAACAACATAATAGGGCACAAATTTGTCTGATTGCTCTTAAATCGACACTTGATAATGAACAAGAATAGACCAAACTCCATCGCCCGACTTCCAAAAACAAAAAAAAAAAAAAACTAGCACTACACCAAACCATTCCCGATAACCAAATCAATTTCTACGTATACCATCTGTCCGAGAATATGGAATGTCCATGTTGACTTTGCGAAAGTCCTGGATAAAAACTGGGACAATCTTTTTGCTTCGATAATTTTTTGTGTCGGCCAAACCCAAAAACGTGTAATAATTACGAAGAGGTTGAAAAATCAACAACAAAAAGCAAAGAATTCGGAATTTGTTGGAATTTAACCCATGCCACTCTCGGAAAGATCCGGTTACTTTTATATAAAAAAGGAAGGGGGGGGGGGAGATTAGGGTCAGGGTATATATATTATGTATTCCAAACCAGCCATATATTTATAAAGTTAGGTACGTGTATATACATATATACACATACCTAACTTTAGCCTAACGATTCCCTATGGGGATGAAACGTGGACGCTTCTGTGTAACTTTATTGGCATAAATATATTTTCATACCTTACTATAACAATATTTATTAATAAATATTAAATTATTATTACCTACAGACGCCAGTGTTTCAAGCTTAGTATATATATATATATATATATAAGCTTTCCCAATATGAACATCGAAGTGAAAGATCAGACTTTTTCTCCGGCTGATGAGATCTTAGTTTCTAATAACTTTGATCGATAACATCGACACGCCAGTGTAACGGCTTTTTGTACATGTTTGTATAAATAAAAATAATTATGTTGATATATATATATATATATACTCTTACCCACCCCCGCCCATTTTCAAGTTATCTTCATTTCTTCAAATCTTTTTCTAAAACTATGATACAACCTACATACCAAAGACACAGAGTTCCCCGCCTTCCCTCCTCTTTCCCCAGCCATCAAAATCCATGCCACACCCCACCACAACAAAAACCTTAGCCCCCTTCCCTCTCTCCCACCCTAAGGCAAATTCACTAATACTCTCACCTCTCCCCTTTTTCACTGCTGCTTTAATGGTACCCACTCAAACCTTTCCATATTCATTTCACTCTTTGCCACTACTGACTTCTCGCAGCCTGGACTCTCATCCAGCGCTCTTAGTAGCCACGGCTACTACTTTTCCTTATCAACCCATCATGTCAACCCAATATTTCGATGTACTTGCATGACATTTTTCTTAAAATTATCATCCTGAGGAAGTCTTACAATAAAGACGAAACGTTGATGAATATATAAAAAATATCTCTTAGTTTTTTCCTTTTTCATTTCCCATTACGTCGGATTACTCTCATCCTTCCTTTCTCATATATATATATACAGGGTGGGCCAAAATAAGGGTCCTATCTTTAAATTTGAATAACTTGAATTTGAATAACTTCCACAAAATAAAAGTTAAACTCACCAAACTTTATGTGTGTGTAGACTGACCCTTCCGAGATTTTTTGAAATAAACAAAACAAATTTTAGCCGAAAAACACTTCTTAAAACTTACAAAAACTAAAGTATTGTTTTTTACACTGTTTTGAGTTTTTTAAGCAAAAATAATGTTTTCTAAATGAGGGTACGTTCCTTAGGGCTAATACGGCTCATGCTTGCTTCGGAAGGGGTCCTTTACTTATTCTAAAAAAAAAAAAAAAAAAAAAAAAAATCAATAAATACAAAAGTTATGAATTTTTAAAAATAGGACCCTTATTTTTGCCCACCCTGTATATATATATATATATATATATATGTGCCAGGACATAGAAATGCTCAGGTACGTGTCTGAGAGCATGATAAAACCACCACGAAAGAGTTTGATAAAGATTCCAATGATCGACTAGAAGGTTTCCAAGTTCAAAAAGATGCACCTAAACAAGGTCGGAGGTTACATCGGCTGAAACGTTGTGAGAATAACATACAAGATGAAAATAGTAGTCCAAATGATTGAAATAATTAAAATTTTATTTTTTCTACATAATTCCATCGATGAGAGGGGGGGGGGGGTCTTCCTTTGATCTGCACCCCCCACCCCCCCCCCCCAGGTCATATACGCACACAATTTTCCCCTCACAGAACATTTTTTCATGTTTTTTTTTTTTAATTTATTTAAAGTGATCATGAATTGGAACAAATACATAGAAGATATTGCCAAGGCTGCTGCAAAGAAAGTGGGCTCCCTCTACCGTGCTAGAAAACTCCTCACACCTGACAGTATCCTATACCTCTACAAAGCCACCATCTGCCCATGCATGGAGTATTGTTGTCACATCTGGGCTGGTGCAGCATCCGCTAGTCTCTCCCTCTTAGACAAGGTCCAAAAACGAGTCTCTAATCTAATAGGTCCCTAACTATCTGCCAAGCTCCAGCCCCTGTCCTCTTGCTGCAATGTTGCATCCTTGTGCCTGGTTTACAAATACTTTAATGGAATGTGCTCCGATGAACTTGCTGGTCTGGTTCCCCCTCGACGTAAATACACTCGACCAACCCGACAATCTGCTAAATCTCATCCATTCACTGTGGAGGTCCCCAGATGCCGAAAAACTTTCTACTCTAATAACTTCTTTCATCGAACTGCTTGCCTTTGAAATTCCCTTCCTGCTCCCCCGACTGCCAACATGCAGAAATAAATGTAATGTGAACGAACCTCTCGCTGCACAACTCCCCACTTAGGATGCCCCTATAAATCTGGCCCCTAATTCACAGTAGACCCTTACGTCTCAGTGGCAATGTGACTTGTTTCGGATGAATATAAGTAAAAACAAAACGTTTTTAGTATGGGATGGGGAGAAGAGCATTCGTATAAGTCTGTCAAAAAATTTTTTAAAATGTTTCCTTTCGTGTTACCTTGTAAATTGAAGTCTCAAATTGGATGGTTCCAATCTTTTGAGCAGCTTGAAGAAAATTGGAAAGCATCTCCACGTACTTCTTGTCCCCTTCCACACGGATCATAATACACTTCTTCATCGTCTCCATCAGGCCGATTTCCTCATCCAAAAATTGCATGAGGGCCTCGTGGGACGATCGACCCTGGAGGTCAGCAGAAAACCCCATCCTCCTGAAAGAAAAAAGTTGGTTATAAGGTAAGAAAAAAATGACAAAAAAAAAAATTCCACACAGAAAAATATTTTCCGAAATAAAAATAAAAATAAAGACATTTATAGAATTTTGAAATAACCAAGAAACGTCATTTATATATATATATATATATATATATATTAAATGAATAAAATCATATATATGTCTGAGACTTTCGTTGATAAAACAGCCTTATCAAAGAGTAATTTCCCTTCTTTCTTTTTTTCATCTTCATTTTTGCTGGTGTTAGAAATCGCAACAAAATCTCCTTGTGGTCCCGAAAGAGTAATTAGCATCTGGTGTTGTTGACGAATTCGTAGAAAGTGAAAATCAGATGTGTATGAGAGTGCGGTTAGGCAGATTTGAATGAATAAAGGGTCACACATCCTTAGGAAAACAATTTTTTTAATTATATTATAGAATTTTGAAAAACCAAGAAACGTTTATATATATATATATATATATATATATATATATATATATGGGAAATGAAAAAGGAAAAAAACCAAGAGATATATTTTTTTTATATTCATCAACGTTTCGTCTTTATTGTAAGACTTCCTCAGGATGATAATTTTAAGAAAAATGTCATGCAGGTACATCTAAATTTTGGGTTGACATGATGGAATGATAAAGGAAAAGTAGTGAATTTTGAAAAACCCAGAAATTTTATTTTTTTATTTTTTTATAATAAAGCCCTAAAACCACGGCATTCTACATCATAGGCCACTTCATAGAAACATGACGAGAGGCCTATT
>OY744553.1:50678329-50700829 GCA_963556195.1 Sepiola atlantica | reverse complement strand
TTTTTAAAGATGGTGGGGGGGGTGGCAGGATCCCTTGTGTATGTATTGGAGTGTTTCACAAACCTTTCCACAAACCCAATGAAACACTCCAATACATACACAAGGGATCCTGCCAAACGCAGGCTGCTCATGCCAAGACAAAAACAACTGCCCCCTGGAGGGAAATTGCAAAATCAATTCAATCATTTATGAAGCAACCGTCACAGACCAGAATACCAGTAATGCAGAAAAATATATTGGGATGACGAAGGGAAATTTCAAACAAAGGCTATATGCACACAGAAACTCCTTCAGATACAAAAACAAGGCTAATACGGCACTCGCGACCCGAATATGGCAGCTTAAAGAAGAAAACACACCCTTCACCATCAAATGGAAAATAATTGAGAGAAAACCATCCTTCTCTCCAGCCATAAACAGATGTCCTCTATGTGACGCTGAAAAATACCACATTTCAAAAGCCATCATCGATCCGAATACAGCCTGTTTAAATGTCCGCGATGAAATATTCAAGGGATGTGTACACAAGAGACAAGCATTGCTTATAAACTGGTCTGACCGATTCACATAATGTCTAACTACCCCCCCTCTACTAATATAAACACAATAAAAACGAACAAACACCTCATCAACCTATATCCACTTAAACTTCAAGAGCAAAAACTCCGACCTTCACAAAAATACAAAAATATTTAATTTAATTAATCATCAATCACTAGATTACTCTACAAATCCATTTAAACAAACTATATCCACATAAATTCCAAGAGCAAAAACTTCGACTTTCACCAAAATGCAAAAATATTAAATTTTTTATTTTTTATCTTTTATCAACCACCAGATTAATATACAAACCCATTTTAACAAACTCAAATATTTCATATTTCCATCTTAGTTACCTCCCTTAGATCCGAATTTCTTCATTAAAAATCACTCCATTCTGGAGAAAAGATTCTTACACACCAACGGTTTTTAGAACGCATACCTTCAAAAATATAACGGCTAATGATACAAATTCATAATTTGGCTCACGGGAATTTCAGAGAAACCCTTTCTTTATTTTTATTATTTTTATTATTTTTGTTTTTAATCTTTAATTTTTAATTTTTAATTTTTAATTTTATTTTTTTATTATTATTATTTTTATTTATATATTTTATTTATATATTTTTATTCTTTCTATTTTTATTCTTTCTTTCTCTCTCGCTCTTTTTTATTCTCTACATTTTATTCTCTCTATATATATATATTTTTTAACCCCCTTTTTTTCTTCTTTTTATACCTTTTTATACTCTTTTTCTCTTTTCTTCTTTTTTTATTCCTTTATTCTTAGTATTAAAATGTTTTTATATATATATATGTTTTTTTATATTTATTTATATATATATATATATATTTTTTCATATATATATTTTTTTATTTTTTACCCCCCTTTTTTATTCCCCTTTTTATTCCCTTTAATCTCGAATTCTCTTTCTTCTCCCGTGTTTTAAATCTCAACGGTCTTATGACACTAAATTCAAATTTAAACAAACACACACAACACACTGAGCAAATAACGCGTCCCAACAAGAGTGTCATGTGACCTCACATTTCCAAAACAGATGACAACAGAAGCTGAAGAGAGCCGGATGGGTAAGACCTTCCGTGCTTGAAACCGACGGTACGAATGTTGTACTAATTTTTCTGTACCAGAATAAATAAATATATATATATATATATATATATATAAAGCAAAGTTGTGTGTATGTGTTGTCACATCACAGTTGATCTAAGGGAGGTGACGGTGGTTAAGTAGATAACAACACGGGTGTTCCGAGTTCGAATCCAGTCGGTTCCACAGTACCACTTTCACTTAGGGATGTTGGCAACCTTCTCGTGGTCCTTCCCGTAAGTACCTGATGTCTTTCCAGAAAGATTTCTCACTAGAAAAACATCGGGGAAACTAACCAGAATCATCTGATTCACACGAAAGAAGAAGTTGATCTAAGAGCCCAACGAACCACAGATTTGGAACCAGCACCGATGTCCTTATCGATGTCAAAAGTTCTTGAATCTCTTTGAAAACTTATGGATTTTGATCAAAATAAGAATTCTAGACATAAGGTTTAGTATGAAATCTTGATTTTAATCTTCTGACATAAAAGTGGTGCAAAACTGTTCTGTTCGGAGAATTAATTGTACATGTTCTGGGATGGGTATTCTCCTAGTATTTTATAAATGTCAGCTATATTTTAGATTAATTAAGATTTTTTTTGTTTTTGTTTTTTTTTTAAACATAGTTCACCCCAAACAAGGCATGTTACCACTGTAGACGTAAGGGGCTACTGAGAATTAGGGTGAAATTTTAGGGGGTCATCCTAAATTGGGAGCTGTGCAGCAAGATACTTGTTTTAAATTTCTGCATGTTGGTACAGTCGGGGAAACAGGGAGCAGGGATGGAGTTCCAAAGGCCGGCATCACGAGGAAAGAAGGTATTGGAGTAGAAGGCTCTCCGGCATCTGGGGACCCCAACAGTGAATGGATGGGATTTAGCTGATTGTCGAGTTGTTCGGAGAGAAAAACGAGTGGATGCTCTTCGTGAGAAGTTCTTAAAGAAACTGAACAACTGATGAGAGGTATTTCTGTTTAACGTATATAATTATTAGAAACAAGACGCAGAGAAACGGCGACGGCTCAGCTTATTTGAAATACCTATCTGTACTAATTAAGTTTACTTATAACGACGGGAAAACACCTACAGATTCTGGTATGTGCGACATATTTCAAAGTGTGTAACTTTCATTGACGTAAACACCTGTTTGGCGAGGAGTAAGAATAGCCAATTCTCAGGAGAAGCCATTCAAGTTTCAGGTAAAGAAATATATATATATTTATATATATATATATATAACTGGGTAGGAGGAAAGATGTACAAGAGTAGGAGGAAAGATGTACAAGGGTGGGGGGAAAAGATGTGCAGGGGTGAGGAGAAAAGATGTACAGGGGTGAGGAGGAAAGATGTACAGGGGTGAGGAGGAAAGATGTACAGGGGTAGGAGGAAAGATGTACAGGGGTAGGAGGAAAGATGTACAGGGGTAGGAAGAAAAGATGTACAGGGGTAGGAAGAAAAGATGTAAAAAGGTAGGAGGAAAGATGTAAAGGGGTAGGAGGAAAGATGTAAAAAGGTAGGAGGAAAGATGTACAGGGGTAGGAGGAAAGATGTACAGGGGTAGGAGGAAAGATGTACAGGGGTAGTAGGAAAGATGTACAGGGGTAGTAGGAAAGATGTACAGGGGTAGGAGGAAAGATGTACAGGGGTAGGAGGAAAGATGTACAGGGGTAGGAGGAAAGATGTACAGGGGTAGGAGGAAAGATGTACAGGGGTAGGAGGAAAGATGTACAGGGGTGGGAAGAAAGGTGTAAAGGGGTGGGAAGAAAGGTGTAAAGGGGTGGGAAGAAAGGTGTAAAAGAGTAGGAGGAAAGATGTAAAAGAGTAGGAGGAAAGTTTGTGTGCTAAAGATGTAAAAGGGTGGGAGGAAAGATGTAAAAGGGTGGGAGGAAAGATGTGCAAGGGGAGGAGGAAAGATGTACAGGGTGGGAGGAAAGATGTACAGGGTGGGAGGAAAGATGTACAGGGGTAGGAGGAAAGATGTACAGGGGTAGGAGGAAAGATGTAAAGGGGTGGGAAGAAAGGTGTAAAGGGGTGGGAAGAAAGGTGTAAAAGAGTAGGAGGAAAGATGTAAAAGAGTAGGAGGAAAGATGTAAAAGAGTAGGAGGAAAGTTTGTGTGCTAAAGATGTAAAAGGGTGGGAGGAAAGATGTAAAAGGGTGGGAGGAAAGATGTGCAAGGGGAGGAGGAAAGATGTACAGGGGTAGGAGGAAAGATGTACAGGGGTAGGAGGAAAGATGTAAAGGGGTGGGAAGAAAGGTGTAAAAGAGTAGGAGGAAAGATGTAAAAGAGTAGGAGGAAAGTTTGTGTGCTATTTTCTTCAGACCAATCATCCTGAGGAAGTCTTGAAATAAAGTCGAAACATTGATGAATATATAAATACTATTGTTTATTTATATATATAATGTCCTCTAAAAACATTTTAAGATCCTCTAAACAAACTGAAATTTGTAAGGAGGTTGAGAGGGAGTAACCTGAGGAGGTATAGAGAGAAATGTCAAGGGTTAGGAGGAAAGATGTACAGGGGTGGGAGGAAAGATGTACAGGGGTGTGAGGAAAGATGTACAGGGGTGTGAGGAAAGATGTGCAGGGGTAGGAGGAAAGATGTGCAGGGGTAGGAGGAAAGATGTAAAAGAGTAGGAGAAAGGTGTAAAAGAGTAGGAGGAAAGATGTAAAAGAGTAGGAGGAAAGATGTAAAAGAGTAGGAGGAAAGATGTAAAAGAGTAGGAGGAAAGGTGTAAAAGAGTAGGAGGAAAGGTGTAAAAGAGTAGGAGGAAAGATGTAAAAGAGTAGGAGGAAAGATGTAAAAGAGTAGGAGGAAAGATGTAAAAGAGTAGGAGGAAAGATGTAAAAGAGTAGGAGGAAAGATGTAAAAGAGTAGGAGGAAAGGTGTAAAAGAGTAGGAGGAAAGGTGTAAAAGAGTAGGAGGAAGGAGAAATGAAGTGGAGAAGAGAATGTATAAAGAGTAATCGGGGAAGAGGGGAAAAGTTAGAAAGAGCGAAGTCTTCCTATTTACGAGGACAGAATTAGACACAACGTCAGTTTTTAATGTGGAGAACATCCAGTTCCCCAAAAAGGAGCACTCTGGATAGTAACGAAAATTTAAATTGCCTCAGTCTAGAAGGATTTCTCCTTCATTGACCATCGGACAGAATAGACTAAGTGCAGCTTCAGAACAGATACTACACTTTGTTTTTTTTAGTCAAACGACGCTATTCTAGACAGGCAGTATACCAGCTTCGATATTCACAGTATTTATTCAAAAGAGAAAAAAAAAAAAAAAAAAAAAAAAAAAAAATGGACCCCCCCCCCCCCCCCGCAGAGCTGAAGGCGGTGGCGTGCGCACGCGCGTGCCGGAATATTTCTCGACCTTTTCAGAATAACCGGTTGCTGCTGCTGCTGCTACATACCAATTCAACCCTTTACTTACTAACCGATACCCCCCCCCAGGCCCTCGTTCCTCACCATTAAATGTAGAGTCAAAATAAATATACGGTAACCATGTCAACAGGAATCACACACACACACACACACACACACAATTGCAATTGTTATATCACACATAGACACCCCACATCACTTGCCGACCAGCACCAACACATGGAATGGACTCGAGATTCTAGATAAAAAATAAATAAAATAAAAACGCCCCCCCCCTCCCTCTCCTTAGCAAAAAGAAGCCATTTTTATATCTTATCAGTGTGGGAGGGACACTATGTACAAAATTGCATTTGTTTAAGGAATAAAAACTCAGAAGAGTTTGTAGAAATTCATATATATATATATATATATATATATATATATATATATATACACATATTATATAACTCAGTAAGAATACAGAATTTATGACAAAATTCACATTTTGTAATCATGTTCAAAAAATTTGTCATCAACAAATATATTTGTTAATGTTGAATTTTGAAGGATGATTTTAAAAAAAACAACATTTTTTTGTATTTATCTCCCATCCACAGCGGTAAGATGTGACAAGGTCAGGAAAGTTGGATTTTAAAAGGCAGCGCTCTAGAGGTTCAGCACTCTGGCCTACAAAAAATGCGTGGGCAACCCTGTCGGCATTCCTCGGTAGGGGCGCTTCAGGCGATAACCAATAATCAAACCTCTTAAAGGGTGAGAAGGCAAAGCCTGGGAGGATTGACCTCCTAAGACTGCAAAAGATCAAACCCTAAGAGCCGAAGGCCAAGACGGTACCGGTCTACGGGGTGTAAATACCATTGGAACAGATACTACTCTTTGATCTCAGCCAAAAGGCCGAGAAAAATGAATTTATGTCATAATATTCTGAGCTCTATTAAACTTAAAGTCGTAACCATTGAGCTACATTTCACCTGCAGTATTCACTTGTATCATCGAGATTTGCAATGCTTCATTATTTTATATTTATAGAAGTGTATCAATGTTTGTGTCTCTTTATCATACAACTAAAGTTATAACCTTTGAACATCACTTTCCTTAACACATTTCGTTCATTTAAGGTCCATTCAGAACAAGCAAATCAATAGTCAGTTATAAGTTATCTGCATTGTAGCCAGATAAGTTATCTTTTATTATTGTAGAACTCTTCAAGGACTTCACGTGGGAGATAAGAAAGAGCTTTCCAACTTTTTTTTTTTTTTTTTTTAACTAAGGCAACTCGATTATAAAAAAACATTTTATTGCGTAGTAGATATCGATTTTAAAATTTCTTGCCGATAAATTTCCAGTCAAATATGTCGTGCCACATCTAGCGAGGTGCCGCTCAGAGCACTCTTTCTTGTCTTGACAGAGTACAAAATTGACTTTACTATCTAGTGGGAGAATGATCTCTTCTCTTCTCTATAGCCTCTTTCCCACAGAAGAGACGTTGCTAGTCTTTTTCTACTCTGTCATTATTTCCATAGAAGGTGCTCGACTGAGCTCCAATCTATTGCTCTTTCTTGTAAGACATTCACAGCAAGAACTCGTCTTCTACCACAACTGAAAAGAACTTTCCTTTCTTCCTCTGTGTGCCTGGCATCAGGCAAAATTTCCAAGAACACATACCCACGGGACTGCTTCCCTGCAGACTACAACATGGTCGTCTACAAATACCGTACTCATAAGCAGTAGTTTACACAGTTCAGGGGAAAGAGGAAATGGGATGACAGTTAAACTTAGACTGTGTAAACTGCTGCTGATAACGGGTTAACCAAAATCGACTTTTTTTTTTTTATTCACAGCCATGACGAAACTCAAACGTTTTTTAGGCAAATCAAAATTAATGACTATGATTTTTCTGCATTTTTTCTTCATCCTGAGGAAGTCTACAATAAAGATGAAACGTTGATGAGTATATAAATAATATAGCTTTCCTTTTTCATATATATATATATATATATATATATATACAGGGTGGGCAAAAATAAGGGTCCTATTTTTAAAAATTCATAATTTTTTTATTTATTGATTTTTTTTTTTTTTTTTTTATTAGAATAAGTAAAGGACCCCTTCCGAAGCAAGCATGAGCCGTATTAGCCCTAAGGAACATACCCTCATTTAGAAAACATTATTTTTGCTTAAAAAACTCAAAACAGTGTAAAAAACAATACTTTAGTTTTTGTAAGTTTTAAGAAGTGTTTTTCGGCTAAAATTTGTTTTGTTTATTTCAGAAAATCTCGGAAGGGTCAGTCTACACACACATAAAGTTTGGTGAGTTTAACTTTTATTTTGTGGAAGTTATTCAAATTCAAGTTATTCAAATTTAAAGATAGGACCCTTATTTTGGCCCACCCTGTATATATATATAATGAAAAAGGAAAGCTATATTATTTTATGTAATTTTATGCAATTTTTTATCTTCATTTTTCCTTCTTTAAAATTGATTGCTCTACTCAACGTATTTCATATGTTCTTGGTCGTTTGGCTAAGATCAAAGTGTAGTATCTGTTCCGATGGATACTGCACCCCATACTGGTGTTGTCTTGGCCTTCGGGTCTTGATTTACGCCGGTCAATGGGTCTGTCCTGTGCAGTTCTGGGAGGTCCACCTTCCCAGGCTTTGCCTCCCCTCTTTGGGGAGGAGTAAGTTTATTGCTTACTGTCTGAGGCGCATCTACCGGGGAATGCCGACGGGGCTGCCCAGGCAATTTTTAAACCCCACTTTTCCGACCCAGATGATTGACTGTGTTGACGATCGATTGTGCGGTGTGGGAGAGTAGAGAGCTGAACACATTGTCTACGAATGTCCGCAAATCTGTTGACTGCCGCAACCACCAAACCCCACAGAGACTTTGTCGAACGACCCGCTCCTTGGACTCCAGATATGGGAAAAGTGAACCCCAATTCACTATCTACCAGACATCTTCCGACCAGCAGCAAGGTCATAGGAAAATCCCTTCAATTGTGTCGATCATCATCATCATCATCACCACCACCACCACCATCACCACCATCACCATCATCATCATGATAATGATCACCATCACCATCATCATCATCATTTCGCTCTCATCAGTGCAGGGATGATAATCTCGGACGGTCGCACGGTTCGATATATATATATACCAGCAAATTTGTGCTAGCCTGGGAGGATGATATCATGCTGAACGAACATATACTACACTGATCCCCAAAGGAGGAGTTAATGACTGGGAGGATGATATCGTGACAACAAGACAGATAGTACTCCCCCCCCCCCTGCCAAACTAAGAAAATAATCATGGAAGAATGGTATCATGAGGAACTACCATACTGCCCCCCCCCTATAAAAGGAGGTAATACCTGGGAGAATCGCACCTATAAAATAAGTAATACCTGTGAGTATGATATCATGGAAACAGAACAGATACTACACTACCTCCAATCTTCTCCCTACAAAAAATTGAGAAGGTAGTCCCTGGGAAGATGGTCTCATGACACCAGAACAGATACTATAAAAGAACTATAAAAAAATGACAAATAATAGTTAATTAATAAAATGTCCTTTTTCTAAACCAATATGCAAATTAGTTAACGTTGCAACTGAAATCGCATATACATGAGCAGTATAAAAAAAGATGGTGCGTCTATTGTGTAGAATTGAATTAACTTGAAATTGGCTCAACTTTCGCATTTTATTCATTTCGTGTTCATGCCTGCGTACGAGCGTACGTAATAGGGTAAGACCATCAAAAAGCGAAAGAGCCTTCAGGTGCTTTCGCTATTGACTCTCAAAAGTGGCGACAACCAACTCGCAGACGGCGCTAAGTGTCACCAAAGAAGGATGGAGAAAATAAGGAATAAGGATTGCATCCTTCTGGCGACTTCCTGCTTTGTAAGAAGAGACCATCTCGAAAACAGGGTGGAGGCGAGGCAGGACTCCTCCCCCCCCCCCTGGGGGCTAACTAAAACCTCCACTGCCCTTTCTATTGGTAAGTTCTCCCAAAAATAAATACAGCTAACGTCGGTTTTTCAAGTTTTTGTTTCGGGCTTATGTTTTATGGCATATCAACCCCTTTTTTTTTTTGTAAACATGTGCAATGGTGAGTTGCATGTTTGTAATGTAATACATGTTTACTGGGTTGCAATTTACTAGTTGCGATGCATGCGAATAGCAGGCTTGCTGCGAGTGAGAGATACTTAACTAAGAGAAGAGAAATCACCCAATATATGGGAAATATCTCTGGTTTGGGGTTTGGCCACCCAGAATTCGATTTGTCCAAAGTAATGATCTTACAGATATTTAATTAAGAGAAGAGAAATCACCCAATATACGGGAAATATCCTTGGTTTGGTGTTTGACCACCCAAAATTCGATTTGTCCACTTGAAAAAAATAATGGTTCTACAGATACAAGATTCCCTGCTGTGGTTACCACATAATTAACACTGCAATCGGTGTCGGAACCGAGCAACGGCATTGGACCAGCACAACGAGCGGACGATCACAGCCTGTGCAGCGAACGAACACAGACACATGTTCACTAATGGATAACCATTTATCAAGGCCAAAGGCCACTCGAGGATAAAAGCTTAATGAGATCAATGGTTTCAACTAGCAAACATTCCATTTCATTAACTATTATCCTCGAGTGGCCTTTGGCCTTTATAAAAGGTGACCCATTAATAAAAAAAACAAAAACTTCAATCGCAATTCTGTTTGTGACCTTGAGAATAAATTTAGCAAAACTGAACCAAAATTTGAAACTAAAAGCAAATTTATTGCACAATTTAATTATAAATTTAATTATTTTTTTTTACCTTTGGAATTTGAAATAAAATATTTATTTATTTTTTTTTTCTTATCGCCAGAATTAATGAGGTTTATTTATAACTGACAAAAAAATTACATTTTTTGAGCTCAAAAATACTTCAATTTGACAAAAGAAAAATTATCTGAAATTGCTTTTCTTTTAAACCGAATTATCCTCCATTTATTTCCAACGAAAAATTTAAATAAAAAAGATAAAAAATAAAAAAGCCATTCAACCGAAAGTTTGCCCTCCCCCTTTCCACTAACTTCAAAACAAAAAAGGGAGAAGAAAAAAAAACGAATTTAATGAATCACAGAATTCTATAGAAATTCTTGCAATATTAACCAATTGAATTTTTTTGCTAATAGGCTAATATATAATTTGGGACAAGTTGGCAGATCCGATGAAGAAAAGCAAACATTTTAAGATGCAATTAGAGGAATTCAGAAATAAATGGTAAAAAACAAAAAGGAATTAAAAGAGTTTTTTTTTTAATCTGTCCCATTTGAGGGTTCTTGATAAGGTGCAGAAACATATCTGTAATTTGATTGGCCCCTACCCTTTCTTCTTCTTTACACATCCTCTCTTACAAACGTGATGTTGCTAGTCTCAGTCTTTTCTATAAATACTATTTTGGCAGGTGTTCTTCAGAATCGTCTGATCTATTCCCTGCTTCCTTTGTTCCAGCTCGTTTGACTCGTTGGTCTAGTGGTCTCAATTAATTTGCTGTTTTGATACATTGAAATACAGGCGTGTGGAACTCTCTTCCTGCTGACTGTTTTCTTCCTACCTATAACCTTGGTCTTTTCAAGACTACGGTCAATAGGCATCTCCTGTCTTGGAAATAATCATATTTGGTTCTTTTTAGCTCCTTGCATCAAGTGGCTTCATGCCTTGTCTGCAGTGATTCCCATTAAAAAAAACAAAAAACTATCGGATGGAATATTTGACAGAAATGTGATTATTTGGTTTGGTTTGGTTTGGTTATTTTGTGGCATATCAACTCTTTTTGGGTTATTTAATACCAAATCCGGTCATTTTGGTAAAAGTTTTTATGCTTCAAGTTTTTATATCTTCAAATATTTAGGAAAGTATAAAATGGACGTTGGGTTTACTTTTGGTAGCCTCGTAAAAATTATTTTAACCCTAACCCCAACCCTAACTTCATAAAAATTATTTTAATCCTAGCCTTGTAAAAATTTTTTTAATCCTAACCCCAACCTCATAAAAATTATTTTAACCCCAACCCCAACCTCATAAAAATTATTTTAACCCCAACCCTAACTTCATAAAAATTATTTTAACCCTAGCCTTGTAAAAATTATTTTAACCCCAACCCCATAAAAATTATTTTAACCCCAACCTCATAAAAATTATTTTAACCCTAACCCCAACCCTAACTTCATAAAAATTATTTTAACCCTAACCCTAGCCTTGTAAAAATTATTTTAACCCTAACCCCAACCTCATAAAAATTATTTTAACCCCAACCCCAACCTCATAAAAATTATTTTAACCCTAACCCCCACCTCATCAAAATTATTTTAACCCTAACCTCATAAAAATTATTTTAACCCTAACCTCATAAAAATTATTTTAACCCTAACCTCATAAAAATTATTTTAACCCCAACGAGTGCATTTCTGTCTGCATTTGCAACTTTGTTTTTTTTTGCCATGAGGCTGTTTTGGGGCCAGAATGCAATTCGTTTTTTGGAAGACTGAACAGCTGTTGTGAGTGCAGTTAAATTCAGTTTGGTTTCACAGTTGCATGTTTTAGTATTGTCTGCCTTCTTCTAAAAAATGTTTTCACGGCTTTCAAATCGTAAATTGCTTTAACTATTTTCGATTTGTTTCATAAATCACAAACATTCAGGCCAACATGGGTTTCCTCTTATAGAAACAACAACATAAAAAACAAGCCGCGCGTGCGTGGTCCCCCCTCTGTATGTGACCTGATGTGGCAAGTGTAAAATGCAATTAATTTTGGCAATTTGGGGCATTTTTGACCCCCCTTTGACCCTCTGGGGGCGCGAACCAGAATTTTTCTGAGGTCAAGGATGCTCATTTTATATCCAGAACAATTGCCTCTACATTTTGGCCAAGTTTCAGAAAAATTGAATGGATGGATCAAACGTTATGAGAGAAAAGGGTCATTTTTTGCCATTTTGGGAGCTTTTGACCCCCTGGGCGCGCGAACCAGATTTTTTCCAAGGTCAGCGATACTTATTTTCTATTAGGAACAATTGCCTCTACATTTTGGCCAAATATCAGAGAAATTGAATGGATGGATGAAAAGTTATGGGGCAAAAAATGTCATTTTTTCCCCATTTCGAGGCCTTTGACCCCCTGGGGGGCTAACCAGATTTTTTTTCAAAAATCGGAGAATGTCACTTTCTAACCTGGCCAAAGTTACAACTTCATGCAAAATTTCAGAGAAATTCAATCGATGGTTGCGGAGAAAAATCCGGACGGACGAACATGCCTCAAAACATAAGTCTCCCGATTTTATAAATCGGGGGACCAAAAATAAGGAGATCTCCAGAGCAGAAGAAGGTTAGAGAGAGAACAAAACGGCTGAGATGTTCCGAACATAGCTAACACGTGGACAACAGTCCAAAATACGTAAATAACACGTTTGGTATGTCCGGTGTAAATAGGGACAATATTTTTAAGGAGGAGAGAAAAAAAATATAGTGAGGCCTCCAGAGCACCCCTGAAACATTATGCCTTCCCCCAGCAGGCTTAAAGCTCCCAGCCCCGATCAGTTGGCAGTGGGGTAGGTAGCGCCGGCACCGCTACTGCACCCTGTATCACCGACTTGTTACTTAGGCCTACAAACAGAAAAAAGAAAAAGGGGACAGGAATTTGGAAGCTTAATCGTACGAAACCCCAGAATTTTGTCTTCTTTTTCTGCGAGTGAAATGCAAGATGAAAAAGAACAGGTAAAAATAGGCAACCCTAACCCCGGTGCTGAGACCGACAACACAAGACAGGGGTAGCAGGGGAAAGAGAAAACTCAAGTGGGAGGCATTTTGTGTGGTTTTAATGCAGCAAAACTTCCCATACAACCCCCCACCCCCGGGAGAGAGGGAGGGGCAGGGTAGAGGAGGGGGGGGGGGGTGCTTAGCAGAAACACTTATCTGCTAGTGTTTAATGATGCTTTGAAACAAAAGTATTTCCTCATAAGGACCAAGACCCACAAACCCGTAACCTCTTACCCTGACAGGTAGGAGAAAGTGACATTTTGCTTCAGCAGTTTCATTGAACATCTGGGCTCTCTTAAAAAGTCTATGTACACCGACATGACAGAAGCAAATAGACACTATTATCCACTCCAATGTGTGTGTGCATATATATATATGTGTGCATATATATATATATATATATATATATATATAAAAGGAGATTGTAGTTTGCTTGAAGCATTGCTGGTAAATGTAAGTGTAAATTAGTCGTCCAAGGTTATAGCAATGCGATGTGGTTGCCGTGAGATGGAAAAGTGAAAAGAAATAAACGCAGGGAGAAAGTGAAACTCAAAACGATTTATTAATAATTTCACGAAAACTGATTAAATACCAAATAATATGAAACATAATAAAATTATAAAAATTGGTATATTATTAAACAAATGTTTATAATGTTTTAACCTTAGTTATATGATTGCTTAATGGAATTTTGACATTTTCTGCGTTCCTACTGCCAATTGTTTTCCCCTGTATTACGATGATCTGACACCGGTTTTTTCCCGTTCTTTTTCGACCCTTTCGGTCTTCTATTGTTGTCTTCTGATAATGAAAGTTTTTCTTTCGAAAATTTAAGATTACCCTTTGCCGATCTGTTACTTACCGAAAAAAAATATTATTTGGTATTTAATCAGTTTTCGTGAAATTATTAAAAAATCGTTTTGAGTTTCACTTTCTCCCTGCATTTATTTCTTTTCACTTTTCCATCTCACGGCAACCACATCGCATTGCTATAACCTTGGACGACTAATTTACACTTATATATATATATATATATATATATAGCATAATATAAAATGAAATGATAAAATAAGGTGCAAATCAAATTTTATTAGAATTCAAAGTTCAGGCAAAGTATCTTAAAGTCCTTAACTCATGAGTTTTCAAAGATAATTCTTCTCCTCAGAGGACCATTACCGTAGTAACGTTACTGCAGGTGATAAAATTACACTTTGAATATATATATAAAAATATATGCAAAAATGCATAAAAGTATATAACACATCAAATATATCAGCCCAAAAATTACTTTTGTTAAAGCTATACAATCCAAGTCATACAATTTAAAACAAATTCAGGAAAGATATCCAAGAAGTTGATTGAAGATTGATCCAGGTAGTAAGTGACAGTCCAAAAATGAAAGTATTGATTAAATTGAAAAAGTTTATCCAATTTCATTTTATATTATGCTATTAATGCTCTATCCAGTATATTGAGCTTCAGTTTTTATCCGGATGTTTCACTAATTAAAAGATATTAGTTGCCTCTGTTGCCTCTTTGTCTATATATATATATATATATATATATATATGTTTGCTAACTTCCAGTGTATCAATTTCACACCCTTTTATTTTCACCGTAGTTTGATTCTCTGCCGCCTTTTTTCCCCTCCCCAACCGCCTTAGAAGAATGTATCACCTACTTATCATGTCCCAACATCACTTAATGTTTTTCTCATATGATCCAATCAGATCATTTTTCCCCTCATCCCATGTGTGTGCCTTCAATACAAAATCAAATTATTTCTGTATTCTTCATTTTCTGAAGACGTTCCCCACAAACGAAACCGGTCAAAAAATCTCTTGTTTTTGTTTTTCTCCTGCACTTTGACTTGCTTTTCGTATGTCATCTTTTCACACACATATATACATACACACATACACTGAGGAAGGGTGAAAATTTTGTTCTTATAGAAAAAGATTTTTTATAACATTTTGTATTCCTATACGTCAACAAATAAGAAATAAATAGAGAAAAGACAAACAATCATATTTTTCATATTGATTTTTAGACATACATAAATACAGGCTTAGATCTGATGACCTCAGAGGAAGATTAAATCTGAACAGTATAGGAAGATGTGTGCAGAACAGGAGACTGATGGTACGACCACATTGAAAAAAATGGATGAGAGTGCCGTGGTTAGTAGATGTAGAACAGTTAAGGTAGCAGGTCCAGTTCACAGGGGAAAGCCAACATGAGAGAAAGTGATAAAAATGGACTTGCGGCGAAAAACAATGCAGTTGTTTTCGCAGATAACAAAAGAAGTCTGTACTTTTAACCGATATTTTTCAGAAAGAGGCTCGTAAGAATCAAACTCCGCAATTTTTGAAAACAGTACTTCTCCCCCCCCCATTTCTCCCGTACCACGACATCGTTGGAATCCTGTGCTACGTGATATTTAACAATCCCTAAAACAATACTCAGCCGATGTATAAATAGTTACGACTAATTGGTCACACAAGCAGCCAATTAGGGAACTCCATTTACATAATGAGTCGAGACATTCAAGTAGAGAGGTTCACCGATGACTACCGACATCGGTTGGTGTGGGTTGATACTTAGCCGTTGGGGTTAGGGTTAGGGTTAGGTTTACGGTTAAGAGAGAGAGAAAGAAACAATAGCATTTGTACAGTTTTCATTCTCTTAACAACATCCTGCGGAAGAAAACAAACGTAAAGGGGTGGACACCTACGCATAAAAAGGACCATGGTTCACCAAACTAATACAGGGGGTCCAGGGTTCGTCAGTCTAAGACAGTGGGGGGGGGGGCAGGGTTCGTCAGTCTAAGACGGGGGGGGGCAGGATTCGCCAGTCTAAGACAGGGGGGGGGGGATCCAGGGTTCACCAGTCTAAAACTGGGGAGGGGGGTCCAGGGTTCACCAGTCTAAAACTGGGGGGGGGGGGGTCCAGGGCTCGGCAGCATGAGACCAGGGGCCCAGGGTTCAGCAGCATGAGACCGGGGGCCCAGGGTCCACCAGCATGAGACCGGGGGGATCCAGTGTTAGCCAGACTACGACCGGGGGGGTCCAGTGTTAGCCAGACTACAACCGGGGGAGATCCAGTGTTAGCCAGAATACGACCCGGTGGATCCAGTGTTAGCCAGACTACGACCGGGGGGATCCAGTGTTAGCCAGACTACGACCCGGGGGATCCAGGGCTCGCCAGACTGCGACCCGGGGGATCCAGGGCTCGCCAGATAACAACCGAGGGATCCAGGGCTCGCCAGGCTACGACCCGGGGTGGGGTCCAGCACTCGACAGACTAAGACGAAGCAGAACTATCAACTTAAGACAGGTTCGAATTACAATCCGAGAAACAAAACCTGGCAATTAGCTGCAGCGTTAATAATACTTTGTCTAGTTCTACCGTGTAAGACCAATATGAAACTACAATAATGGAAAAGGTGTGTAGATAGGGACTACGACAGGTCATAAGGCTGCACTACTTTGCCATGGTCACTTCACATTTGTTCACATTTTAATGGCGAAGTAATCTCATGTTTTTGTGCGGGAGTGAGTCAAATTGAAATGGATGCGTGTAGCATCATTATTTTCAGAGAAGTTCTAGAAAATGTCTGAGAGCATAAAACAACGATTTATTCTTGGTTTCGTGAATTACTGCGAACTGTTGCATAACATATTGGGGGGGGGGCGGTTACAGAAGACAAATGTATATACTTTTTCTCTCATTTGCTATTAAAAATGTGTCATGTGTGTGTGTAATATATATATATATATATATATATATATCTGATTATTTTTATTTACACAGACATGTACAAAATCTGCGACACTGGCATGTCGATGTTATCGATAGTTTATATAAACTGAGATCTCATCAGGCAGAGTTAGAATCACCACAGATTTTGTACATGTCTGTGTAAATAAAAATAATTATATATAAAGCTCTATTTGATATTGAGCACTTTTTATAAACCCGGTTGAAATTCTTCGAATTACTACCCTGTGGATGTTTTACGTGGATTATTATCATATATATATATATATATAAGTGTTACTACAGTTTTGAAAGTGTCGTTAGAAGAAATATTTGAAAATATAGTGAAAAAGAAAAAAGAAATACAATGTCTTTTTACCATGATTAAGGTTTTTTAAACCGAAAATTCAGATTTATAAATATAAAAAAAATAATAATATTAAATAAACTTTCACTTATTGATATAAATTCACGCGTCTGGTTTCTCAAAAATTTTCAAATATATAAATTCCTGAAACAGTTTTTCATGGTAAACAACTGATGATCACTTAAATAATGTTAAGACTAGCGTAAATTCTTGGAAGCAAACTAATATAGTAACTGCAAAAAGTAAATTTACTTACAAAAAAGTGATTTTCCACCGAACGACTTGGGACTAAAATGTTTGGGTTTTTTTTTAATATAGTTTTAATGGTTGAGAAACTTCTGAGACATACATATATATATATATATATATATATATAGTAGTATGTTATGAAAATATATTTATGGCAATTAAGCTACACAGAGGCTTCCGCGTTTTATTCCCGTAGGGAATCGTCAGCCTGACGATTCTCTATGGGGATGACATGCAGAAGCCTCTGTGTAGCTTAATTGCCATAAATATATTTTTATAACTTACTACCTAGCTCTAACGTATTGAGCACTGTTGAAGTAAATACTGAAAATTGATACATCAAACATTATATATCCTCATAACATTTTATATGGATATATGAAATAATATATATCACTTTTTCTGAAGACGTTCACTAACACGAACGAAACCGGTCAAATCTCTTGTTTTTGTGTTTCTCCTGCATTTTAACCTGTTTTCCGTTTGTCATTTCACACACACATATATATTATTTATTTATTTATTTATTTATAACATACACGTGCGTACCAAGGCACACACCACTTTTAATCGGACATTACACACCAGACTTCAATAAGAAGAGAAGTCCAAGACTAAGTGACAACATGTCGCTTAAAAAAAAAGAAAGAAAAATCTGTACCATCCTGATGAAGATTCTTTTATGAATCGAAAATTTGAATTTTAAATAAATAATATTTTATTTAAAAACAAAAAGTCCGCATTTATTGGTCTCTTTACAGCTTTAAAAATTACAAATTTAAAATCCATTCAAACAGTGGAAACATTTTATTCATAATATATATATATAAATAAATTTTCGTTTAAGATTGTATCTCCCCCAACCTCTCTAAAAGAATCTTAAACGAAAACGAAAACGTCTAGACACTGGATGATTCCATGAATATTATTTTGTTTTTTTCTTTTGCCTCCTATCTTCTCTTTAGTTTCTCCTCCTTTTTTATATTACTATGTACATTTGAATGCATATATATATGTATTTAAAAAAAAAAAAAAAATGTGTATGTATAATTATATGCTGACATTTTGCACACTTATTTCTGACACTTTACATATTTGCATATATTTCCCTCCATTCAAACCCTACCACTATATATATTCCCCAATTATATGACCTTCCCGTCTTTTATCATTTTTAGCATACTTTTCATCCGCTCTTGAAAAAGCCCACATCACATCGGGCGAAAAGTTGAGCTTATGGGTCTTCCACGTTCCATTTTTAATTTCATATATATATATATATATATATATATATATATATAAAAAATAAAAAAAAATATGACTCAATACTGGTCACCCCTGAAGAAGGAATTTTATTCCGTAATCGATAGGATTAATGTAAGAAAAAAATAAATAAATAAATTAATCTTGTATTGCTAATTTGGCTTATATTTCAATTTTATTAACTTTCCATGCAATACTTTAAAACTTGAACGATAAACACACACATTACTATATATATATATATATATATATATATATATATATATATATAAAATGGAGTTGATTTTTCCCCTCCCAACCTGGTTAGACTAAACTATAAAACTAATGTATCGAAACACATCACTTCAGTCACCTAATATCTTCGACTGTGTTTCCAGAAAATATACATCACCTTTATAAGCTAAACCAAAAACATTATTTTTATTCCGCACTGTAAGCCTCTCCCAACTAATTAAACCAAAGAGAGGGTAGCACGCCCATTTCTCTCCATGTATTAATAACTCTAACCTTAACCCTAACTAATACTAACTAAAAATATTTAACAAATCATTTTATTAGTCGTCTCCATAATTTAATCAGCTCTGCACGATCTGGAAAAGCAAATAATTCGCCTTCAGATCTAAATTATAATTTTACAACAGCAACGTTTTATCAACACCGCTTTATGGAAGTGAAACTTGGCATCTCAAAATCAGTCAAGAGAGGAAATTAGACGCGTTTGATTCCAAACGTCTTAGAGATATTCTATGGATCGAATGGAGCGATCGAATTATCAACCAAAAAGTCAGAGAATGAACTAACCAACAGGTGGCATCGTTAATAATCTGCAAACGGCGTCTAGGCTGGCTCGGACATGCTCTAAGATTGGCCTCAGAAAGATTTGCAAACCAAGTGCTTTAGTCGACCCCCGATGGGAAAATAAGAGGAAGACCAAAAATGAACTGGAAGCAAAAAAAACGAGATAGGTTTGATCGCAACGGAATGAAGTTGGAGGGACACTGTGGATCTGGTTTTAGATCGAAAATAATGGTTTACCTGATGCGTCGCAGGACATGGGGGTCCTGAGTCTGAGTAATTAATCACAGAATTGATGCCTTTGGAACATTCCACTAACATTTTCCTTCTGGGTTGATCATGAGAACAAAGTCCCAAGGGTTAGAGTTAGCCTCAAAGGGGTTAGGGTTAGTCCCAAGCGGGTTAGGGTTAGTCTCAAGGGAGTTAGGGTTAGGGTTAGTCTCAAGGGGGTTAGGGTTAGTCCCAAGCGGGTTAGGGTTAGTCTCAAGGGAGTTAGGGTTAGGGTTAGTCTCAAGGGGGTTAGGGTTAGTCCCAAGCGGGTTAGGGTTAGTCCCAAGCGGGTTAGGGTTAGTCCCAAGAGGGTTAGTCCCAAGGGGGTTAGGGTTAGGGTTAGTCTCAAGGGGGTTAGGGTTAGTCCCAAGAGGGTTAGGGTTAGGGTTAGTCTCAAGGGGGTTAAGGTTAGTCTCAAGGGGGTTAAGGTTAGTCTCAAGGGGGTTAGGGTTAGTCCCAAGGGGGTTAGGGTTAGTCCCAAGGGGGTTAGGGTTAGTCCCAAGCGGGTTAGGGTTAGTCCCAAGCGGGTTAGGGTTAGTCCCAAGCGGGTTAGGGTTAGGGTTAGTCCCAAGAGGGTTAGGGTTAGTCTCAAGGGGGTTAAGGTTAGTCTCAAGGGATTAAGGTTAGCCTCAAAGGGATTAGGATTAGTACCAAAGGGGTTAGGGTTAGTCCCAAGGGGGGCTCCAGATGGCACCACTACTGGACACTGCAGAGGTCTAACTAAGAACATGATCAAGCTAAACCAATCAGAGCCTCTGGTATCTTTCACCCATTCCCCCCCCCCCCATGTCTTTACATAAAAGAGACCAGATCTTTCCGAGACAGCTTACGTTCCAACAAATTTTCAAATTCTATGCTTTTTGTTGTTGATTTTTAAACTTCTTCGTAATTATTACACACTTTGGGGTTTGGCCGACGCAGAAAATTACCGAAGCAAAACGATCGCGTCCCAGTTTTTATCCAGGACTTTCTCAAAGTCAACATGGACATCCAATATTCTCGGACAGACGATACACATAGAAATTGATTTGGTTATCAGGAGTGGCTTGGTTTCGCGTAAATTTTTTGTTGTTTTTGGAAGGAAGGCGACGGCTTAGCGTATTATTCTTGTTCATTAACAAGTGTCGATTAATTTTTTTTTATGGAAATCGCTCCAGACAAGGCATGAAGCCACTTGATATAAGGATTTAAAAAAGAAAATTACGACTCCAAGGTCAAAAACTAGCCAACGATAAGTGTTATAAATGGATAGAAAACAGCAATTCTTCTCCCTTTGTCAGAAACATCGCTCATGGAATGTGAGGACTAAAGGACCAAATAAGGGAAGCGAGAATTACGAGGCTGCCGAAAGTAAACACAAAGTGAATTTAATCCACGGGGGTAACTTGCACGCATTCCGTCGGCCATGATAGGGTAGAAACCTTAAGTAATTCATAATTGTATTCTTAGTATCACCTGTGCACTGAGGATTGAACTTATTATTACTTAGCACTTTTATCCGTTGCACTACGGGCCTTTGAAGAAGGTCGGAGATTATATCGACAGAAATGTTGTGAGAATAACATCCAAGATGAGAACAGTAGTCCGAATAATCCAAATTATCAATCCTTATCTCAAAAATTCTGAACCATCATATTTTCCTCCCTTACCCTAAACATGATTCCGCCACGTGAACACCAGAGACTTCAGTTGACGGTTAAATTCAAATTGATATTTCTAAACTCGGCACAGTGGTGTTAGGGTTAGTCCAAAGGGGGTTAGGGTTAGTACCAAGCAAGTTAGTATTATTTACTCCTCTCCAGGAGTTAGGCACAAGGCCAGTTTTATCCTACTCCCACAAGTAAGATGTGACCCAAGGTCGGGTCGGAAAATGGGGGTTGAAAAGCCAGCGCCGGAGAGGTGAGCACTCTGACCATCAAAATTGCCTGGGCAGCCCCGTCGGCATTCCCCGGTAGGGGCGCCTCAAGCAGTAAGCAATTAACTTACTCCTCCCCAAAGAGGGGAGGCGAAGCCTGGGAGGGTGGACCTCCTAGAACTGCACAGGACAGACCCATAGACCGGAGTAAATCAAGCCCCGAAGGTCAAGACAATACCAGTCAATGGGGTGTAGTATCCATCGGAACAGATACTACACTTTGATCTTAGCCAAAAGGCCAAGAAGATTGAAAACAAAAAAGTTAGTTTTATTTACTCCTCTCCAGGAGTTAGGCACAAGGCCAATTTTATCCTACTCCCACAAGTAAGATGTGACCCAAGGTCGGGTCGGAAAGTGGGGGTTGAAAAGCCAGCGCCCGAGAGGTGAGCACTCTGACCATCAAAAATTGCCTGGGCAGCCCCGTCGGCATTCCCCGGTAGGGGCGCCTCAAGCAGTAAGCAATTAACTTACTCCTCCTCAAAGAGGGGAGGCAAGGCCTGGGAGGGTGGACCTCCTAGAACTGCACAGGACAATCCCATAGACCGGCGTAAATCAAGCCCCGAAGGCCAAGACAATACCAGTCTATGGGGTGCAGTATCCATCGGAACAGATACTTTGATCTTAGCCAAAAGGCCAAGAACAGACAGTGCTGTTTCGGTTAACAGCAAAGCAATTAAAGAGATCGTAAGTTCGAACCTCAGCCAGTACATCAGTTTTTTGTTTTTTATATCATTTAATTTCGTGTATTTGTTTGGTGTCATTTTTACATGGTTTTGTTGGTGTATGTGGCTACACCAGGCCCAGGTTTATTTTATCTGTCACAGAGATAGTGTTTCTGATCTATCTCATATGTAGAAATAACAGTGGATTATCACGCACATATGTTGAATATTAAACGATTTTTACAGTTTTATTTTATTTCTTTTATTATTTCGATTAAATTTACGGTAATCAAAAGCCATCCGGACTAGAATCTGGAAACTTTAATAGACTTCAGATAGATTGAACATTTTTCTTCATATTTCTCTTAACAAATAT
>OY744553.1:50640829-50675829 GCA_963556195.1 Sepiola atlantica | reverse complement strand
CTGGGAGGTCCGCAGGCTGGATTGCAATAATAAAGCCTAGCAGGGTGGCGGGCCGGACGCTAAGCCTTCGTGGGCCGGATGTGGCCCGCGGGCCAGAGGTTGCCCGCCCCTGATTTAAACAGACACCAGAGAAAAGCTACAAATACGAAACGCTGAAGATGCATTTCCCAAACACAGAATTCTGTAACCATGGCATCTCTACACTTTTGGAATTATATTTGGGATGGGAATCAGAGGTGTGGGCTGGTGAGTTTGAAATGTTTTAATATCAAAATAAAAGTAAAGAATGGTTGTTCGCTACAAGAGACCCGCCCGACGTCTAAGTATTTTTGGCAAGAAGTCATTACAGTTTTTGGAAAGTGGAACTTAGTTAACTCGCAGAGATTATAATCAGCGCTTGTGTTCCATCAACATTATAATATCTACTAGCATGTAGGTCCATCCAAATTCCACAGCTGTATCCTTCGTCTGTTGTATATTGCGGCCGTGATTAAAAATATTTCTATTCTCGGGACGTAAAATGTATTTATTCAAAATTGTAGTTTTATTCGACAGGATGACAATTTGATTTTGGAACAATTCATTTTAAAATGAGTCGGATTTTTTTTTTTTTTACCATAGTGACATTAGATTAAAAGTACAATTTTGAATAAACACATTTCAAAAAGTGACATTCGTTTTATTGATTTGAAGAATATTTACTTAACGATTATTTTTACGGTAAAGAAGACAGAATATATTTATAGGATGCTCCATCCCCAGCAAAAACACACAGAAAAGAAAATTAAAGAAATAAAAACAAGGCGTTTCAGGCAAAAACACAGACACATTATTTATCTACCTCCCACAGCGGTAAGATGTGGCACAAGGTCGGGAAAGTGGGATTTGAAAAGGCAGCGCCCGAGAAGGTTAGCACTTTGGCCTACAAAAAAGGCCTAGGCAGCCCCGTTGGCATTTCCCGGTAGGGGCGCCTCAGGCAGTAAGCAATAAACTACTTCTCCCCAAAGAGGGGAGGCAAATCATGGGATCGTGGACTTCCTAGAACTGCACAGGACAAACCTACAACCCGGCGAAGTCAACACCCAAAGGCCAAGACGACACCGGTCTATAGGGTGCAGTATCCAATTTATTTAATTTTTTACCATAGTGATTAATAACCAATCATTACCTTTGCTGATTGGACGAGTTCATTTTTTAATATGTGTGAAAGGTGATAACGTACGTACAAACATGAAATGTCTTTGCATATTATTATGTAGACTCTTCGGTGAAGAATTGTTGACATTGACGAGGATGGTTTGTCCAATTTAGAAGATAATTGTCAGTTACACATTTCGCTTATTTCGTAAACATGTCAGCCATTTTATCCTTTTGTGTCATTGTAAAACAACAAAACACACACACACACACATCGCAGCCAGGCAAATAAGTTGGTGTGTATCACCTCCGCCAATAACTTTTACGAATATGGACCCGTGGCGCAATGGTTAAATATGTTTATTAACAATCAGAACATTAGGTCAGACACTCTACTTGAGAAATTGGCCATTCCAAAACTTAATGTCCTAATAAGAGCAAACCGTCTTCGCTGGTTCAGGCATGTCGAAAGAAGCAAGGGGTATATCAGCACATGTGTAGATCTAAGACTGGTCAGCAAAAAGAAAGCTGGGCGCCCTAAGAAAACATGGAAAGAAACCATCAGGCAAGACCGTAAACAGTGGCAAATGGACACGGTCAATCCCCACAATCGTGATCACTGGAGATTTAGCATAAGGACAGCAAGACAACGTCGAACCTCTTGTCAAAGGGAACATAGACGATAAATCTGGATAATGAGTGAGTGACGGAGTTCTAAGTGACAGTCTTCTAAAGGTTGAAGGTTCAATCCTCACTACAAGCGATAATTAATAAAACTAAAATTGTTGGATAATGGCCCTGTGGGGTTGGACGCATGTGTGAGGGATCGTTTGGTTTGGCTTGCGCGCTTTAGTGCGGGTGGACCCGTACAAAAGAGTGCAAAATAAACTGGTCCTCACTCGGAGCTCACAAGCGTTGACAGAGCCACCGCATTGACGAGACCTTAGATCAAGGGTCAAGGTGCACCTGCGCATGGGGGTTCTGTGACGTCACAGGCTTTTGTTTGGGAAGCAGAGTTTTGCCAGTCTGGGTTTTGGAAGCGGGCCGAACGGACGATTTCTCTATGTAGTCTTCAAATGATTAGGTGAAATAAATTCCCTAAGAGAATACAGGCATGAGATTCCTTCTTCCCCCCCCCCTCCTCGAATGGCTAAGGACTTAAATTAGGAAGTAACTACGATAAAGTAGGAATTTGGTCTTTCCCTCAGTGTTAGTGAAGCATCTCCATCGACGGTAGACTGACGTCTGAAATAAATAGAATTAAAAGATTGTTTGTCTCGTGAATCGGTCATGAAGGTTTTGTTGCAGACACAGCGAACGGCGATGTTCACGGCAGTACAGAACGAAAAGAGAACTCAACCACTAGTCGACACCCCTCCACCCGACGAAAGAAGAAAAGGTACGAGAAACTAGACGACATCGAGACGACACCCCTCCACACGATGAGGAAAGAGAGAAGGTACGAGAAATTAAAAGGTATGCAACATATACATTTTTGGTGTTAAAAATGACCAGTTGTTTAAGCGAGAACTGCCACGACCCATTCCGGGACGGGTATGCAACAAAATTACTTAAAACTTCTACCCGTTCATGGCTGACGAAACAAGAAAAATCTACCCCATGAATTATATAAACGGTTCAGTTCAAAATTCGATATAAGTTCTCGAGTTCAACATAAAAATTCAAGTTCGAAAAGATGCACCTGAAAAAGGTCGAAGGTTAGATCGTCTGAAACCTTGTGAAAATAAAGCCAAGTAGTCCAAATAATAAAGTGTGCCTCTATTTACTTGCCTCCCCATGAGGGTAAAGTTAGGGGTACTCTAGATTGGGACAAAAATTAAAATTTCCCCCAATCAAGAAGGATTTCTCATCCTCGAACCGAGGACAGAACAGATGCTACACACCCCGAAGGCCAAAGGTGTGTTTTATATTTAGAAATATCATTAATTATTTTGAACGCGTCAATAGAATCCCCGAAGAGGCTTAATATCTAATCAAAGAAACAGCAAATATTTCTGATATTCAAACAAGCGTCAAGATTTTCCCATAAATCTGAGAAAACGTTGGATTTTTGTGCCGTTATAAATATGCGTTTCCTGTGAAACGTCGCAGAGCATCAAAAGGACAAAGTTTAATGGAAAATAAATATTTTGTTTTCTGAAGACAAAAACTGAATGGGGAGCATGTCCGTTGGGTGGGCCGGGGTTTTGTCAATCTGACCATGTCGGATATGGGATAGAAACCAGCTTATATTTGCAGACTGACTCTTCAGCACCATTCAGTAGGCTAAGATTCTGAGAAAAAAGGGGAGAAAAAAAAATCAGCGGTTCAAGACAAGCGGTGCCTATTTTCTAGTGTTCTCCCATAACATATATTCCCTGTAAAGCGCTATCTGTTGTTATTGTTTAAGGGTGGATTTTATCTGTCAATTTAAGCTGGTTTCTACCCAAGACCCGGCATGGCCAGATCGATGAAACCTCGGTACACCCAACAGACATACACACTAGAAGAATACCCGTACTGGTACGGGTACAATGAATTCTTCGGACATAACCACTTTTATTTTCCCCCTACGAAGATTAAAATCAAAATATAATGATACTAAAAATCACAGCTAAACAATAAGGGTTTTCATGGTTTGCCAGTCCGAAGGTTATTAAAAATCTTTTTTCTATTATACTAAAGCTGAGTTAATCAAAGTCTGTTTCCCTAAATATTTTACGGCATGCTAAAATATTCATTGGTTTTGGGATTGAGTTATGTCTGAAAAAAAAGTAAATCTTAATTGTTCTAATTAGTCGTATATATATATACATACAGGGTGTCCAAAAAGTCACTGACACTTGAAAAAAGTTCATAACTTTTTTGTTTTTAAATATTTTCCTTTTCTTTTTTCAGAGTAGTTGAAGCTATTCTTCCGACGTTATCATAAGCAAATACAGCATTGAGAAACAAACCAATGGTTCTTTTAGTCACATGCGTCAAATTCAGAACCCCGGCGGTGTTACCGACGACATTTTAACACGAGAGATGCACCAAGTGTAAATGCTATTAAAGCCATAATAAGCCGTTTTCAAAAACAAGGTACAGCATGTGAGCTCCTGAGATCCGGAAGGTCTCGTTCAGTAAGAACTGAAGACAATCGGGAAGAATTGGAGCGAAGTCTGGAAGAAGATCCAACAGTTTCAATCAGAAGAAGATCCCAACAATTGGAAGTTTCACGATCCTCCTTACATCGGATGTTGCATGACATGGACATGTTTCCATACAAAATTCAGCTTATCCAGCAGCTTCAGCCTCACGATTATGAGCAAAGAATGGAATTTGCTATGAGACTTCAGGATTTGGTAGTCAGTGTCAGTGAATTTTGGGACACTCTGTATATATATATATATATATATATATACACCAATATTGACTTTTGGGACACCCTGTATATACTAGCTGTCTTTGGCAGTTCACTACCGTTCTGCAAAATTTTTCAGATTACGATCAACACTAAAATCAACTTGGCTTTGATACTTTTCGGATGTTTATGTAAACTGCCAGAAAGTACCGATATATATATATATATATATATACACACACACACACACACTTGCTGTACCTACGCGGCGCTGTCCGGAATACAGTGAAATTATTTTAGTTTTTACTTCATTTGTCGGCACATGTTTCCTTCTACAGAAAACTGATACAAATTTTAGTTGTAAGGGAGACAACTCTTTTTATATTCTTCAATAGGAAAAAAATATGACAATTATATTTTTTCTGTCGTAATTGAAAAATGTTTTGAATTTTCCCCAGGCAGAACTACATATTTTTTTAAAAATAAACTGTTGCAAAGTATGTTATCATAATGCCAATAACATGGCACAACAATAACAAATAAACAGTTTGATATGTCAGCTTAAATGCTATTTAGGTCCAACTTTAAAATGTTCAATATACACTGTATATGTTAAATATGTATCCGTCCTAATACTTTGAGAATAAAATCTTTTTTTTCTTTTTTTAAAAAGAAATTATACATACGCTTATTTTTATTTTTTCTTCAAATGAGGGCGTAGAGTGATTTTCTATAAGTAACACATTCTTCACTGCGTCCCTCTTCCCTCCTTGTATCTCCACATGACAATGTAAAAATAAACCTATATCTCTCTTTATAAAATTGGGTCGTTCATTGCATAGTGACGGTCAAATCCTAATTTCATATACAAAATAGAACTTTAGCTTTCTAATATACTCAACATGTTTCTGAATTTTTGAGATGATAATTTGGATAATTTGGATTATTCGGACTACTGTTCTCATCTTGAGTGTTATCATCACAACGTTTCGGACGCTGTAACCTCCGGCTTTCTTCAGGTGTATCTTTTCGAACTCAGGAATATTTCTGGATGGACTTTCGAACGGAACCCTTTATTTTATCTATGGGGGTAGATAGCATGCTCTCGTTCCGTCAGCCATTCTTCATATCGCCTGCACCGAGTATTGAACCCTCAACAGAATTTTAATGAGAGCATGTTACCACTGTGGATTAAATAAAGGCTTCCATTCTGAAATTCCGTCCAGATTCCCGAGTTCGACAGAAATATTCCCGAGTTCAAAAAGATACACCTGAAGAAGGCCGGAGGTTACAGCGGCCGAAACGTCGTGATGATAACACTCAAGATGAGAACAGTAGTCCGAATAACTAGTCTGCATATTGATTTGCAAAATGACGTCTCATTAATGCACTATTCGTTATTATTGTTTTCCCAATTCAACGCCTTTTCATTTTGTTACCACACAGTTCTAATTAACGATGGCTAAGTGGTTAACGACACGGACTGACAACCTGGGTGTGCCAAGTTCGAATCCAGTCTATTCCACATTTTTTGCTGATCGTCGAATTGGTCGGTCGGGGGTATTTAAATTGAGAGGTACAAGGGCAATAAGTTCGTCGGAGCATATTCCAAGGATGCAACATTGTGGTGATGAGACAGGGGCCAGAGTTTGGTAGACAGTTCTTATTTTCTTAAATTTTCCCAGGCAATGCCGCGACACAGGTCCCGCTACTAACCTAGTAATATTTGATTAGATAAGAAAACCATAAAGGCACGAGACGTTACGATATCTCCGTTCATGCTCGTTCCACATGTTGTTACACAATCTTTTGGTAGATAATATAAGATCTTGAATCCGCTTGCTGATTGGTTATTGTTAAGCAAGTCATGATTGGGTCGGATCTCAGCATGTTTGGGTGGCGCAGGCATATCGGTGGGAAACTGAGGACGTTGGCGACAAACATCGGGGAGAAGTTGGCTCAGCTCCACAAGTGGGCAGTCTTCGATGGTAAAATCGCGATTCGCTCCTATTTACTTACATCCCCACAAGAGGGGACATAGTTAGACACAAGATTGGGTTTTAATGTGGGGGAAATTCAGCTCTCAATGAGGAGCATTCTCGATTGGGACAAATAGCCTTAGTCTAGAAGGATTTCTTTCTTCACTGACCGAGGGGGAGCGAGAAAGCCAATAGCAAGTTTGACAACCACCATCTTCTGCCATCTAAAATTAATTCGGAAAGAAATCTTTTATTTTATAATTAGAAGTTTTTTCTTTCTTTTTTTTTCTGTTCTTTCTTTTTTTTCTTCATGCCTATGAGACGTTTTTGTCTTTTTCCTAACTTCACCGATCGAGATGTTATTTTAAATAAATATTAGTATGAACACTAGAGAAGCATAATTTTGTTTGTTTTTATGGAGGCTATACACACGTGTACAAAGGTCACTTGAAAAAAGGTCACTTGAAAAAATGGAGACACAAAGAAGTTATAAGAAAGCCATATGCTATTTCTATTTTGAGGAAAAGTTATTTTTTCAATAGGATAAGAAAAAGAATGTCTGTCCCAGACAGATGACACACTTTATATATATATATATATATATATATATATATATATGTCTTTCTTGATATGCCGCCCTTTGCATAAATAGAACTTAAATTCCCTTCTTGAATGTGGTAATGTCTCGTGGTCTAATGGTTACATCGCTTGCTTAAGGCGTCTAGGTTGATTCTGTGGCAGGGGTTCGAACCATGCGACCGTCCGAGATTATCATCCCTGCACTGATGAGAGCGAAAGCTCGAAAAGCTAGCATATGTAGGTAAAATAATTTAATATTATTTATTTAAAATTAATATTGGTATATATATATATTTATATATATATAATAATCCAGATAAAACATCCACAGGGTAGTAATCCAAAGAATTTTCAAATAGAGCTTCAATATATGATTATTTTTATTTACACAGACATGTACAAAATCTGCGACACTGGCATGTCGATGTTATCGATCAACAGCTATTATAAATTGAGATCTCATCAGGCAGAGTTAGAATCGGATTGAGAGACGACCTCGATAGTCAACTAGGTCCTACTTGACCACGCCTAGACAGGGATAAAACAAGGTGGAAAGAAACCAGGAAGGGCTTCCTCCATCAAGAGTGAAATAAAAAAAAAAAGACCCTGATGATGATGAATGGTTACATGTCATCCAAACGCTATCTGGTCGGAAAGTAGGTGATCATTTTACGTTAAATTTATATCTTAAACCGGCCATTTGGCATAATTGTTAAGGTGTTTGCTAATGATCCAGGAGATGGGGGTTCAATCTTTGGTAGAGTCATACAAAAGACTAAAAATAAAAATGGTACTTGATTTCCCCTTGCTGAACACTCGGCATTACAAGGTGAGAATCAAGGGTAAGTGGAGTAATCCTGAGAAAGGAGTGGCGCCCTCCCCTACATCTTGGCACAGTAGCTAAAGAAGAGGGAGCCTTTGGGTCGCTCTCCACTATGGCCGACCACTTCACTTACTTAAACTGCTCCCCACTTGTAGTGACCCATTAGTAACACAATAAAAATATGTAGACAAGCGGGACCTGTGGAAATTCCATGGTGCTTTCTACATCAATCTGTATGATTTAGATTTACTAATAATATTCCTTTTGAAATAATCCAATACTATTAAGACCTTGCAGAAGCCACAGAGTTGGACCCACAATGAGAGCTGGGCTCCCTGCTGTGCAGCACTACAGACGTCACAGCCCGCTGTATACATGCAATGCAACGTTTCATTCATTACATAAACTCTGGAGCCGACGAACCAAGATCCCGTTGTAGACTAGACTCCGTCTCTATAACGCGTACTGCGTGTCCATCATGCTCTACAATAGCAACAGCTGAGCAATAACAAAAGCCATGCTTGACAAGCTGGATGCGTGCCACCGCAGACACCTCCGTTCCATCACAGGTCACTGCTGGCCGAAAAAAACTTATCAGCAACAAAGCACTATACAAGCTGTGCAACGAAAAACCCCTCTCCACAAAGGTCGCTGAACAAAGATGGTCTATGTTAGGCCATGTTCTACGAATGGACCCTGACACTTCCGCACAGAGGGCACGTTACTGGCTCGCAAGCCTACCAACCGCGACTAGGGCGGCACTGCACAACTCTGCTGGGCACACTACGTGCTGACCTCAAGCAGGCGGGACTAGGACCACTACGTACAGCGAAACAACTTCATTGCCTATGACAACTTGCGCATGACAAGGCCAGATGGCCTGGGACTAGCATGGAGGACTGATTGCAGCTACGGGATGTCATTTGACTACCGTAGCCGCAGAACACAGTTTTTAATAAAATTAAGAAAAAAAAAAAAAATCACCCTTTCTTCCATAAAAAAAATTATCATTTTCAGCTAAATATTATTTAAATAAATAAAATGGCATTTCTAACTATGGTGGACATTTTTTTAGTATTTCTCCTAGATCTGGAAGGTTATTGTCAAGGCAGTTTTCAAAAACTAGATCTGTTAACCAGTTAAGTTTTTTTGCTCACAGAGTAATATGTTTTTGGAATAAGTTGCCAGATCGGATTAAGAACAGCAATAGCGTGGATCAGTTTAAGATGAAGTTGGATGAATTCAGAGAAAGTGGTAGGAGGGAGAAATTGAGAGGGGAACTTTTGGGAGTTATCAAATGAAATATTTAACAGAATTTTATCTGGATATCGATACTCTACTAAGAGTTTGATTTTTTAAAAAAAATGTTATTGATTTTTTTTTTTAACAGTTGAATTGAGAAGATAGTTAAAGGGGAGATGCCCAAGGAGGCATAATATACAAATAAATAAATAAATAAATGTATCTTCTTCATTTATTTATTTTAAATTGTAGCAATTTAATTCATTTTTTTAAAAAATATGTATGAAAGGTGATAACGTACGTACGTACGTAGCGTATTATTATATAAGAATGTATCATACATTTCGAAGTCTGAACTTTTCGTCATTGCCTATGTTGCATAGTTGTTGAGGTGGGTGGGGGCTGGTTTACTGTGAGCCATCATAAGTCGCCCCACCCCCATCTTCCAATCCCATTGGGGGACGGGGTGTCATGTACCGGTCTTGGTTGACTTTGTTTAGGTCACATTCAACTGATAATTATCCTAGGCCCATGGCATGCCAACAAGTGGACTAGTCTAGGCGTAGATGTGTGTGTGTGTGTGTGGGGGGGGGGGGGTACCTCGTTTGAGTTTTATCTCTAATTTTGGTAAAAGTCCAGAATAGTTAACAGTCAAGAGCTTGTAAACAGAGAATAAAAACAACAAACGCAATAGCTGTAAATTCTCTACCGACCTGTATACTTTTAACGTGTGGAAACTAAGATTCTTTTTTTTTTTTTTCAGAATTTTATTTCGATGAAATCTATCTTAACCGGCACACGGAAACCAAAAATGGCGGTCGAGATAATCATTTAACTTCACTTAACTGGGGGGGGGGGGGGGGGGGGGGGGGGGGGGGGGGTCATGCTGAAAAAGAAAGTAAAAAAAAAAATATTACTTACCTTACCACTACCCCTAAGTCCGAGTGGTAAGCCCTCCCCCAAATAAAAAGAATCGCAAAACTACACGTAATTTCACCTAAGTTTCATCTCGACTGCCATTGTTCTTTTTCGTGTGTCGATAAGACAGCTTTCATAGAAATTAAATTGTGAAATAAAAAAAAATCTTAAACAGTTTCCAGACGTTGATAGAGAATTTAATTCTACTGCGTTTGGAATAAATTATTTTTTGTTTTTAATATATATTAGTTTTGAGGGTGCTTCTATATTATAGGGCCGGAAAAAAACATTTCTATCTTTAATTTTGAAGAGTCAAATGACAGGGGGAGATAATTCAAAGTGTTCCCCCAGGATTTATCTGAAAATGGATTCTCACGCTCTGAACTTGGAAGATATTTTATTTTTAACCAGAGATAAAGCCAAAAGAATAGACTTCTTGCAAGCGCACGGATTAATTTCAGGTGTGGAGATTTCATTCGACTTATGCCAACAACATCAAAAACTTCATTTATTTCAATAAATCTTTTTACTTTTTATTGGCGCCGAATACCATAAAACGTTGTGATTGTTTGATCCCTAAATAATCCTTTTACGTATACTTTTTTATTTTTATTTTACTTTAAGTTAATTAAAATACATAACGGTAAAATCCCTTTGAAGATAAATCCTGAGAGAACAGTTTCAATTATCTCCCCTTGTCATTTGACTCTTCAAAATTAATGATAGAAATTTTTTCTTCGGCCCTGTAATACCCAATACACGGTATAATAAATTTTTTTTTTTTGGGGGGGGGGTCTGTTGGCACCCGGACTTAGAATTAGTGGTAGAGTTTAAGGAGGGGTGAATTAGCATACGGTGTATATGAAAACTATAGTAATAGTAAAAAAAAAAAAAAATAAAAAAAAAAAAATAAAAATTTTTGCGCTCTCGCTGGGTGTGATTTTACGAAAAGGAAATAACTAGTATTTGATATGCGGCACCGGATAACGGATGTGCACTAAGTTAGGGTGCGGAGTAGGTCAGGAGCAAAAAAGGAAGGAAACTCTTATTCCCCTCTGATTTTTTTTTTTTTTCCATTTCTCCATCTAATATATATTTTACTTTAAAAAAACAAAACAAATTTTTTTTTTCCATAAATTTTAAATGAAAAAAATATTGAAACAATATGAAAACATCAAGACGCACCAAAACCAGTCTTATATACTTACTCAGCAGAGTTAAATAAGTATCCTCACCAAAACCCTAACCCTAAATCTAAACCCTATCCTCACCAAAAAGTAGGAAAAAAATTATCGACTAGAACTTTTATTAAAAGCAAAATCCATTTTTCGGGGACAGTCATGGATTTTGGTTTGGTTGTTTCGTTTTATGGCATATCAACCCTTTTTGGGTTATTTAATGCCGAATCAGGTCATTTTGATGAAAGTTTGTATGCTTCAAGTTCTTTATATGTTCAAGTATTTATTCATGGTGTTTGGTTGAGTGAAGGGGGGAAGAGGGAGGGAAAGAGGGAGGGGAAGAGGGAGGGGAAGAGGGAGGGGAAGAGGGAGGGGAGGGGAAGAGGGAGGGAAAGAGGGAGGGAAATTGTTTTTTTGTTTTGGATTTGGCAGAACATGATTGAGTTTTGCAAAGAAAAAAAAACAATAAAACATCAATGTTTGGTACATTTTGGGGTCAGGAAGCCGATATCTTTAGACAGCCTGATCTAGTAGCACCAGCAGAACTGTCAGGGCGCCATCCCATCTGGGGAGTTCAATGGATTCGCCAGCCTCCATATCGCCATTCACTTATCGTACTTCCTCATCATTTCTCGGTGGTCCTGGCTGCTTGTCGGGAGGCAGTCCATAGTAAGTGTCATTTTGATTTTACGACGACATCTTAATAAAAAAAAAACGAAAAAAAAAAATCAACTCTACGCCGACTCCATGAAAAATTGCTGACTCCGCCTCAATTTTAGGGGATACTTAATTGAAACAAGTTTAACATCGAAAAGAATTTTATTTTTGAGACCACATCAGAAAGACCAGCCAGATATCCACTTGAAAAGGCTAATCTGCTACCAATCTATGAACATCAAAAACCTAATGCCTAGGTGGTTTCAGCTATTATTTTTTATAAAACTCAACTAAGTCATAAACACGGCAGGGAGCCTCGTATCTGAAGGAACATTATTTTCTCAAGTGGACAAATCGAATTCTGGGTGGTCAAACACAAAACCTGAGATATTTCCCATATTTCTCACCAAACCTGTTAATCTATGGATGTCTTAAAAATTCCAATAACTTTACAGCCGTACTAACTAACTATAGGATGGGCAAGCACAATTATTATATAAACTATTCCAATACAACTTTTAATTAATTTAAATCTCGGAAAATTACTCTTACCGATTTGACTAGCAGCAAAATCCCACCCCTTCACATAAATGCTGTTTAGTTTAATAGCTTCTTTTCTCAAACCGCTAGCCTTTGGAATTACCTCCCTGATCACTGTTTGCTACCTTACTTCCCACCCAGGTTGCCCATCCACCCCCTTTAAATCTGGCCCCTATCACAGAGGTAAAACATTTTTTTTTTTACATATATAGCATAATGCTGTGTTTTTGTTCAGGAGAAATGACTAGAATGCTGATTCTGAAACGTTTAGGGAGCTAACTCCGACCGACACCCCCTGCTAGAATATATATAAATATCCTTGGGATCACACCAGAAAGACCACTCAGATATCCACTTGAAAAGGCTAATCTACTGAGAATCTATAGACACAAAAAACCTAATGCCTAGAGAGTCCAGTATCTGGCTGGCCATTATTTTTTGGAAAACCTCAAGCAGGGAACTTCGTATCTGTAGACACATTACTTTTTCAGGGCTTCATCTCTTAGCATGAATCCCCGTTTAAAGAGACACTAACTTTTTAAAGAGTAATCAAATTCTGGGTGGTCAACCCCAAAAACAGAGATATTTCTCATTTCTTGGGTAATTTCTCTTTTTTTTGGTTAAATATTTCTCAGTTGCCGTCTGTAGTTATTTGCATGCATTGCAAACATGCAACCCACCGAACATGCAGCCGAGTGCAGGTTTACACACCACCTGCAACAAACATCGGTTATGGCAACAGAAACTGAGCAACGGGTTAGTCGCTGAACAAAGTAAATAGACGCAATACGCCTGCTTCTATTAATCATTAATTGGTCAACAAAACGAATCATTTGTATAACTGGACGCGGCTCACTTCTTTGTCCTGGATGCCTGTTTACAATCACTTGTTTAGGGAGGGTAGCCTGCCTGCCTCTCTCTCTCTCTCTCTTCCACCGCAGACACAGTACACAAGTCGGTGGCGCTTTGATTCTGGCAAACGGCGGCTGTTATCACTGGAGGCATTGTGGCAGTTCTTTGTTCGTATCAGTTCCACTAAAACCAATAAACCCTCAAGAATGTTGTAAGTGCATGATGTCGGGTTGTGTCGATGCAGTAGAAACGATAAAAAAAAGAAGGTAAATGAAGGGGAGGGGGGGGGTCACCCTAAGTGCTGCAGAGCCTGGCACTCAACGTCAGAGGATTGGGTTTCAAATACAATTTGCCAAAGAACGAGGGGAACGATGGAGGTTGGAGGGGAGGGGGTGTCTTTATATAACAAACCATTACTTATGCTAACCCTATTAACCACCATATACCTAAACTAGTGAGCGTACCCGGCATTGCCCAGGAATAATCAGGGCATTAAAACATGCATTAACAACCAAATTCTCAAGATTCAGTTTTTTCTTTGTTTCTTATATTAATGAGACACCAGTTATCAAGGCTAAAAACCACTCGAGGATAATGGTTAAGGAGATGGATTGATTGACAGTTGAATGATGACGAATACTATGAGAGTATTGGAAATCTCCACATACCATCTACTCAAAACAGCCGACCCAGAAAACAGCAATTCTTCCCTCTTTGTCAGAAATATCGTTCATGGTTTATATGGGGTCTAAAACCAAAATGGGGAGGGGGGTAGAAGTCACTACTTATCAAGGCTAAAAACACTCGAGGATAACTGATAATGAGATGGATAGATTGACAGTTGAATGATGACGAATACTATGAGAGGATTGAAAATATCCACATTCAACCTACTAAAAACAACAGTCTACCTAGAAAAACAGCAATTTCCCCCCCTTTGTCAGTTACATTGCTCATGGCGTGTGAGGACTAAAGGACAAAATAAGGACGGTGGAAAGGGGGTGGGGGATTTACAAAGCTGTCGAAAGTAACCCCAAAGTCCACTTTCTACTCTCCGTGTTATCAATGACGATGAAAGAAAGCCCCCAAAAATTTCAAGTACAATTTGGTGTCAATTTTCACAGGGATCAATAGATAAAACAGCTGTAATTTCGCTAATTAATGGACAACTCATCCGTGGTCTCAAATTAAAAATTTTTTTTTTTTTTTTAACTTTATAGGGGGCAACCTGGGTGGGGAGTTGGGCAGCAAGATATTTGTTCCAAGGCGATATAAGTATCGCCATGGTTTTTCCACATTACATTTAAATGTCTGCATGTTGGTACGGTTGGAGGAGCAGGGAGGGAATTCCAACGGCAAGCAGTTTGAGGAAAGAAACTATTAGAGTAGGAAATCTTCCAGGGTTAGGGTTAGGGTGAGGGTAAGGGTTAGGGTTAGGGTTAGGGTTACGGTTAGGGTAAGGGTTAGGGTAAGGGTAAGGGTTACGGTTAGAGTAAGGGGTGAGTTAGGGTGAGGGTAAGGGTTAGAGTTAGGGTTAGGGTAAGGGGTGAGTTAGGGTCTCTACATATATTTATACATATATTTTTTGTAAATAAAAAATCGTCAAACCATTGGGGATAATGCTAAGGTTTTATCCATAGAGTGAATGTGGTATTTTGGTGACTGAAACTAGTTTAGAGAATAGACTAAGAGAACAACAGCCGACTCCCAGCCCAGCCCAATTTTCGCCAATTAATACGGTATCCAATACAAAATAATTTTGTCTGTTTTGGTTGTGTTTCGCTTCTTTTTTTTTTTTTTTTTTAATAATAACCAGGGTTACAGCCTTTCGAAAAGTCAAGACGATAATGAATATTTACTGAAAATTTATCACAATACATACATACTGAACACACACACACATACATACATACTAGACACATACATACATACATACATACTGAACACATACATACATACATACATACTGAACACATACATACATACATACTGAACACATACATACATACATACTGAACACATACATACATACATACATACATACATAACCCCTACACGTTTTGTAGCTGGTTTTATTAAGAACGGAAGATTACATAAACTTTGACATTGTGCAGTCTTGTTCCGGATGAACGGAGATGCATTTATATTGTGTGCATGTGCATACCTATGTGCATATATACAACAATTAGATTTTTTGATGACTACAGAGACTGGTTTTTTATTTAAAAAAAAAAAAAAAAAAAGAAAAGTAAATAGCAGAACCAAATCAAACAAAATGTGTTGGAAATGCTTGGCTTCAACGGTTGTAATATCTGTGCAATACAAAGTAAATGTTCATGTTCGTTGGATTTTTCGATGGGTACGGAAACTTGTTTTTACTTCAGAAATAATAAATAAATAAGTGGAAGACCACTACTCACATCATGTTGGTCTGCGGTTTCAACTTGTCCATAGCTATCTTGTTTTCTCTTGTTGCTGGATCTTAACATTTTGAACCGATCGAGGGATTTAGCTGTCGTACAAAGCTAGATCTCTATATTAACAATCTCAGTACAGATACTCGTTTAGACAATGACACTGTGGTGATGGAAAATGAAAGAGCTAGGGATCGCGACAATGGGAGAAGCTCTCTCAATCCTTAAAGAAGCTAAGGAACTCTCTGCTGAAGTAACATACGCTAAAGCACCAGCCGCTAAACTGCCCCAGCTCCATCTTGAAATGACCCCCCAACAATTCAGAAAATTCAGAATTGATTGGGAAGTATTCACCAAAATGACGGGTATGCCAACATCTCAGGCCAATATACAGCTATACAGTTCTGCTGATGAGTCCGTCCAGAATGCTATAGTCAACAGTCTGACTTATCTTGCTGCTCAACTGGTCGTACAGTTGAGCCCTAAGCATCGACTCTATAGCAAAGTTGCGACGCGTACTGGTCTGACAGTTACTGATCTGCACACGGGCAACATTAGGCCTATTCTAACATCGCTTTTCTGATAAGACGTTGCAGTCATCATATACAATGGTCACACGTGGATGTGTGCATGTGATTATCTCTTTATATAAAGTTAGGAAGTCGTTGACGATTTAAATTCAGCAACGCTGGATGGCATCACAGAACAAAATCACATTACGTTAAGCATTTTAAAATGTTACCAACATCACATATGAATGTGATGTTGTTAATTTTAGGTTGTTGTGTTTTTACGTAGATAGCTTCCAGCATTTTTAATTTTTTTAAATTGGTTTCGGAATGCATAATTTTAGTGTTATTAACTAGAATTTGTCTACAATCAGAGGGAGGTCAGTTAAGTTTTCGTAGATGTTGGTAAATTGAGCTAGAGATTACAAGATGCATGGTGAGGCGGCAGGATAGGGTAGTGCTTGTAAAACCAATGTAGCTATTAGCTTTATTATTATTATTATTATTCCTGGAACAATGTGGAAAACGTTCTACGCGCGTTTCTCCACCGTCTTTTTAAAATTCTCTTCTTTCTCCAGTTTTTTTTTGTTCATTTGCTTTTGACACCCGAGGATGATTCAACGAAGAATCGAAAACGTTTGTGAAACCTGTGGAACATTTATTAAGTTTTTTGATTTAAAAAAAAGACCATCAAAAAAATTGAAAAAAATAAAGGTAAACAGACGAATTCTGTTATTTTTAACAATGTTTGCATAAATGAGAAAATGCTGCACACAATATATATATATATATATATATAGTGTGTATTTGGGTAGCATTTTCTCATTAAAAAAATTTTTTTTAAATAATAATTTAATATCATTTATATAAAATTAATATTGTTATATATATATAAAAACATATCTTTAATCAGATAAGAATGTTTGTTAATAAAATGATTTATCAAATTCTATAAATAGTTTTGTATCTGTAAAAACAAAACTTTTCCTCCCGACCTTTTGACCTTTCACTCAAGTTTACTAATCGTGTCAGTCGTGGTTAATTTTCTCGCGTTAAATTTTTGCAGTTCCGATAAATATTTTGGATATGAATTCTTTGGAACTTTACCAAATTCTGGCTGGCTGAAAGATTCTCAGAAATCTCCACGGTTAGTCGTCGTAGAATACGATACTTCCTACTCTCGTCATCGTCGCGCATCACCGATTTTTCACCGGAATGAATTACACTCGGTTATCTTTCTTTTTTTTTTTCTCCCCTTCCCCCCCCCCCCTCTTCTTTTTGCTTAATTCGTGCCTAACAAGTATGGATCAAATTCAACGTAAATCTGATATATTTGAATTTTCAAATGGGAGGTTGCATCTATATTACGCCCCACCCCCTAAAAAAACTTTTAAAATACTAAAAAAAAAAAAAAAATTTTTTAAATACTAAACTAAAAAAAACTTTTAAAATACTAAACTAAAAAAAAAACTTAAAATACTAAACTAAAAAAAAAACTTTTAAAATACTAAACTTAAAAAAAGATTCTTTTAAAATACTAAACTAAAAAAAAAAAAACTTTTAAAATACTAAACTAAAAATAAAACTTTTAAAATACTAAAAAAAAAAACAACTTTTAAAATACTAATCTAAAAAAACAACTTTTAAAATACTAAAAAAAAAAAATTTTTTTTAAATACTAAAAAAATAAAAATTTGGGGAATATTTATTAATTGATGTCTAATAACTATTGTTCAAATTCCAGAAAAATCGAACATATTTGAATTTTCAAAAAGGGCTTTTACTCCATTTTACTCATTTTGCATAAAATTAAATTAAACAAAACATAGTCCACATTTGGACCCCTTACACCCAACAGCTGTGTTCCAAAATTTATAATGAGCGGTTAATTAGTTTAGGAGTGAATCCTATACAAATATATTAACATAACTAACTTTATAGAAAGATATTAGAATACCTGTCTCAGGACGGGTTAAATTTATTCTCCGAACAACAAAGTTTTGCACCACTTTTATGTCACATTACAACGCTTAATATCAACGTATAATGATACTAGACCTTATGTTTATAATCCTTACTCCAATTTTGATCAATTTTGTAGACATAAGGTTTAGTATTATTTTTTTTTTTTGTATCTCCCTCCCACAGCGGTAAGATGTGACACAAGGTCGGAAAGTGAGATTAAAAAGCCAGCGCCCTAGAGGTTGAGCACTCTCGCCTACAAAAAATGCCTGGGCAGCCTCGTCGGCATTCCCCGGTAGGGTGCCTCAGGCGATTAGCAATAAACTCACCCCTTCTCAAAGGGTGAGAAGGCAAAGCCTGGGAGGGTGGACCCCTTAGAACTGTACAGGACAAACCCTAAGACCGGCGGAATCAAGGCCCGAAGGTCAAGACAGTACCGGTCTAAGGGGTGTAGCATCCATCAGAACAGATACTACACTTTCATCTCAGCCAAAAAGCCGAGTATTTATTTACCTCCTCTCCAGGAGGTTAGGCACAAGGCCAGCTTTATCTTACTCCCACAAGGTAAGATGTGACTCAAAGTCGGGTCGGGAAAGTGGGACTTAAAAACCCAGCGCCCGAGAAGGTGAGCACTCTGGCCATTAAAAATTGCCTGGGCAGCCCCGTCGGCATTCCCCGGTAGGGGCGCTTCAGGCGATTAGAAATAAACTCACCCCTTCTCAAAGGGTGAGAAGGCAAAGCCTGGGAGGGTGGACCTCCTAGAACTGCACAGGACCGATAACCAATAGACCGGCAGAATCAAGCCCCGAAGGCCAAGACGATACCAGTTTATGGGGTGTAGTATCCATCGGAACAGATACTACACTTTGATCTTGGCCAAAAGGCCGAGTATTATATCTTGATTTTAATACTAATAAGAGGGCATAAAAGTGGTGCAAAACTGTTCTGTTCGTGGAATTAATGTTACCTGTCCTGGGACGGGTATGTTCCAATCTTATTTCCTTTTCCATCGCTCACATGGATGCCTGTCGAGTGAAAAAAAAAAAAAAAAAAAAAAAGGATCCGACTCCTGAGTTGGATTTTTTTTTTAAAAACTGACTCAGACTCAACTCCTAGAAGAACTGCTGACTCCAGACTCCGATTCGCCACATCGGATCCAAGATCTTGCCAAAGTTTTGGTTCTTGACAGAAAATTCTTTGAAAGCAAAGTCAGCAGAACTGGCACAGCTGTTGTAAAATGGAGGAGGGGGGGGGGCATCATTTAAAAAGAAAAGTTTTTTATAAGAAAAAAAGCCCCGCATCTTTCGCTGCCAAGTTACGACAGAATGGAACTTTGAAGTCAGCAGTTTGGGTTCTACCGAAGACGCGCCGACACCCACATTTATGAAAAAGTCTTGGAGATAACAATTAGGAAGTTAGTTCTTTTTTTTTGTTTGTTCTTTTTGTTTTTTAAGAAAAGTTTGTGAATCGCAATAAGCGGCTTCATTCATCAATCTCTATTTACTTGCCTCCCCACGAGGGCAGAATTAGACACAAGGTCGTTTTTTAAAAACTTAGTATAAGATGGGGCACTTTGTTAGTTAATTGCAAATTGCGGCTAATTAGACCAATTAAAATAGAATTTTTTTTTAAACATAACTCAATCCCAAAACTTTTTAATACCAGTCGATCAGTCCGACAGAGGGTGGACTGTTGTGGCATCTTCTGCCCCTGCTCTGTCGGACTGAGGTATGGTTCTGTGCAGTTCTAAGAGATCCATCCTCCCAGGCTTTACCTTCTTGCCCTTTGGGAAGGGGTTAGTTTATTGACAATCGCCTGAGGCGCCCCTACCAGGGAATGCCGACGGGGCTGCTCAGGCATTTTTGTGCACCGGAGTGCTCTACCTCTTGGGCTCTTGCTTTTCAACCCCACACCTACCAACCTTGTGTCACATCTTCCCGCGATGGAAGGGAGATAAATGAATAACAACTTGGCTCCCTCTACCGTGCTAGTAAACTCCTCACACCTGACATTATCCTGTATCTCTACAAAGCCACCATCCACCCATGCATGGAGTATTGTTGCCACATCTGGGCTGGTGCATCATCTACTAGTCTCTCCCTCCGTGACAAGATCCCAAAAAGAATCGCCAACCTAATAGGTCCCTCACTGTCAACCAAGCTCCAATGTAGCATCCTTGTGACTGTTTTACAAATACTTCAATGGATTGTGCTCCAATGAATTGGCTGCTCTGGTGCCCCCTCGACATAAGTTCACTAGACCAACTCGACAATCGACTAAATCCCATCCATTCACTGTTGAGGTCCCCAGATGCCAGAGAGCTTTCTACTCAAATAGCTTCTTTCCTCGTGCTGCTGGCCTCTGGAACTCCTTCCCTGCCCCCTGTTTCCCCGATGGTACTGACATGCAGAAATTTAAAACTAATGTAAACAGACATCTCGCTGCGCAGATCCCAATTTAGGTTGACCCCCCCAGTGGCGGCCTGCCTTGTCTGGGGTGAACTATGTTAAAAAAAAAAGAATTTTTTAAAACTCAATCCCAAGAACTGAGGAATATTTTAGCATGTATTTTGTGGGATTAAAATAGATCGGAAAAAAAAAAGCCTTCGGAGAAACAAACGTCCGAATAGAGAACGAAATAAGATGGTAATTTTTAAATTTCACGACGGATGAATCGACTTTTGGAGGCTAAGAGCAGTGAAAAGTTTTAGATAAGAACAAAGCCCGCATCTTCCACGGGCGCCAAGCGACGACAGAAAAAGGAACTTTGACGTCAGCAGGTTTGTTTCTATCCAAGACGCATCGCACCCACGTTTAATAAAATCTTTGCGATAACAACGAGAAAATTAAATTCTTTTCGCTTTTTTTAGTCTTTAAGTCTGTGAATCTTCATAAGCGCCTCTGTCCGATCGAAGGTGGCCTTACATGGCATCCCTGGTTAACTGCTTCCCTTAATGCACTCAGCACGATGCAGATAATACTCTGTTAGGTAAGTAATGAGAGTGTATTAATAACTTTTTTACCTGTTCATTGGTTGCTTATGAAAATGTGTACACATGTACAACTTATCTCAATAGTGCTGGTTACATAAAGTTTGTACGTGATTGTGGTACGAAGTGGCGAAATTTGAGGAAAAATCCAATTAATCTCCGTGCTGTTGCATGGCAACATGACAATGCACGCTGTCATGTTTCACGTGAGACCAGTTCATTTTTCGAAAATCGAGCAATTGTTACATTGAAGCAGAGCCGCTATTCACCTGATCTCAACATATGCGACCGCTGGTTGTTCCATAAACTGAAGACAGAACTACGGAAAACTACATTTCATAATTCCGAGGAGGTGAAGATTTAGGCGCTGCGAATGCTAAGAGACATTCCAGAAGATGAATATCATGAGCAAGTAGAAAAATGATGACGTCATTGTGAGCGGGTAATTAATGAACATGGTGGTTATATTACTGATTAATACATTTTTTTTCGTATTTTTCTCCGCAACCATCCATTGAATTTCTCTGAAATTTTGCATGAAGTTGTAACTTTGATCAGGTTAGTAAGTGACATTCTCCGATTTTTGAAAAAAAATCGGATTAGCCCCCCCAGGGGGTCAAAAGGCCCCAAAATGGCAAAAAATGACATTTTTTGCCCCATAACTTTTCATCCATCCATTCAATTTCTCTGAAACTTGGCCAAAATGTGGAGGCAATTGTTCCTAATAGAAAATAAGTATCGCTGACCTTGGAATAAAATCTGGTTCGCGCCCCCAGGGGGTCAAAAGCCCCCAAAATGACAAAAATTGACCCTTTCCTCCCATAACGTTTGATCCATTCAATTTTTCTGAAACTTGGCCAAAATGTAGAGGCAATTGTTCTGGATATAAAATGAGCATCCTTGACCTCAGAAAAATTCTGGTTCGCGCCCCTAGGGGGTCAAAGGGGGGTCAAAAATGCCCCAAATTACCCAAATTTATTGCATTTTACACTCGCCACATCGAATCACATACAGAGGGGGACCACGCATGCGCGGCTTGTTAATGAACATGCTGGTCATATTAATGATTAATACATTTTTTTTTAATGTTAATTTTGATCATATACTTTTTATATTACGACTCTCAGAACTTATCTAACAGAGTATTACAATCTGCAGTGAGCCTCTCTAGAGTGAATAACTGTCCGCACGTGGCAAAGTCGCACCCTCCAAAAGGATCCCTGTTAGTGGCATAGTCAGAACACGGCAGATCTAGAGGAGTTCACCCTCCCAGGCTTTGCCTCCCCTCTTTGGGGAGGAGTAAGTTTATTGCTTACTGCCTGAGGCGCCCCTACCGGGGAATGCCGACGGGGCTGCCCAGGCATTTTTTGTAGGCCAGAGTGCTCACCTTCTTGGGCGCTGGCTTTTCAAATCCCACTTTCCCGACCTTGTGTCACATCTTACCGCTGTGGGAGGAAGATAAATAAAAAGTCCGAATCTTCTACTGCCAAGTGACGACAGAAGAGCAACTTTAAAGTAAACAGTTTTTGGGGTTTTTTTTTTAATGAAAATCGCTCCAGACAAGGCATGAAGCCACTTGATGTAAGCAGCTAACAAGAACAAACATGATTATCGCAAAGACAGGAGATGTCTATTGGTCTTAGTCTTGAAAAGACCAAGGTTATAGGTAGGAGGAAAACAGTCAGCAGGAACAGAGTTCCACAAGCCTGCGGTTCTTGGAAAGAAGCTACTGGAATAGGAAGCTGTATTACAATGAGGTATCAAAACAGCGAATTGATGGAGACCACTAGACCAACGAGTCAAACGAGCTGGAACAAAAGAAGCAGGGAATAGATCACATATTTCTGAAGAACGCATGCCATAATAGTATTTATAGAAAAGACTGAGACTACCCAACATCACGTCTGTGAGAGAGAGGATGCAGAGAAGAAGAAAGAGTAGGGCCAACCAAATTACAGATACGTTTCTGCACCTTATCAAGAACCCTCAAATGGGACAGAGATTCACCAGCCCAAATAAGACAACAATACTCTATACATGGTCTGATTGTAGATTTGTAGAGATAGAGAATAGCCTCAGGTGTGAGAAAGTGTTTGGAGCGATAGAGAGAACCGACTTTACGAGAAGCAGAAAGAGCAATGGATCTAATGTATGAACTCCAAGAAAGATTTGATGAGAGAGAAAAGACCAAGAAGTTTCAGAGTCGATTTCCCCTCAAGAGCAGAGCCATCCATGAGAATCTCAGGAAGAAAAGGGACACACCTACGATTGAAAGACACGAGCTGTAACAAAAGAAGCGGGGAATAGATCACATAATTCTGAAGAACACATGCCATAATAGTATTTATAGAAAAGACTGAGACTAGCAACATCACGTCTGTGAGAGAGAGAGAGGGTAGGGCCAATCAAATTACAGATATGTTTCTGCACCTTATCAAGAAACCTCAAATGGGACAGAGATTCTACCTGAAACGTGCCCGCACCACCAATTATTAAAGTTTTGAAATTTCTTTTTTTTCTTCCTTTTATTAAAGTAAAGTTTGTGAATCTCTATAAGCGACTTTATTCATCAATCTGTCTGTCTGTCTGTCTCTCTGTCTGTCTGTCTCTCTGTCTGTCTGTCTCTCTGTCTTAAGTTAGAAACTTTTAGATACATCCACACATCTGTATACGAGGCTCCGGCCGGCCGGCTGTCAGATTAACATTAAAATAGCATGTTTCATCGCTAAATGGGCAAATTAAACATCATCATATTCGGTTTAATGCTCATCTTACATGCTTGCATGTGTTGGACGGCTTTCAGAAATTGACTTCCAAACTAACCTATCTCTGACTAGGTCTTTATTTATCCCTCTTTCTCTCAAGTCCATCCTTATCACTTCTTCCCATGTTTTCTTTCGCGATCCCCTGTGAATGGACCCTGCTACCTCAATTGTTCTACATCTAATTTAAACACATCCATTCTTTCAATGTGGATAGACCATCAAAGTCTCCTGTTTGGCGCACATCTCCTATACTTTCCAGATTTAATCTTCCTCTGAGGTCATCAGATCTAAGTCAGTCTTTAAGACTCATATTAAACATCCATATCATTCTGATATCATTTCTCTCCATGCAACACATGTCCTCAACCCACACTGATCAGCTTTCACTTCGATACATCATCACACTGCACATATGCTTGATAGACTTTTCCCTTGGTCAACAGTAGTAACTCTCTGCTGGTTAGTAATGACAAAAACAGATACTAAACTATCCCCTACTCCACCCCCTCTGATAACAGAAAAGATACTACACTATCCCGCCCAAAGGAGGAAGTAATACCTGGGAGGGTGGTATCATGAGAACAGAACAGATATTACACTACCCTATAAAGAAGGAGGTAATACCTGGGAGGATGGTATGAGAACGGAGGTAATACTTCGGAGGATGGTATGAGAATAGAGGAGGTAATACCTGGGAGAGTGGTATGAGAACGAAGGAGGTAATACCTGGGAGGATGGTATGAGAATAGAGGAGGTAATACCTGGGAGAGTGGTATGAGAACGAAGGAGGTAATACTTCAGAGGATGGTATGAGAATGGAAGAGGTAATGCCTGGGAGAGTGGTATGAGAACGAAGGAGGTAATACCTCGGAGGATGGTATGAGAATGGAGGAGGTAATGCCTGGGAGAGTGGTATGAGAACGGAGGAGGTAATGCCTGGGAGGGTGGTATGAGAACGGAGGAGGTAATACCTGGGAGGGTGGTATGAGAACGGAGGAGGTAATGCCTGGGAGGGTGGTATGAGAACGGAGGAGGTAATGCCTGGGAGGGTGGTATGAGAACGGAGGAGGTAATACCGGGGAGGGTGGTATGAGAACGGAGGAGGTAATACCTGGGAGGGTGGTATGAGAACGGAGGAGGTAATACCTGGGAGGGTGGTATGAGAACGGAGGAGGTAATACCGGGGGTGGGGTATGAGAACGGAAGAGGTAATGCCTCGGAGGGTGGTATGAGAACGGAGAAGGTAATACCTCGGAGGGTGGTATGTGAACGGAGGAGGTAATGCTATCATGAGAACAGAACTTATACTACACTATACCCCCAAAGGAGGAGATAATGCCTGGGAGGATCGTCTCATGACAACAAAACAGATACTATACTACTGTCTCCTGCATTAAAAGATAGAATAGTACAATTAGTAGAAGTACTAGTTTAATTTTGGTTTCAGACAGACAGATACCAAATCTCCATTAGTAATAGATTACACGAAAATTCATTCGCATATCAAAAAAATAAAAACATGAAATTCTCATACAACAGGATACAAAACTGTAACTGAAAACGGTTGTTATTTTTAGATGTGGGAAAGAAAGAAAGAAAGAAAAAAAGTCGCACCTTAAAAATCACTGCAATTTATAGCAGTTCAGCGGCTTCGTCGAAATGCGGACATTTTAGCGGCATTTTTAGCGGCTTCGCGTCGCGCGCACATTTTCGGCATTTTTCTTTTAATTTTTTTATTTTTTTTATTCTGCCATAAATGATTCGAGGTTGCATTCGAAAACGTATTTAAAATCTTTAAAGTACACATTTTTAATCGTGATCTAAATTTTAATTATCCATTAGAAAAAAAACGCTATTTTAAATGTATTTTTAAAACGAATAAAATGTATCCGTGAAATTTCGTGTGTTCCGTTTGTTTTTTAAATTTTTTATTATTATTATTTATTTATTCTTTTTAAATAATTGCAGATTGACTTAAAAAGGTTTAAAAGACAACTAAAAAAAATATATTTTCATGCATAAAAACGCGTATTTTTTTTTTCGGCATTTTTAGCGAGTTTGCGTTCGCGCGAACATTTTCGGCATTTTTTTTTTCGACAGGATTCGTAGTTGCATGTTCATTTTCATCGCTATTTTAAATCCATTTTAAAAACGTTAATAAAAAGAATAAAAGATAAAAACAAATGACAATTATTTATATACACAAGTAAAATAAATTTACATCGTATTTTGATGTTACTATAGTTAGGAAATATAAAGGCTTTTATAATTGAAAGATTAAAATTCCCGTCTAATAATGTTTGATTTTTCGATTAATTAATGGAGAGGCAAATAATTAATTAATGAAATGTCCTTTTTCGAAACCAACATGGAGTTTCATTGAATGACCGGCAGGCTTGACAGGCCGAGAGCAGGCTCAAGGCGTTTCGGGAAATAGTAACGATGGAGGAGCAGTCGTAAAGCCAAGTCAATTCACGGTGGTCCCCCGTGTGACGCGTTATAAACAGACCAAGGCTGACGAGGAAGTCGCGCGTGGCGGGGCCTATCGCTCCACTCGTCTCCACGGCGATCGGTTGAAACACAAATCTGTCGAGGAGACCGGCATATATTCGTAAACTGGTGAAATTTCGCGTGATTTTTTGTTTGTTTTTTTTAACAAATCACTGCAACTTGTGTCGTATTAGCATGTTTAGAACTCGGTAAGTAAGACACAAGGCCAGGAAAATGGGATTTGCAAAGCCAGCTACCTAGAGGAAAGGCACTCTGGGCGAACAAAAATTGCGTCGGCAATCCCCGGTAGGGGCGCCTCAGGCGATTAGCAATAAACTAACCTCTTCTCAAAAGGTGAGAAAGGACAACCTGAGAAAGTGGACTTCCTGGAACTGCACAGGGCTATACATCAGAGAAAAAAGAACAAGCCATCCTCAAAAATGGCCTAGACTGAGGTCACCGTAAAATTTAGATATTTACAATATCGTATGGTCATTAATTGAACCAAATTGGTATGAACAAATTTTCTCAGGATAATATTGTTTTAATCTCTATAAATAAAATTATTAGATTGACAGTTAAATCGACAAGATTTGTTAATCGACAATTGCCTTATTGTAATGTATCTTGATTTTCATTTTCACTTTGTTTCTAACAAAAAAATCATGCATTTTCACACTGTTCCGACCTGAAAATCAAAAGTTTGAAAGCCTATATTGTAAAGTATCTAGATTTGTATATTCACTGTTCCCAACTTTCAAATTTTGAACACTAGTAACGAAATAATTGTGTTTTTTTTAATTATTAACAAAATGGCTGACTTGTTTACGAAGAAACCGAAATGCATTATTAGTGTCTTTTTTTCGTAGTATATGAAAACTATATTTTAAAATATTTTTTATTGTTAATTCTTTATTTTCATTAAAAAATAAAACTTTATGCTTTTTTATTAATACCCTGTGATATAAGGCATTTTTTGTTTACACGAAATAATACATTTGAATTATGCTTTCTAATAAAGTTATGAGTTAATTATATTCCGTGATCGTTAATTAATAAATACTGAAAATTTCATTAAAATTGGTTGATTTCCTGAATTTTGATGGATTTTTAAGTGAAGGAAGGGTTCAAAATGTTTTGATATTTTGGAGATTCAGATCTCGTTTACCACCTTATAGCATGACGTCATTTTCCAGTTAACAGGCCTTAGGTAAGTGGCCGTGATCGGCTTTGCCGGTCTAAGGTTGAGGGTTGAGTTTTTATTTACTCCTCCCCAGGAGTTAGGCACAAGGCCAGTTTTATCTTACTCCCATAAGTAAGATGTGACCCAAGATCGGGTCGAGAAAGTGGGGTTTGAAAAGCCAGCGCTCAAGAGGTGAGCACTCTGGCCATTTAAAAATTACCTGGGCAGCCCCGTCGGCATTCCCCGGTAGGGGCGCCTCAGACAGTAAGCAATAAACTTACTCCTCCCCAAAGAGGGGAGGCAAAGCCTGGGAGGGTGGACCTCCTAGAACTGCACAGGACAGGCGTGCAGTATCCATCGGAACAGATACTACACTTTGATCTTAGCCAAAAGGCCAAGAATCGACTCGGGTTGAGGGTTGAGTTTGCGCGAACATTTTTCGACATTTTTATGCTTATGATCTGTAACTGTTTTAAGTTGAAATGTTCACCGTTAATTTTAAATCTATTTTTTTTTATATGGCATTTGTATGGGATGCAACTTGTGTCGACACCTTTGCGCCCTCGTCGGTGATAGAATCGGCAACAAACCCTGGACATGCAGCAGCGTCGGCAGAGAGATGCAAGCGGTCAAATTATGTCAATCTTCGACAGATTTGTGTTTTAACCGATCGCCGTGGAGACGAGTGGAGTGATAGGCCCTCGCTACGCACGACTTCCTCGATAGCCTTGGTGTGTTAATGACGTGACACACACTGGGGTCAGTCGTGACTTAACTTAACTTGGCTTGGCTTTACGAGCGCCTCTCTATCGCGGAAACGCCTCGAGCCTGCTCTCGGCCTGCCAAGCCAGTCGGTCATTTGATGAAACTTCCTGATGCGTGCATGTTGGTTTCGAAAAGGGACATTTTATTTTTAAAAAATTATTAATTCTTGTTTTTTTTTTTAATTAATATTGAATAAAAAAAAAAGTAACAGAGTCTGTAACATTTTTTTTAATCATTTTTTTTTTTTATATTTTAAGAAAAAATAAAATCTATTGGTAAATTAACGAAATTTCGCGTGTTTTATTCTTGTGCTTATTATTTTTGTTTTGTTATTTGTTTTTATGTCAGAAGTTCAATGAAATTTCAAAGGCTATGGATATTGAAATGTGCATATGGATATTGAAATGTGCATATACATGCGTCCGTTTAGTGTGTATTATTGTATTTGTTAAGAAGTGCACAATTTCCGCATGTTCAAAAAAATTAACACATATTAATTAATTAATTAATTAATTAATTAATTAATATCTATGCTGATGATACCATTCTCTATTCTGGTGTTGCTTCTCGCCCATCTCCCTCGGATCAGTCAAAATATGCAGCTGATCTAGAAGTTGACCTCGGTTCAGTTATGGATTGAGGTACGAAATGGCTTGTTTCGTTTAATCCAGTTAAGACTCAGCTCGTGTCTTTCAATCGTAGGTGTGTCCCTTTTCTTCTTGAGATTCTCATGGATGGCTCTGCTCTTGAGGAGAAGTCGACTCTGAAACTTCTTGGTCTTTCTCTCTCATCAACTCTTTCTTGGAGTTCATACATTAGATCCATTGCTCTTTCTGCTTCTCGTAAAGTCAGTTCTCTCTATCGCTCCAAACACTTTCTCACACCTGAGGCTATTCTCTATCTCTACAAATCAACATTCAGATCATGTATGGAGTATTGTTGTCTTATTTGGGCTGGTGAATCTCTGTCCCATTTGAGGGTCCTTGATAAGGTGCAGAAACGTATCTATAGTTTGATTGACCTCCACCCTTTCTTCTTCTCTGCACCCTCTCTCTCACAGACGTAATGTTGCTAGTCTCAGTCTTTTCTATAAATACTATTATTGCATGTGTTCTTCAAATTTATGTGATCTATTCCCTGCTTCTTTTGTCCCAGCTCGTTTGACTCGTTTGTCTAGTGGTCTCCATCAATTCGTTGTTTTGATACCTCATTGTAATACAGCTTCTTATTCCAGTAGCTTCTTTTCAATAAGCATCTCCTGTTTTTGCGATAATCATATTTGTTCTTGTTAGCTGCTTATAATCAAGTGGCTTCATGCCTTGTCTGGAGCGATTTCTATTTCTTTATTATTATTATGGGAGTTGGGCAGAAGAGTACCTTATAAATCCCTGCTCCCGCTAACATTTGTGTATTTTAAAACTATTTTTAAAAAGACGTATTATTATTTACTCACTAGGAGTTCTCACACAGGCCATCAGTGATTGCTCACTAACAACCGGTGGTATTCCCTGGGGTCTGAGTGACAAGTTTCCCCAGATTTCCAGTATTCTCCACCTCTTTTCGATGGCCACCGCAAATAAATTTGCAGTCTCACAACAGCCGTTTACCATTGATTTCTCGCTGGTAAGGACCATTGGTCTTCTCTGGGATTTGGGAGGCAATAAGCCTCCCCAAGGTCCCAGCAGTCTCTGCACTTCCAGTGGAGGTCTGGTTTGTGCTGTCTCTTCTCGGTCTTCTCATCCTCCTTGAGCCTATGCAGATATTTTGCGTGGTGTCAGCCTAGGCTGGTACCATTTTTTTTTTTTTTTTATAATTTTTTTTTGTTTATTTAAAAAAAAAAAAATTTTTATTATTATTTTAATTTTAAAAAATTTTTTATTTTTTATTTTAACATTTTATAAATATTTTTTATTTATTTATTTTCATTTTTTTTAATTTATTTTTATTATTATTTTTTTTTTTTAATTTAAAATTTTTTTTTTTTTTTAAATTTTTAACATTTTTTAAATATTTTTTATTTATTTATTTTTCATTTTTTTAAATTTATTTTTATTATTATTATTACTATTATAAATAAATAAAAATTGCCTATTATTACTACGTTTAGAAAACGATTATATATTTGAACAAAAATTTAATGCAAGAAACGCGTGTTTTTACAGCTTTACGTTCACACACGCATTTTCACAGATTAGGATCAAAGTGAAGTATCTGTTCTATTCTCGGTCGGAAAAAAGAAAAATCCTTCTCGACTATGGCAATTTTTGTTTTGTCCCATCCAACGTGCCCCCTTTTTGAAGAGCCAGATATGTCTCTCATCCCTCAATACAAAACGACGTTGTGCCAGATTTTAATCTCGTGGGGAGGCGAGTAAATAGGGATCGGTAGTTGCATGCGAAAATCTATTTCAAGTTGAAATGTTCACTTTTCACCATTAATTAAAAGAAAGAAAAAACGATTTTTAAAACCGCTTCAATTTACGGCAGTTCAGCGGCTGCGTCGAAACGCGCACTTTTTGCGGCATTTTTAGCGGACTTGCGGTGCGCTCACATTTGCGGCATTATTATTTTTATTATTACTATTATTTTTTTTTTAAATTTTATTATTATTATTATTTTTTATTATTAGTTTTATTATTTTTATTATCATTATTTTATTTTTTATTACTTTTATTTTTTATTATTATTATTTTATTTTTTATTACTTTTATTTTTTATTATTATTATTTTATTTTTTATTATTACTTTTATTTTTTATTATTATTATTTTATTTTTTATTATTACTTTTATTTTTTATTATTATTATTATTATTACTTTTATTTTTTATTATTATTATTATTACTTTTTTTATTATTATTATTATTATTATTTTTTATTATTATTATTATTATTATTATTATTATTATTATTATTATTATTATTATTATTATTATTATATTGTCAAATGAGTCGTCGTTGCATGCGAAAAATGTATTTTTGGATGTCATAAAAATACACGTTTTAAATTGAAATATTAATTTTTCACCATTCAATAAAAGAAAACGTTATTTATAATCTATTTTTAATATTAAACAAAAATGTTAATAAAAATAACGGCATAGTCAGCGTGTCGCTATTTTGAATTCACAAGACTGTATCTCCGGTCATAATTTTTTAAAAGTACAAAATCTTTTTCATGTAAAACTTTATAATTAAAAATTGCTGAAAGGAAAAGTTTTGTATTTTTATTATAAATAATTTCTTTAAGAAAAAATAAGTAATCAAATAGGTGGTTTTTATTTTCGAAACATTGAAATATGAATTTTTCTACCAATCATAAAAGTGCTGTCGGATCGCAGATATTAAAAAAAAAATCCATTTTTACTTTATATTTAATTTTAAAAAAAAGAAAAAATTACCAGCAAGTTTTAATTATAAAGTTTTACATGAAAAATATTTTGTATTTTTTTTTTAAATTATGACTGGAGATACAGTCTATTGATTCCGGCTTGCTGTTGTGAATTCGGAATAGCGGCACACCGACTACGGGTCGCTTTTTCTTCTGATACGCTAAAATATATAAAAAATATATTTGTGAATTAGCGTGTTTTTTTTGTTGTTTTTTTTATAACTGCAGATTGCCTATTATTAGCACGCTTAGAACACTATAATGAAAAAATATATTTCCATGCATCGAAACGCGCACTTCTTGCGTCATTTTTAGCGTGTTTGCGTCCGCGCGCACATTTTTCACATATTTATAAACGGTGATGGTTTGTAGTTGCATGCGAAGATGCATTTTACGTTGAATGATCATTTTCATGATTAAAATAAAAATGAAAATAAAAATGAAAATAAAAAACACTAATTCCATTTACAAAACGTTAAAAAATATATATCCAGGAACTGGTAGAATTTCGCAAGTTATTATTTTTTTTTATTTATTTATTTTTTATTTATTTATTTTTTTTTAATAACTGCAACTTGTCTACTACCACCACGCTTAAAAACACGATTAGTTCGTTCGCACATTTTTCAGCATTCCTTTTAAATTTTACCCATTTAAAAAAAAACGCTATTTAAAACCAATTTTTTAAATGTTCATAAATATTCGTGAACTAAACGTGTTTTTTGTTGTTGTTGCTTTGTTTTTATTATAAATAAATGCAAATTGCCTATTTATTATCACGTTTAGAACACGTTTATATATATATATATATATATATATATATATATATATATATATATAACCAAAATTCCAGACCGAGAAACGCGCACTTTTTGCGTCATTTTTAACAAGTACGCAAACACGCTGAAAATGCCGCAAAACGTGCGCGTTTCAGTGAATTGAAATTTTCTTAATATGGTAACAAATGATTCGTAGTTTTCATGAGAACATGCATTTTAAGTCGAAATGTGCCTTTTTAGCATTTTTTTTTTTAATTAAAAAAAAAAACAAGTTTGAAACGTTAATAAAAATTAAATACATTCGTAAATTGGCGGAAATTCGCGTTTCTTTTTTTTGAATGAATCGTTGTAAATTGTTTATTACTACCACGTTTAGAAAAACGATCATAAAAGCATATCTTCATGCACCGATTTTTTTATTTTTTTGTTGCTCTTAAACGATGCATTATCGACATTAATCTGCAGTTTAAAAGAAAAGAAAACTGCTAAAACCCCGATAGGGCGACCCGAAACCGAAGCTCCGCCCATTTAGTAAGCATTTTTTTTTTTTTTTTTAATAAATTCAAATTTCAATTATTCGGACTACTATTCTCATCTTCGTTATTGTATTTACAACGCTTCAGCAATTAAAAAAAAAAAAAAATTTTAAGTAAAATAATATCTTATTCTTACAGAAAAAAGAAAAAGAATAAAAATGAAAAATTGATAGTATAAAAAAAAGGAAAAAAAGAAAAAGAAAAAAAAGGAAAAAAAGAAAAAGAAAAAAAGGAAAAAAAAAAGAAAAAAAAGGAAAAAAAGAAAAAGAAAAAAAAGGAAAAAAAGAAAAAGAAAAAAAAAGGAAAGAGAAAACGAATTCACTGTCCTTAATTAGGAAATTATGTCCTCAGTTTCTTTCTCGACTTGTTTATAGAGATGGCGACTATATTTTTTCAAGCCTAGTTTTTATTTCAACGTTTCGCGTGCATCATGAAACTTGTTATAAAAGTGTTTTTTTATGCTATTTTTTATCTAAATTTATTTGATTTACGAAAAGATTGTTGAACATAAGTTGTTTGAGAGTTAACGGCGACCCCATTATTTCACACGAAATAATTTAAGTTACTGAAACAGAAATGTACGCGCCCCTGTCGTATCAAAGACACGCCCCCCTCCGCTACTGGTGGGAGGGGAAGGGGGGGGGGGGGAGATCCTTGCTTCTAAAGAAAAAAAAAACAACAACAAAAACAACAGTTATATTTTTTTTTGTGTCATAAAATTCGGAAAAACACAAACCTTGAAAAATAATTGGTTTCGTCGTAATTTTGTTGCAGAACGTAAGAGAGGGGACGACGGGGTGGTGGTGGCGGCGGTGGAGGGGTTTCCTCTAGCGGGGAGGGGGAGGATGAGGAAGGGGTCGTTGCGGACTTCACGGTGACTCCCATTTTCTTTTTCGCGTTTTTTTTTTTTTGTATGCAAGTGAAGTCGGTGCGCGTTTTTCGTCTCTCGCCCGGTTGCACGTGTGGAGAACAACAACAACAACAACGGTGATTCCTTTCGAACGCGCGCGCATGCGCGGACTCATCGATTGTTAGCTCCCTTAATTTCGACATGAACTCCCCCTACACACCAACATACACAAGATGCCCCGAAAATATGCACATGCCAGGTAGTGGGCGAGAGAAGCCATTTTGGGATGATCGGGAGGAGGGGGGGGGGTGTATTTTTCTACCACCATCTTCTGAGAGGTGCGGGGGCTGGAGCAGGGTCCTATACTTATTGAAAAGGCGGTACAAATCGCCTGGCATCAATAGAGGCTAGAATTTCATAGATATACGAGCAAATCTATGCGACCGAAGGCCAACATGGGAGTAGGAGTATTTATTTACCTCCTCTCCAGGAGGTTAGGCACAAGGCCAGTTTTATCTTACTCCCACAGGTAAGATGTGACCCAAGGTCGGGTCGGGAAAGTGGGGCTTTAAAAATTGCCTGGGCAACCCCGTCGGCATTCCCGGTACGGGCGCCTCAGACAGTAAGCAATAAACTTACTCCTCCCCAAAGAGGGGAGGCAAAGCCTGGGAGGGTGGACCTCGTAGAACTGCACAGGACAGACCCACAGACCGGCGTAAATCAAGCCCCGAAGGGCAAGACAATACCAGTGATGAAAAACACGTAGTATACTACTACAATGCCCCAAAAAGGAGGGAAGATGCTATCGTGACGAACGAACATATACTACACTACCCTCACTTCCCGAAAAGCAGATGGTATCATAACAAAACAGATATTACACTACCCCCCCCCCCCCACACACACACACAAAAATAAATATAGGAGGTAATGCCTGGGAGGATGTATCATAACAAAACAAATACTACACTATGGATTTCAGTGTTCAGACTGACTTCCTCATCTTGGCTGCCATGCTCACAATGTTTCGGCCGTTCTGCCCTCCGGCCTTCATCAGGTGTCCTGTATCGAATTCGGGAACCGTCTGTCTGGACTCTCGACCCCAATCCCTTTATTGT
>OY744553.1:50593329-50635829 GCA_963556195.1 Sepiola atlantica | reverse complement strand
GGACAGCTGGTATATATATATATTTAACATTAAAACGGAAGAAGAAAAGAAAGGCTCTTAAAACACAGGTGGCTGTGGGACACTGTCGGTTCTGGGCAGGGTGGGGCAGGGTAGAGAGGTAACTAGTGCAAGGCCATGTATAAAACAAAATCCTAATAATAAAAAATGAAAACACTTTCGCTCCAATAACATTCGACAAGCACTTGACAATTGTTTTAATTGTTGCCGACACAATTTACAAAGAAAGACTTTCTATTACTGCTAGTTTCTGCCCCACCCCCTGCCACTCCCCAGAATAACCCTTCGTGGTTTTGTTAGATAATGAAATTTCAGAGATGCTAAAGTGTCGTCAATAAAACTGAATCAGGGTGAAACTGATTGTGCCCTGACCCCTAACCAGGGGACAGGCAGCGAAGTGGACTTACAAAAAGCGAAAGGTCGATCAGCTTTTACATGTTGACTAACGAAGCCCTTCGACGAACAGACGAACGGGGCCTTTCGACGAACGGACGTATGAACGGGGCTCTTCAACGAACAAAACTCTTCGACGAACGTGTACGGTCGGGGGGGGGGGCTTTCGACGAACGTGTATGGTCGGGGGGGGGGGCCTTTTGACAAACGTGTACGGTCGGGGGGGGCCTTTCGACGAACGTGTACGGTCGGAGAGCCTTTTGACGAACGTGTACGGTCGGGGTCTTTCCGACGAACGTGTACAATCGGGGGCCTTTCAACGAACGTGTATAATCGGGGCTTTTCAACGAACGAACGAACAGGCAGGAACCTTTCAACGAACGAACGAACAGACAGGAACCTTTCAACAAACGAACGAATGGATGGGGGTCTTTCAACGAACTAACGAATGGACGGGGGTCTTTCAACGAACTAACGAATGGATGGATGGGGGTCTTTCAACAAACAAACGAACGGGGACCTTCAAGAACGAACGAACGGGGGCCTTCAAGAACGAACGAACGGGGGCCTTCAAGAACGAACGAACGAACGGGGGCCTTCAAGAACGAACGAACGAACGAACGGGGGCCTTCAAGAACGAACGGGGGCCTTCAAGAACGAACGAACGAACGAACGGGGGCCTTCAAGAACGAACGAACGAACGAACGGGGGCCTTCAAGAACGAACGAACGAACGGGGGCCTTCAAGAACGAACGAACGAACGAACGAACGGGGGCCTTCAAGAACGAACGGGGGCCTTCAAGAACGAACGAACGAACGGGGGCCTTCAAGAACGAACGAACGAACGAACGGGGGCCTTCAAGAACGAACGAACGGGGGCCTTCAAGAACGAACGAACGAACGGGGCCTTCAAGAACGAACGAACGAACGAACGAACGAACGGGGGCCTTCAAGAACGAACGAACGAACGAACGGGGGCCTTCAAGAACGAACGAACGGGGGCCTTCAAGAACGAACGAACGGGGGCCTTCAAGAACGAACGAACGAACGGGGGCCTTCAAGAACGAACGAACGAACGGGGGCCTTCAAGAACGAACGAACGAACGGGGGCCTTCAAGAACGAACGAACGAACGGGGGCCTTCAAGAACGAACGAACGAACGGGGGCCTTCAAGAACGAACGAACGAACGGGGGGCTTCAAGAACGAACGAACGGGGGCCTTCAAGAACGAACGAACGGGGGCCTTCAAGAACGAACGAACGGGGGCCTTCAAGAACGAACGAACGGGGGCCTTCAAGAACGAACGAACGGGGGCCTTCAAGAACGAACGAACGAACGGGGGCCTTCAAGAACGAACGAACGAACGGGGGCCTTCAAGAACGAACGAACGAACGGGGGCCTTCAAGAACGAACGAACGAACGGGGGCCTTCAAGAACGAACGAACGAACGGGGGCCTTCAAGAACGAACGAACGGGGGCCTTCAAGAACGAACGAACGGGGGCCTTCAAGAACGAACGAACGGGGGCCTTCAAGAACGAACGAACGGGGGCCTTCAAGAACGAACGAACGGGGGCCTTCAAGAACGAACGAACGGGGGCCTTCAAGAACGAACGAACGGGGGCCTTCAAGAACGAACGAACGGGGGCCTTCAAGAACGAACGAACGGGGGCCTTCAAGAACGAACGAACGAACGGGGGCCTTCAAGAACGAACGAACGAACGGGGGCCTTCAAGAACGAACGAACGAACGGGGGCCTTCAAGAACGAACGAACGAACGGGGGCCTTCAAGAACGAACGAACGAACGGGGGCCTTCAAGAACGAACGAACGAACGGGGGCCTTCAAGAACGAACGAACGAACGGGGGCCTTATCGCAATTGGGAGTAAGCTTACTACGGAAATCAACTCGAACTAAACGGCAGGTTAGTCACCTAACTAGCTGAACAATCAAAATATGTTTGCTTATAATCGAGCCCAAAATGTGAGATCGGTCAGCAAAACGAATCATTTCGTTGTTTTAAATGTCTGTCTACAACTGCGTCTTTGGGATAGCCACTGTCCTCTTTCCACCACAGACATGGCACAAAAGTTGATGGTACTTCGACTGCCGTGAGAGGCGGCCATTATTACCAGTGAACAAATCATTGTCCGTATCAGCTCTATTACACAGACGCTCTAGTTAGTAGAGTCAGATCACACTGTACTGGCGCAGTTGAAATAGTTAGACTTTAGTATCAGTTAGATGGTCAGAGATACTGTGCTTGTTTGGGAGGAAGCCAACTCAACCCGACCAGGGTAATGGCCGTTACACGTAAGGGTGCTCTTATCTATCTTGAACCAGCTGTCGTGACGTTCGACTCGGAAGCGTTCAGCTGTTCTACGCAAACGGCCGAGAGTTGCCGAGCTGAAGCAGCGAGCAGCCGACATTTTTGATACGGTGCTGCGTCCTATGATAATGTTTTGCTTGTTTTTTTTTGTTTTTTTTTTAGGGTTACGGTTAGGGTTTAGGGTTAGGGGTTAGGGTTTGGGTTTAGGATTTTTTTAAAGAAACAAACAAAGGAAATTAAACATATTTACATGAATTTTTTGGAAGAAACAACAGGAAAAAAAACATAGCGAGGTTACTGTTATAAAATGAATACTGTATTTTCATTTACAAGGAATTTTTTTGAAGAAACCAAAAAAAAAAAAAACTTACCTAAATTACTGTTAATACATATTTTTTTGTAACAAAGTTATCGGCTGCTCACTGATTGGCTAATCGCAATCGGCTCGTCAACACTCGGCCGTTTGCGTAGGACAGCCAAACGATTCCGAGTCGAACGTCACGACAGCTGGTTCAAGATAGATAACAGTACCCACGTAAGTACTTGTGTACAGAGACCTTCTGCCCTCATGACCAAAATAGAAAAAAAATGTTAAAAATTCAAAGGGGTTTATTCTGTAAGTAATAACCTGGCCGGTCAAATTGGTGAGAGGTTCAATAAATTGACATTGTGAATATTCAGCATGTCCGTGTTGTATCTATCTCAAGTCATCTTCCAGTTGCGACTTCAACACTTTTCTTATTCGACCTTTATTTATGCTAGATGACAACTCTGATCACTTATGTTATTAGTTCTTAATATTTATTTACATCATTCCATTCCTCTCACACTACTTCTCTTATCATTTACCCCCCCCCTTTTTTTTTTTACTGAGTTCACCCCAAACGAGGCAAGTTGCCACTGTAGGGGCTACTGAGAATTAGGGTGAAAGTTTAGGGGGTCATCCTAAATTGGGAGCTGTGCAGCAGGATGCTTGTTTACATTAGTTTTACATTTCTGCATGTCGGTACAGTCGAGAAAACAGGGAGCAGGGAGGGAGTTCCAGAGGCCGGCAGCACGAGGAAAGAAGCTATTGGAGTAGAAGGCTCTCCGGCATCTGGGGCCCTCCACAGTGAATGGATGGGATTTAGCTGATTGTCGGGTTGGTCGAGTGTATTTACGTCGAGGGGGCACCAGAGCAGCAAGTTCATCGGAGCACATTCCATTGAAGTACTTGTAAAACATGCACAAGGATGCAATATTGCAGCGATGGGACAGGGGCTGGAGCTAGGTGGATAGTCAGGGACCTATTAGATTATTAGCGACTTTTTTTTAGACCTTGTCTAAGAGGGAGAGACTAGTGGATGATACACCAGCCCAGATATGACAACAGTACTCCATGCATGAGTGGATGGTAGCTTTGTAGAGATTATAAAAAATGTCTAAAATTTAAGGCTTAAGCTTAAGGGGTCTTAAGAAGAAATTGAAATTCAGGGAATCTGGCTTAAGGGGTCTTAAGAAGAAATTGAAATTCAGGGAATCTTGTGTAATTGCTTGGATCAAATTTAATGCAAATCTGAAATATTTGAATTTTCAAACATACGGTTGTACCCATATTATGCCCCCTAAAAACCCTTTAAAATTCCCCCCAAAAAACGGAAATTTGGGGAATATTTATTAATTGATTTCTATTACCTATTGTTAAAATTTCACAAAAATCGGAATTTTCACAAAATTTTGCATAAAGCTAAATTAAACTAAATATATTCCAACATTACAGTCCCTTATGCATAGCAGCTGTGTTCCAATATTCATAATGATCGGTTAATTAGTTTAGGAGTGAATCCTGTATAAAAAAAATGTATAAACATATACACATACCTAACATTCATATTTATTTTTATTTTATTTAAATACTATACATTACTGTTTGTTGATGGTACCCGGGTTTCATCTATCTGGTCATCCTGGATTCACAAGCCCCGTTTGGAGTGAAGAGTCTAAAATATTCGCTTTAAATGGGACTGCTGAATCTTTCTGAACAAACCGGAATTTCTCTTAATTCAAGGATGACTATATAGACGAAACCTGGGTACCCCCAGCGGACATAGTAATATATAGTATTTAAATAAAATAATTAATATTAGCCCTTGTATGATCTACGATCAAGCACTTTGATGGGTTTTTTCTCTACTGATTTGTAATACATGCTATATATGGAATATTACTATATGGAATTGTGGATAAGCATGGCAACATCATCATCATCATCAACCGGTTTATTTGTTGAATCAGGCCACAATTAATCCTCTGATGAGGGTGGGGCCTGATTGTCTAGTCTCGAAATCTGTCTTCCTCTCCACTCCTGTCTTTGGCAAGGTTTGATGGAATCCATACCCATGGCCTTCCTATCACGTTTGACTACGTCCTCCCAAGTAAACTTGGGTCTGCCAGTGGTGATGTTCTCTGCTGGCACATTCAACTTTCGGACTTTAGCAATCCAGCCATCGCTACGCTCAATGTGACCCAACCAACGCAGTCTGTTCTTCCGCATGATGTCCGTAAGGCTTTTCAAGTCGACCTGTGAGAGCAGGGATTCAAAAGAAACGTACTGTTCAGGCCTCACCAAACAGATCCATCTGACCATTGCCCTGTCATTACGGTGCAGCTTCTTTAGTATGCCAGCAGAGACAGCCCAAGTTTCTGAGCCATACAACAGCACACTTCTGACACATGAGGAGTATACACGCCCTCTCGTAGTTGTTGGCAGGTGTTTGTTTGTCAGGATTGGTAGCAGCTCTCTAAATTTTTTCCAGGCACACTTGCAACGTGTAGCTGCCGCGAGTTCACAGCCTCCACCTGATGACAGCACATCTCCAAGATAACAAAAGTCTGTCACTACTTCCAGCTTGTTGTCACCAGTATCCATTTCCGTCAGTGGTCTGCCATCTATTGGTCTTGCCGTGCCGGTGCAACGAAAGCACATAAAGTGAGGATCTGCTTTGAGAGAGCCCTTTATGCCACTGCACCTTTTGTGGACCCAACCTGAACAGTGAATGCAGATGATTGAGTTGCTGCCAGTTCCTTTCAGACATACAGCACACGGGTATTTTCCTGTTTTCTGTAGTAAGCTGAGGTTTGGACCTGCGATCATGACCTTAGTTTTACCCATGTTGACTCTGAGACCTTTCTCCTCCATGCTGCTCTTCCATCTATCCAGACGTTCCTTGAGTGACTGAAGTGAAGTATCAATGATCGCTAGGTCATCGGCATATAGCAGCTCCCACGGGCAGCCAGTATGGAATTCCAGTGATAGAGCCTCGAGTACAATGATGAATAGAAGGGGACGTAAGACAGCCTAGTAGAAATAAGGACACAAACACATCATTAAAGTAGAACCAAAATATTTCAGTTGATTCATATGATATGTTTGTGCCATATTTTACTAGTCTGTTGACATGCTTATCTAGTATTCCATAAATAAATATTTCATATTTTAAACTTCCTCGTAGCTGAATATCTCAATATATATCTTTGTATGCCAAGTCTGCTGCAAAGAATGGTGGGCTCCCTCTACTGGGCTTGTTGCCACACAGGGTCTGTTGCTTCTTAGACAAGTTCCAAAAAAAGAGCCTCTAATCTAATAGGTTCCACACTGTCTACCAAGCTCCAGCCCCTGTGCCATCACTGCAATGTTGCATCCCTGTGCTTGTTTTACAAGTACTTTAATGGAATGTGCTCCGATGAACTTGATGCACTTGTGCCCACTCAACGTAAATACCTTCGACCAAACAGCAAAATCCCACCCCTTCACTGTAGAGGCTGGTTCCCAGATGTCGAAAAGCTTTTTACTTTAATAGCTTCTTTCCTTGAACTGCTTGTCTTCGGAATTCCCTACCTGCTCCCCCGACTGTACCAACATGCAGAAATTTAAATGTAATGTGAACAAATATCTCGCTGTACAACTCCCCACTTAGGATCCTCCTGTAGGTATGGCTCCTAATTCACAGTAGTCCGTTACAATGTGCCTTGCTTGGGATGAATATAAGTAAAAAAAAAATGTATATCTATCTCTCTCTCTGTAATATATATATTACTCATAATATTGGCTCACGGGACTTATATAGAAATATTTTTTAATTTTTTTATATCTGTTTAAATCTTCTCCGGTTAAAATCTCAACTGTTACTTTTCACCCCCCCCCCCCTTTTTGTTTAAAACCTTATTAAACCTTCCTTACACTAAATTTAAACAAACATACATAACACTCTCAGCAAATAACGCGTCTAAACGAGAGTGGCACGTGACTTCACATTTCCGAAACAGATGACAACAGAAGCTGAAGAGAGCCGGATGGCTAAGTCCTTCTGTGCTTGAAACCGACGGTACGAATGTTGTACTAATTTTTCTGTACCAAAATAAATAAATATATATATATATATATATATATATATGGGAAATGAAAAAGGAAAAACCAAAAAGGATGTTTTTTTATATATTCATCAACGTTTTGTCTTTATTTGTAAGACTTCATCAGGATGATAATTTAAAAAAAATATTGGGTTGGCATGATGGGTTGACGAGAAAAAGTAGTAGCCACTACTGGGTGCTCAGGCCCAAGGTCCGCGCTTCCACTTTTTCACTCAGAACCATCCTCATTAATTTCATTCCATGCTACTGACTTCACTAAACCCGGACCTCGGGCCTGAGCACCCAGTAGTGGCTACTACTTTTTCTCGTCAACCCAATATTTTCACGTACTTGCATGACATTTTTCTTAAAATTATCATCATGAGGAAGTCTTACAAATAAAGACGAAACGTTGATGAATATATAAAAAAAAACATCCTTTTTGATTTTTCCTTTTCATTTCCCATTACGTCGGATTACCTTCATCCTTCCTTTCTCTCTCTCTCTCTCTATATATATATATATATTTGTATCTCTCTCAACAACATAGAGTAAAAAAAGAAAAAAGAAAAAAAAGAAAAGGAGAGAAGAGATAGATATCGAGAAAAAGAGAAAAAAAAAAAAAGAAGAAAGCCTCTGACTTCTCACACTCTTTATACAAGTTGACAACAAACTGCCATTGATAATATAATATATATATATATATATATATATATAACGACAGACACTTTCTTCTTTCGGCACTTCTAAAAATAATGAGGTTAACAGAAGAAAAGGGAGTCTCTTCTTCTTTATGACACAGGATCGTGGTAGTAGTTGAGGTACTTGTGGTAGTAGGGTCCTAAGTGGAGGGAACAGAGAAAGCATGAGGGAGTAAGGGGGGGATCCCTGTGGGTGTGGCACTTATGACGAGGCCCGAAAGGAATTAAATTGTCAGCAGGGGGACGAGGGGAAAGGGGTAGACAGTTTTTCGAACGAAATATTTACAGGAATTTTCATTTCTGTGTGATCTATAACTTTACTGAATGTTAAATACTGTTAAAACTGATACAATTTTTGGTCGATTCCTATTTCAGTCACGTAAATTTCTTAGAGTGAAAAGTGGTTACGAAATTTTCTAACACTAAGTTGGGTACTTGTAAGGAAAAGGGATATTCCGAGAATTTCAGTACTTACCAAGTCAGTCCCGAGTATCGACGGAGAATCTCGAGTAAGTCCCGGTAATGGCCGAAGCAGTTTACGAGTTGAAAGCCGCAAAATAATGTAAGACGGCAGACAGGAATGCGACGGGTTAGGTTAGTGATAGGATTTAAGGGTAAAAAAAACAAACGAAAAAAACATTTTAGCCCCCTAAAAAAAAAGAAAAGGGTGGATTTCAAATCGTAAACTGCTTCGGCCATTTACGAGACTGAATTCTCTGCCAATACTCGGGACTGACTGGGTAAGTACTGATACCTCTTGACCCAAGTAACTTAAGTTATAGCAAGTTCAATCATACACAAGAAATGTCGAAACGAAAAGTCGGCCGAATAAATATATATATATATATATATATACATGGACGGCGGCACCGGGGGGGGGGGGGGCTACAACCCCCCCCCCCCATTTTACGGTCATCAATAATGAAGTTATATATGCATGTGTTTAACCGGACCCCCCACTTTTTAGGAGAGCCCCCCTCCCACTTTTATAACTGTCCCGCCGGTCCTGATATATATTCTTCATCCTGGGGAAGTCTACAATAAAGACGAAACGTTGATGAATACATAAATAATATAGTTTTGGGCTTTCCTTTTTCATATATATATATATATATATATATTAGTCGCCATCTTTATAAACAACTCCAGAACGATCTGAAGTTCATACCCCTGTCTTTTAATTTAAAAAATATGAGCTTGAGTTATCGTTCTTCCTTAGCTAGCCTTTTGACTAGTTTATAAAAATGGCGATTACTTTTTTCCGAGAGACTTTTCATTTCGGTGAAACTTGCTATATATAACTTAGCGTTTTTAATGTTATTATTGTTTGGGATTAATATTTACACAGAAAAAAAAAGAGAAAACAAATGGCCCGTAAAAAATACCAAAACAAGTCGTAGGTAAACCTCAAAATTGTCCAAAACTTCAATACAACCAACTTAATTCGGGTATCCTACTAACGGTGTTTCCACACAGAAAAGTAAGAAAAATTAGTAAAATAAGTTAATATATATATATTTTATTTTTCATATTATGATAGTAGGAAAGTTTTGGGTATACGTTACGACGCTCAGCAGAGGCGCGAACGGGGTCCAAAAAACTAACGAGAACGGGGGTTATAAAAATAAATATGCAACAAGTGAGTTTAACCTACGTCGAGAAGAGATATTTGTCTACTTACCTATGATATTTGTTTGTATTTTTACGTACTATAAATGGGTTTTTATTAGATGTAAAAAAAAAATTCTTGTTCATTTTCAACTAGTACTTTTTTCTAGACAAGATGGCGTCTTCTACTCACTCTCTTACGAGCAAGCGCCATTTTGTATTTGCAAGTTCGTGTTACAAAACTATTGATTTCTAATAAATAGCAGTTGGAACGGTTTAAAAATACAAACAAATATCACAGGACAGTTTTAAATTAACTTTTATCGACGACAGTTACTTTTATTTGTTGTATATTTGTTTGTTTGTTAGCGTTTTTACTCTGCTGAGTCTCGTAAAAGATGCCCAAAGTTTTTTTTTTAGTAAAATTAATGTACTATTAATTAGTAAAATAGAAAAGGGAAAAAATCTCGGACGATGCGATAGAAAAACAGAATTGTTGACCTGGAGAAACGAAACGAAACAAAGCCGTGTGTAATTATAAATATATATTATTTTATTTCAAAAATTTAAATTAGGTATACAAACAATTTAGTGTTAACAAATTTTTTTTTTTATTAACATTTCTTGTAAACTTTATTGCTTGGTGCTTTCTGTGAAGGGTTCGTTTTTAGTTCAACACATTCCGGTCGATCTAAAACGTGACCCTTGGCGGCCTTATTGGACGAACTTGGGAATTTCTTCGATAGTTCATAGATTTCAACCGTACTTTTCGCACGTAATACTACTTGGATTTTAACTCGAAATGATTACTCGGTTAATATTATTTAACAAAAACAACATGATACCATTCCTAATTCTGTGTGGAAGCACCGTTAGTAGGATAACCCTTAATTTTAACTTTAAAGGCATAAACGCATGCCCTTCTTTGGTCCTACCACTAACCCTAAGTTCGGGTGGCAATACAAAAAAAATCTCACTGTTTGCCATGTTTTTTTTAATTTTTATTTTTTGTAGCGCACGGTTAATTTCATGAGAAGGTATGCTTTTTCATCAGACACCGCAATATATATATATATATATATATATATATATATATATATCATGTGATCTAGCACTTTAGGCGGGAGGGGGGGGGGTAGTAATTTGGTACCATGATTTTCCGATTTATTTAGACTTCGGCATTTTTTTTTTTGACAAATCTCATAATAAAAACAATGTTTTAGGGGTACTTGTAATAAATGGGCAGCCAGAGATTCCCAGTACTTACGTGCTCCCGAGTATCGACGGATAATCTCGATTCAGTCCCGGAAATGGCCGAAGCAGTTTACGATTTGAAAGCCGCTTAGAAATGGTAAAAAGAAAGATGACATTAAGCATGGGGGGGTGGCTTTCAAATCGTAAAAAAAAAGAAAGAAGGCTTATTCCCTTTTCGAGACTAGATTCTCCGTCAATACTTGGGACTGACTACGTAAGTACTGAGATTCTCTGAGTGCCTATTAATTTTAAGCAATTCTTTTGTTAAAATCTGATTTTTAGCAGAAAAAAAAAGCGCAATACTTATAATTTAAAATATTTTAAATATGAAAACAAGTTGGCGAAGTCAATATTTGAATATTATTTAAATGTCAAATATTTATTTAACTTCAAATAAATTAAAAACAAACAAGGCTATTTATTAAATTAATAAATTCAACTATTATTAATTGGTAAAATTGTCGTTTCCCAACCAAAATAGCGGACAATAAATCGTTTGCAGTTTTCCGATTTTTTTTTTCGACCTCACAAATGAGTAAGTAACCCCAGATAAATTGTTTTGGGGCTAATTTCTCAACTGTATTTCCTTTAAAATTATTTAAGTTAAATTTTAAATTAGTCCAAAACAATTTATTTGGGTTTACTTACTCATTTGTGAGGTCGGAAAACTGCAGACGATTTATTGTCCGCCACTTTGGTTGGGAAACGACTATTTTACCAATTAATTTTACATGGAAAATAAAATGAAATAAAAAGAAATTTATTAAATAAATTGCTTATATTTAATAATATTATTAATTTAAAACGAAAAAAAAAGATGAAATAGTATTTTAAATAAAAAATAAATAAATAGAAGTCTCGCAGTGAATATTTGAATTTGTCAAAAATATTTTTTCTAAACTTTAAATTTAAAAAAAAGAAAGTATAATTAAATATATATTTTTTTATTTAATATTAATTCTGTAGAAAAGGCAATTTTAGATGGAGATAAAAATAAAAACATTTAAGGTTAAAAAAAGTTATTTAAAAAAAAAAAAGAAAAAGAAAGAAGTTGCATTTTTTCACACTTACCCGTGTTTAGAGTTTCCCCGTAGTCTTGAAGGAAAATGACATAACAATTAAATCCTGGGCCAATTTTAATGGATGATGAAGAAACAAGAATAAATATGTAATTCCAAATCTTTTCCGCTTATTTTACAAATCTCCAGCCAAGAAAAAAATCAGAGGAAAAAACTCTGATGATAAGTTATAAAAAAACACAAGAGCAGCCGACCCTGACTTCCTCTATCGCTTCCACAAGCGGCCACCGACCATCACTGACGTCATCGAATATTGTGCACATGAACATCTTCAAAACATGCGTTCTACGTCACGCATTTTGTCGTTATATTGCGACCCTATCACGCTGAAATATAGGTTCTCTTTAGATAGCTGAGGTTCAGTTCGGCTCTTTTATACGACAGAGGCGCGTGCAAATATTTCTCTTTTTGAAAGCACAAAAGAATCATCATACTTGACTTTTTCTATTTAAAATTTAATCCAGGCCAGTAATTATTTATTTGTCGGTTAAGATATTTTTTTTTATTGAAGTCGCTCCAGACAAGGTATGAAGCCACTTGATGTTAGGACCTAAAAAAAAAAAATACTACTTCAAGGTCAAAAACTAACCAACGATAAGTGTTAGATGGATAGATTCTGACCCAGAAAACAGCAATTCTTCCACCTTTGTCAGAAACATCGCTCATGGAATGTGAGGACTAAAGGACAAAATAAGGGAAGCGAGAGTTAGGAGGCTGCCGAAAGTAAACCCATATGCCGTGGTCAAGGAAATAATTCCGTTTGAGAGTCCTAATTCTAACATGGCTGCCATGCAAAATTTTACGAAGAAGAAATTTTTTTTTATAGTAAATTCATACAATCATGCAGTCTAGTTAACAGCCGAGAAATCGAAAACAAGCAAAATATACAACAAATAACTTTTGCTAAACGCAATAAAATTTAATTTTCTACCGACCTGCGTAGTTTTAAACTTCTGAAAATGTTTTTTTATTTTATTTCAATATAAGATTGCGTTGATATCTGTCTTTCGAATACAGTAAGATAACTTAATTTTAATGCGTTTGATAAAAGTTATTTTTGTATATTTTGTTTCTCGGTTGTTAACTATACTGCATGATTGCCTAAATTCCTATTTCAGTCACGTAAATTATGGAGGCTGGAATATATTTTGGCAGCGTTTCGGCATCACTACCAAACAACTTATTTTTACTTAAGACCATGTTTTAGTAAAATAAATAATAATAATATTTTACTAATAAGTGACCACTTATCGAGGCCAAAAGCCATTTGTGTTAGGATTGTCAGTTGAATGATCAAGAATGTTATGAGAGGGTGTGCATAGGGGAAATGTAGAACAGTTGAGGCAGCAAGTTTAGTTCACAGGGGAAGGCCAAGGAAAACATGGGAAAAAATGATAAAAATTGACCTGAGAGAAAGAGGTATAAAAAAGACATGGTCAGAGATAGGTTAGTTTGTAAGTCAATTTCTTAAAGATGTTAAAAACATGTCAGCATGTAAGACAGACGTTAAAATGATGATGATGATGATGATGATGATGATGATGATGATGACGACGATTTATGACAAGTATTTGTTGAAATTGGATTGGAAGACAACCATGTTGTAATCATAGTGAGTTTCATCGTCATAGTGAGTTTCATCGTCATAATAAGTTTCATCGTCATAGTAGGTTTCATCGTGATAATTAGTTTCATCATCATAGTGAGTTTCATCGTCATAATGAGTTTCATCGTCATAATAAGTTTCATCGTCATAGTAGGTTTCATCGTAATACTTAGTTTCATCATCATAATAAGTTTCAGCATCATAGTAGGTTTCATCGTCATAATGAGTTTCATCATTATAGTGAGTATCATCGTCATAATGAGTTTCATCATCATAGTGAGTTTCATCATCATAATAAGTTTCATCGTCATAGTAGGTTTCATCGTCATAATAAGTTTCATCGTCATAGTAGGTTTCATCATCATAATGAGTTTCATCGTCATAATAAGTTTCATCGTCATAGTAGGTTTCATCATCATAATGAGTTTCATCATCATAATGAGTTTCATCGTCATAATGAGTTTCATCATCATAGTAGGTTTCATCGTAATACTTAGTTTAATCAGCATAATAAGTTTCATCGTCATAGTAGGTTTCATCGTCATAATTAGTTTCATCATCATAATAAGTTTCACCGTCATAGTAGGTTTCATCGTCATAATTAGTTTAATCAGCATAATAAGTTTCATCGTCATAGTAGGTTTCATCGTCATAATTAGTTTCATCATCATAATAAGTTTCATCGTCATAATAAGTTTCATCGTCATAATTAGTTTCATCATCATAATAAGTTTCATCGTCATAATAAGTTTCATCGTCATAGTAGGTTTCATCGTAATACTTAGTTTCATCATCATAATAAGTTTCATCATCATAGTAGGTTTCATCGTCATAATGAGTTTCATCATTATAGTGAGTATCATCATCATAATAAGTTTCATCGTCATAGTAGGTTTCATCGTCATAGTAGGTTTCATCGTCATAATAAGTTTCATCGTCATAGTAGGTTTCATCATCATAATGAGTTTCATGGTCATAATGAGTTTCATCGTCACAGTGAGTTTCATCGTCATAATGAGTTTCATCGTCATAATGAGTTTCATCATCATAATGAGTTTCATCATTAGAATGAGTTTCATCGTCATAATGAGTTTCATCATCAGAATGAGTTTCATCGTCATAATGAGTTTCATCATCATAATGAGTTTCATCATCATAATGAGTTTCATCGTCATAATGAGTTTTATCATCATAATAAGTTTCATCATCATAATGAGTTTCATCGTCATAATTAGTTTCATCATCATAGTGAGTTTCATCATCATAATAAGTTTCATCGTCATAGTAGGTTTCATCGTCATGAGTTTCATCATCATAATAAGTTTCATCGTCATAGTAGGTTTCATCGTCATGAGTTTCATCATCATAATAAGTTTCACCGTCATAGTAGGTTTCATCGTCATAATTAGTTTCATCATCATAATAAGTTTCATCGTCATAGTAGGTTTCATCGTCATAATTAGTTTCATCATCATAATAAGTTTCATCGTCATAGTAGGTTTCATCGTCATGAGTTTCATCATCATAATAAGTTTCATCGTCATAGTAGGTTTCATCGTCATGAGTTTCATCATCATAATAAGTTTCACCGTCATAGTAGGTTTCATCGTCATAATTAGTTTCATCATCATAATAAGTTTCATCGTCATAGTAGGTTTCATCGTCATAATTAGTTTCATCATCATAATAAGTTTCATCGTCATAGTAGGTTTCATCGTCATAATTAGTTTCATCATCATAATAAGTTTCATCGTCATAGTAGGTTTCATCGTCATAATTAGTTTCATCATCATAATAAGTTTCATCGTCATAGTAGGTTTCATCGTCATAATTAGTTTCATCATCATAATAAGTTTCACCGTCATAGTAGGTTTCATCGTCATAATTAGTTTAATCAGCATAATAAGTTTCATCGTCATAGTAGGTTTCATCGTCATAATTAGTTTCATCATCATAATAAGTTTCACCGTCATAGTAGGTTTCATCGTCATAATTAGTTTAATCAGCATAATAAGTTTCATCGTCATAGTAGGTTTCATCGTCATAATTAGTTTCATCATCATAATAAGTTTCATCGTCATAGTAGGTTTCATCGTCATAATTAGTTTCATCATCATAATAAGTTTCATCGTCATAATGAGTATCATCATCATAGTGAGTATCATCGTCATAGTAGGTTTCATCGTCATAATTAGTTTCATCATCATAATAAGTTTCATCGTCATAATAAGTTTCATCGTCATAGTAGGTTTCATCGTCATAATTAGTTTCATCATCATAATAAGTTTCATCGTCATAATAAGTTTCATCGTCATAGTAGGTTTCATTGTAATACTTAGTTTCATCATCATAATAAGTTTCATCGTCATAGTAGGTTTCATCGTTATAGTGAAACGCTGAAATAAAAAAATTGTCTGGAAAAATATAGTCGTGATTTTTATAAACAAAATAAAATAAGGTAAAGGGCACATAACTCAAGTTCATAATTTTTTAGTTAACGACAGGGAACCATTTTTTAAGGCCATATACAAAAGAAGATTTTGCAAAGACAATTTTACAAGGAACTGTCTATGGAGAAAAAAGAAGGGGCAGAAAAATAAAGAGGTGAAAATGGACAGGGTTGGCGCTTAGTAGCACGCTCAGGCAGGTAGAAAATCAGGAGGGTTGGAGAAAGCTGGTTGGCAGGTCATCTTTGCCGTCCCAACAGTCATCCAGATATCAGGACATATGAGAGACAAGAAGATATATTTGTTTTTTCGTTTTTTTATTTTTAGCCGACCATACATACATACATACATACATACATACATACATACATACATACATACATACATACACACAGACAGAAAGACAGATAACCACCCTTTTATATTATAGATCTAGACGCATTCTCTGTGTTTACCCTGGCAATTCATGTTTGTTTTGATTGTGTGTAGGGTTTTAATTTGGTCTTTTAATATTACGAACTACGTCTATTATATCTCTCTTACGTTTGTCTTTCACAAACGTTCGCTATGACTTACTTACTTAGACCTAAAGTTGAACATAAGTCAGCTATTCTTCTCCAGTGCCACCTGTCCTGAATGACTCTCTCCATTGTCGCCCATGTGATGTCTGAGCATGCTTAAGAACATGCTAAACGAAATTCTTCCATAAGAGATTTCCACCGTGTCATCCTTGGACGACCACTTTTTGTATGTCTTGTAGATTGTGGTCGAGGAATATGACTGGTCAACCTCTTCTGCCTTAGCTGGGCCCAAAAGAGGAGAGTTGGTCTCTCGGCTAGCAACTCTGACCCGTAAAAAAATTTACTGAAACAGCAAATAACAATCAAAACCACCAATAAGACCTGGCGAGAGGTTAACAGTCAGCCGATAACCATGGTGACCTAAACTCGAAGGAACGGCCGGTGTCTGATGAGGCGAGTTCTGAACGCCAAAACCCCAGAGAATAATCTCTGTGGAGAAACAGTTTATTTAAAAAATTATAGAAACATTTTTTAATTATGACCGTAAAAAAAAAAATCAGCAAGGGGAAAAACTCATTTTTTTTTATTTAAGAATGTAAAAAGTTGTCTTCCTTACAACTAAAATTTTATTTATTTTTCTGCGTAAGTTTAAAAATGTGCAAACAAATAAAAATTAAATAACTTCACTGCATCCTGAGCAACGCCGAGTCGTACAGCGAGTTATTATATATTAACTATCCACAATAATGATAATAATAATAATGATGATGATGATGATGATGATGATGATGATGATGATAATAATAATGATGATAATGATAATAATTATAATGATGATGATAATAATAATAATAATGATAATGATAATGATAATAATGATAATGATAATAATTATAATGATGATTATAATAATAATAATGATGATAATAATGATAATAATAATGATGATAATGATAATAATAATAATAATAATAATAATGATAATGATAATAATAATAATAATAATAATAAGGATAATAATAATGATAATAATAATAATAATAATAATAATAATAATAATAATAAGGATAATGATAATAATAATAATAATAATAATAATAATAATAATGATAATAATAATAATAATAATAATAATAATAATGATAATAATAATGATAATAATAATAATAATAATAATAATAATAATAATAATAATAATAATAATAATAATAATAAGGATAATAATAATGATAATAATAATAATAATAATAATAATAATAATAATAATAATAAGGATAATAATAAGGATAATAATAATAATGATAATAATAATAATAATGATAATAATAATGATAATAATAATAATAATAATAATAATAATAATGATAATAATAATGATAATAATAATAATAATAATAATAATAATGATAATAATAATAATAATAATAATGATAAAAATAATGATAATAATAATAATGATAATAATAATGATAATAATAATAATGATAATAATAATGATAATAATAATAATAATAATAATAATAATAATGATAATAATAATGATAATAATAATAATGATAATGATAATAATAATGATAATAATAATAATAATAATAATAATAATAATAATAATAATAATAATAATAATACGCCACAAAAATTATGGGCAGAGGGTCGAGGAGGGAAAGCGCAAACCAGACCTCCACTGGAAGAGCGCGGACAGCTCTGGGACCTTGGGAAGGCTTGTTGCCACTCGGGCCCCAGAGGGGACCAATGGCCCTTATCAGCGGGAAATCGTTGGTAGGTGGCTGTTGCGATTACCGCAAGGTCATCAGCGGTGATGAACGAAAAGAGGTGGAGCATACTGGAGGCCTGAGGAGACTTGTTGTCACTCGGACTCCAGGGAATACCACAGGTTGTCGGCAGTGGGCGACCACTGACGATGACCAGTGTGATAACTCCTAGTGAGTAAATAATAAGGATAATAATAATGATAATAATAATAATAAGGATAATAATAATGATAATAATAATAATAATGATGATGATAATAATAATAATAATACTAATAATAATGATAATAATAATAATAATAATGATAATGATAATAATAATAATAATAATAATAACAATAATAATGATGATGATGATGATGATAATAATATAAATAATAATAATAATAATAATAATAATAATAATAATAATGATGATGATGATGATGATGATGATGATGATGATAAGGATATCAAAGAGGATGGAAAGACCGAAGAGGGAGAGCACTAACCAGACCTCCACTGGAAAAGTGTGGGGATGGCTGGGACTCTGGGAGGCTCATTGCGATCCAAATCCCAAAGAAGACCAAAGTTTGTTGCCAGCAAGAAATCAATGATAAGCACCTGTTGTAATAACGTAAAGTCATTTGCAATATTTATCGAAAGAGGTAGAGAGTAGTGGAAATCAAGGGAGACTTATTGTCACTCAAATTCCAGGGGGACACCACCGGTGATTATCAGTGAGCAATCACTGATGATGACCTGTGTGAGAACTCCTAGTGAGTACAAATATAAATAATAATGATGATGATAATAATGATAATCATAATGACAATAATAATAATGATAATGATAATAAAAATTTCTTTATTTAATAATTTGAAATCGTTACTTACCTGCACTGATGAGAGCAATAAGCTTGAAACGCTAGCGTCTGTAGGTATTAATAATTTAATATTTATTTATAAATATTATATATATATATATGTATATATATAAAGAACAGGAAAATAAAAATATCATATATACCTTTAAATTAGAACCTATCATGAAATAATTGATGCTCGATATACAAGATAGAACAATTATATAGACAAGTAAAAGATGGGAATAAAGATTGTAAAAATACAATATCTATTACGTCATCAGTTTTTTTTTTGTTTGTTTTCTAACTGAGTTCACCCCAAACAACACTGGAAACATAAGGAGCTACTGAGAATTAGGGTGAAAGTTTAGGGGGGTCATCCTAAATTGGGAGCTGTGCAGATAGATGTTTGTTGACATTAGTTTTCAATTTCTGCATGTCGGTACAGTCGGGAAACAGGGAGCAGGGAGGGAGTTTCAGAGGTCGGCAGCATTAGGAAAGAAGCTATTGGAGGAGAAGGTTCTCCGGCATCTGGGGACCTCCACACTGAATGGACGGGATTTAGCTGATTGTCGGTACAGTCGGGAAACAGGGAGCAGGGAGGGAGTTCCAGAGGTCGGCAGCATTAGGAAAGAAGCTATTGGAGGAGAAGGTTCTCCGGCATCTGGGGACCTCCACACTGAATGGACGGGATTTAGCTGATTGTCGGTACAGTCGGGAAACAGGGAGCAGGGAGGGAGTTCCAGAGGTCGGCAGCATTAGGAAAGAAGCTATTGGAGGAGAAGGTTCTCCGGCATCTGGGGACCTCCACACTGAATGGACGGGATTTAGCTGATTGTCGGTACAGTCGGGAAACAGGGAGCAGGGAGGGAGTTCCAGAGGTCGGCAGCATTAGGAAAGAAGCTATTGGAGGAGAAGGTTCTCCGGCATCTGGGGACGGGATTTAGCTGATTGTCGGGTTGGTCGAGTGTATGTACGTCGAAGGGGGCACAAGAGAAGCAAGTTCATCGGAACACATTCCATTAAAGTACTTTTAAGACAAGCATAAGGATTCAACATTGTGGCGATGGGACAAGGGCTTGAGCTTGGTAGATAGTGAGGGACCTATTAGATTTTTTTGGACCTTGTCTAAGAGGGAGAGACTAGTGGATGGTGCACCAGTCCAGATGTGACAACAATATTCCATGCATGGGCGGATGGTGGCTTTGTAGAGATATTGGATACTGTCAGATGTGAGAAGTTTTCTAGCACGGTAGAGGGACCCCACATTCTTTGCAGCAGCCCTGGCAATATTTTCTATGTATTTATTCCAATTCATGTTACCTGTTAATAGTTAACATTTTAAAGTTTTCTAAATATACAGTTCTCTCTCGTTGGATCTACAATATTCTCTATTCTCTATTCTCTTATATATATATATATATATATATATATATATATATATATATATATATATATATATATATATATATATATATCGGTCTTTTATTGTTGTCTTTTGAAAATGAAAGTTTTTCTTTCGAAAATTTAAGATTACCCTTTGCCGAACTTTTATTTACCAGACAGTATTTACTATTCTGGTATTTAATCAGTTTTTCGTGAAATTATTAATAAATCGTTTTGAGTTTCACTTTCTCTCTTCGTTTATTTCTTTTCACTTTTTCCATCTTACGGTAACTACATCGCATTGCTACAGCCTCGGACGACTAATCTGCACTTATATATATATATATATATATATATATATATATATATATATATATATATATATATATATATATATATAAGTATAAATTTTTATTTATACAAACATTATTGGTTACATATGTGCTTACATGTTTCGGTTGTACTCTTCACAGAGAGTAAACCTCTTCAGACCAAAGACGACAGAGAAGTGGGATGGATTTGGAAAACTTTCCTTTTAAATGAATAATATATATATATATATATATATATATATATATATATATATATATATATATATATATATATTATTTACATTAGCGGTTCCAATAGAAAAGGCCAGGATTTTTTTTACACTGAAGAAAAATATTTATTCGAAACGTAAAAATTGACAAATCCATTTTGAGAAAAAAAGAAAATCCAAGGGGAGATAACCGTGATTTATTATTTTATTTTTTTCCCTGTAGGTGGCGCTGTCAGCAGTTGGAAAAATCATGGCGGACGAACCTGGGTACGTTCTTTAAAAAGCCCAACTTTTTTACGAATTCTTTATATAGATTTTATTTAAAAGCTTTTATCCCTCGCATGCGGGTCGTATTAAAATAATAATAATTGTTAAAATGTATTTTGATGTTTGATTATATTTCCGATTTCATTGTTTAAAATTAATTACGTGTTCTGCTTTATTATTATTGGTTGATTCTTGATACGCCAGGGGCACGGTCAGGAAATTAATGTCTTATTTTAGTTTTATGAGCACAAATCAACCATAATACTTGACTTTTGCTTTTAAATTCCAATTCAAGTCCAAAATTGTTTTCTATTCGTCAGTTTAAAGGTTTTAAAGTCACTGCGATTTCGAAGAGTCACGATGTAAACAGTTGCCGGACATAAAAAAAAAAAAGATTAAAATGGTCGACTTTGTTTACGACCGAAAGTGACTTTGAAGCCTTTAAACTTGCGAAAAGAAAGTAATTTTTGACTTGAATTAAAATTTAAAAGCAAAAAACAAAAAGGGTATCAACTTCTACAGAATTTGAATCGAACTGTTTTGTTTGTTGTTGTTTTTTTAAAACCCTAACTCCAACCATAAACTAAGTTCTGTTTGGTTCAAATTCTGTAGAAACACCAGAAAAAAGGAAAAAAACATTAGTTTTCGCATGCGTCCCTGTTGTACAAAAGAACGTTATTTCATTGTTTGTTTGTTTCTTTCTTTCTTTAATTATTAAAAATAATGGTGTTTCTACAGAATTTGAACCAAACCTACTTTTGCCAAACTAAGACTTTGGGGTGCTTCTGCTGTTTCACAATGACATGAAAATATTTTTTTAATGTATAAACTTTGTTATGTACTTACGTATTAGCTGAAAATAAGATTGTACAGAAAAAATTATGCAAATTCACCCAGTATTTATTAAATTATAAGAAAAAGAAGAAAACATGATCTTACGTATCGGTAGACATTTTAGCTAACTAAGTAGGCAAGGGAGATAACTTTCAGAAAATCTCAAAATGTAAGAAAAATGGCGACATAGAGATAACATCGTTTTTAGGGCATCTTTTACGAGACTCAGCAGAGTAAAAACGCTAAAAAAAAACAAATATACAACAAATAAAAGTAACTGTAAGCTGTAAAAGTTAGTTTCAAACTTGTATGTGCTATTTGTTTGTATTTTAAACCCGTTTGAAGTGCTATTTATTAGAAATTTAAGTTCAACACACGGTTTTCGAAGAATTCAAAATGGCCGCTCTACGTAATAATATAGAGGGACTGGCCGGCATTTTCTTTGAGAAACTAGATGTTTTAAAAAACAAGAATTTTTTTTTTAACATCTAATAAAAAGCCATTTATACTACGTAAAAATACAAACAAATTACATAGGTAAGTAGAAAAATGTCTATTCTAGACATAAGTCAACTTTACTTGTTGCAAATTTATGTTTTTAAACTCTTTCTCGTTCTTTTTTTGGACCCCGTTCGCGCCTCTGCTGAGCGTCGTAACATATACCCCGTTTTTATTTTGTATTACTGGATGAATTTGCGTCATTTTTGGTAAATCGTGCAAAATACGATAAAATTGATTTTTTTTTACTTTTCATTAAAATTTGGTGCGATAATTTTTTTCCTAATTTTTGCTGAGGATACTTATTTTTGTCTGATATGTAAGTATATCCATTTAGAAATGCGATTTTCGTGAGGAGTTATGGACTTGCACCAAAATGTTAATGTTTATCTATTTATAAATGCGAAAGTCTCTGTCTCGTGTTTACAAGAAACTTATTATTTAATTTTTTTTTATTTAAAATATTTGAAGTTGCGAACTTTGCGAAGCGATAGCGAACCTGCAAAGCACGTTAGTAATAATAATTAATCAATTAATTATTGTTAGTCTCTTTATTAGTTAAATTGTGGTGACCACTTCTCGCAACTACGTGACTTACACAATACTTTTTTCATTTACTAAAATTTATTGGAATGAAAAATGCAATAACGTCAAATGTATTAAACATTCGACAAAATATGAATATTAGATTTAAATTTAAAAGTTAACTTTTGGTGCTCTGTTAATAATAATTAACAGATTAAATTTCATCGCTAATTTAAAAGAGTCTGTTGAAAGGGGAGATAATTCAAACTTTTTTTTTTTTTGTAACCATAACCCATAAGGAAAATCCAGAAAGATAATAAATTTTAAAAAGGGTACTTATGCAGTTTACGGACCAGACTGAAATAATAACGTTATAATTTAGAAAGCCATTCTTAACATAGGGGTGGGGGGGGCTGATTAACTATTCTGTACTTTTACCTAACAATTTAATAAACAAATCTTAACATGCACGCAAACAAGCAAACTCATATTCGACTACTCAATGTTTTCACATATATATGCAAGCGACAAAACAAAATCTATAAAACTCAATGATTTTGTCACATTCTTATCTTGTTTTGTTTCTTTTTGCAGGGTTCTTCATGTGAACAGAAAAAAGCGATGTCTACCAATTGCCGATAGTCCGGAACCGCAACCTTGTAAGGTTCGGTTTATGGAACCCAACCTGAACAAATCTGGTGGGCCGGTGTCAGCTGGGCAATCAATGGATGCTACAGCTGTCACCTCAACGGCATCACCATTAAACCTGACCCCAACGACAGTTGACAAATCTAACCCACCTGTTACCGGCCCTCAGCAAGAACTCCTCTCTTCAGACCCTGTCCTCTCCTCTCATCGGAATTACGTTTTAAACAATCGTTCCCAGGAACAGAACATTTCAAATTCCACAGACTTTTATCCCCCTCACTCTGCGGACGTTCAGTGTCGGTTAGAAACAAATAAATCTGAACAGAAGCCGCAGGAGAATCCACCCCCGAGCGAAGGTTCAGATTCTTTAAATAATTCTATTTGCAAAAACATAAACGGTGCGAACACCGAATGCAATAACAGTTCAAATGAAAGTGCGCCGCCATCCACGAGTTGCCAAAACATTCTCGAACTGCCAAACAGTATTGTTCTGAACATCTTCAAGTATTTGACGATTCCGCAGCGTCTCTGCTACGTGGCCCGAGTCTGTACGAAATGGTACGAACTGAGCAAGGACCACTCTTTATGGCACCACATTTGTTTTCAAGACCTGACCCACATGTGGATTACGGACGAGATCCTCGACAAGGTCACCTCGTATAGTAATCACGTCGTCCACTTAGATCTTTCAAACATTATGGGATTTACCCTCAACGGAATTTCGGCCCTGCTCAAAAAATGCCGCCATCTCGTTTATCTGTCTCTCAAAGGGTACGTAAATCTTCCGTATGCTTTTTTTTGGGGGGGGGGGGTGGCTTTATAGACAGCTGCTTCAGCAGTTTAGATTGCTTTTACAAAATTTGTAAACCCCCCCCAACATCAACACTCTACACCACTTGTTCAATTGCTAGTCTAAAATATGTCGCCACAGGTAACATCCCTAATCAATGACCCTTCTCTATTTAGAGGTTGATGGCATGTGTTGTATGGAAAGAAATGATATGAAAATGTTACGATGGATGTATACTGTGTCGGCTCAGAAGATGATTAAATCTGGATAGTATAGAGAGATGTGTACAGAAGAGTAGACTGCGATGGTATGGTCACGTTGAAAGAATGGATGAGAGTTCTTGGGTTAGTAGATGTAGAACAGTTGAGGTAGCAGGGTCAGTTCACAGGGAAAAGCCAATCGAAAATTACACAAAAATACTGGTAATAACAGGATAGTTTGGTTGGACATCACATTTTCGCACGATTCGTGACAATTATTAGCTGTGATTATATTTAATTATCGATTTTTGAGCGATTATCGAGACTCCACGTAAACGTGTAATTTCAGCCATTTTGTTTTGAACTAAAAAACGCTTTAAAATAAGTTAAAAAACACAAAAAAACTTGCGTAATTTTGGTTATTCAGACTACATTTCTCATCTTGAGTGTTATTGTCAGAACATTTCGGCTGCTGTAACCTCCGGCCTTCTTCAGGTGTATCTCTTTGAACTCGGGAATATTTTTTCTGTCGAACTCGGAAATCTGGACGGATTTTCCAATGGAACCCTTTATTTAATCCACGGGAGTAGCATTCCCTTGTTCCGTCAGCCATGACTGGGAGAAGTCTTCAGTAATTCACAATTCTTCTTATCGCCCGCACCGAGGATTGAACCTTCAACTTTCATATGACTATCACTTAGAACTGAATTTAACTTACTACTATATCTACTGCGCCATGGGTCCTTGGCTGACGGGACAAGAGCATGCTACCCCCGTGGATTAAATAAAGGGTTCCGTTCGAAATTCCGTCCAGATTCCCGAATTCGACAGAAATATTCCCGAGTTTGAAAAGATACACCTGAAGAAGACCGGAGGTTACAGTGGCGGAAACGTTGTGATGATAAAACACTCAAGATGAGAAACGTAGTCCGAATAACCAAAATTATGCAAATTATCAATCCTCATCTCAAAAATTCAGAAACACAAAGAAAACTTATCCAAGTAGGTAGAAGAATAACTTATCTTGCCTTTGGTAACATTTATTTGTTGCCTATTTGGTTTTGGTTTTTCGTCCCCTTTTTTGTTTTGTTGGCCCTTGTTAAAAATGGCCAAAGTTGATAATTGTTAATAACACAGCGTTGTCTCTACTTGGCCCTGCTACCCCAACTGCTCTACATCTACTAATCCAAAAACGTGACCATACCATCAAAGTCTCCTTTTCTGCACACATCTCCCTATACTGTCCAGACATCATCAGATCTAAGCCTGTCTTTAAGACTCATATTCGCACATCCATCATATCATTATCATATCATTTCTCTCCATGCAACGCATGTCCTCAACCCTCAATGGCCAGGTTTCACTCCCATATATAATCACACTGCGTACGCATGCCTAATAAACTCTTTCATTGGTTGACAGTGGTAATCCGATCCCGCAGTAATCTCGAAGTGAAGAGATCTGCTAACTGACCCTGCTACCTAAACTGTTCTACATCTACTAACCCAAAAGCTCTCTTCCATTCTTTCAACGTGGCCATACGATCGAAGTCCCCTGTTCTGCACACAGCTACCTATACTGTCCAAATTCAGCCTTCTGCTGAGGTCATCAGTCTTTAATACTCACATTGTTCATACATCGTATTGTTCGCATATTATTTCTCTCCATGCAACACATGTCCTCAACCCTTACTGACCAGTACAATAATCGCTTATTATATACTGAAGTCAACAGAACAAAAAAGGGGTAAAAAAACACAAATGTGCAACAAATAAATGTTACCAAAGGCAAGATAATTTACTTTTCTATCTACCTGGATAAGTTTATTTGTGTTATTTTAAAGCGTTGTTTTTGTTAAAAACAGTGTTGACTGTTCAGTTAGAAAGAAAAAATCAAGATGACGCCGATAAGTCCTCCATGAGGACTCCTGATAATCGCTCAAAAATCGAAAATTAAACAAAATACTGGAGAAAAACATCCAATAAATGTCAGCAATCGTGCAAAAATGTTATGTTCTACCATTATTTGAACAAAAAAAAAAACGCTTTAAAATAAGTTAAAACACAAAAAAAAATTTTTTTTTTTATACCTATGGATATGCCTTCTGTTACTTGTTTTTCTTTCTTTCGTTTAGTTGTTGTTGTCTGCCGGATTATACATTTCGCCTGATCAGCCAAAATCTTCCCGACTTGGAACAACTCTATCTTGACGACTGTTTCGGCGTTACCAATGAAACGATGATAGAGGTAAGTGTGACTGTAGACAATAACCCTCACCCTCACCCTAACCCTAACTCACCGATCTGGAGACAAAGTGACGATGATGATGATGATGATAGGCTGAGCGTTGCATTCCATATAAACATAGTCATGGTTAAGTAGTAATAGTAGTATTCAATTCAATTATTTTTCATTCAATTCAATAAATTTGGCAAAAATAAAGCAAGATGCATGGTGGGACAGTCGGATAGAGTAGTGGTTGTAAAACCAATGTAGCTATTAGCTTTATTATTACTATTATAAGAGTTACATTCTCCCAAAGTGCATTTTTCAATTCAATTTAATAAATTTGGCTAAAAGTAAAACAAGATGCATGGTGGGACAGTCGGATAGAGTAGTGGTTGTAAAACCAATGTAGCTATTAGCTTTATTATTACTATTATGAGAGTTACATTCTCCCAAAGTGAATTTTTCAATTCAAAAAATTTGGCAAAAAATATAACAAAATGCATGGTGGGACGGTCGGATAGAGTAGTGGTTGTAAAACCAATGTAGCTATTAGTTTTATTATTACTATTATGAGAGTTACATTCTCCCAAAGTGAATTTGTACATTCAATAAATTTGGGAAAAATAAAACAAGATGCATGGTGGGACGGTCTGATAGAGTAGTGGTTGTAAAACCAATGTAGCTATTAGCTTTATTATTACTATTAAGAGAGTTACATTCTCCCAAAGAGCATTTTTCAATTCAATTCAATAAATTTGGCAAAAAATAAAACAAGGTGCATGGTGGGACGGTCTGATAGAGTAGTAGTTGTAAAACCAATGTAGCTGTTAGATTTATTATTACTATTATGAGAGTTACATTCTCCCAAAGTGCGTTTTTCAATTCAAATAAATATGGCTAAAAGTAAAACCAGATGCATCGTGGGACGGTGGGATAGAGTAGTGGTTGTAAAACCAGTGTAGCTATTAGCTTTATTATTACTATGATGAGATTTACATTCTCCCAAAGTGAATTTGTACATTCAATAAATTTGGGAAAAATAAAACAAGATGTATGGTGGGACAGTCGGATAGAGTAGTTGTTGTAAAACCAATGTAGCTATTAGCTTTATTATCACTATTAAGAGAGTTACATTCTCCCAAAGTGCATTTTTCAATTCAATAAATTTAGCAAAAAATAAAACAAGATGCATGGTTGGACGGTCGAATAGAGTAGTGATTGTAAAACCAATGTAGCTATTAGCTTTATTATTACTATTATGAGAGTTACATTCTCCCAAAGAGAATTTTTCAATTCAATAAATTTAGCAAAAAATATAACAAGATGCATGGTGAGACAGTCGGATAGAGTAGTGGTTGTAAAACCAATGTAGCTATTAGCTTTATTATTACTATTATGAGAGTTACATTCTCCCAAAGTGCATTTTTCAATTCAATAAATTTAGCAAAAAATAAAACAAGATGCATGGTAGGACGGTGGGATAGAGTAGTGGTTGTAAAACCAATGTAGCTATTAGCTTTATTATTACTATTATGAGAGTTACATCCTCCCAAAGTGCATTTTTCAATTCAATTCAATAAATTTGGCAAAAAATAAAACAGGGGGCATGGTGAGACGGTCTGATAGAGTAGTGGTTGTAAAACCAATGTAGCTATTAGTTTTATTATTACTATTATGAGAGTTACATTCTCCCAAAGTGCATTTTTCAATTCAATTCAATAAATTTGGCTAAAAGTAAAACCAGATGCATGGTGGGACGGTAGGATAGAGTAGTGGTTGTAAAACCAATGTAGCTATTAGCTTTATTATTACTATTATGAGAGTTACATTCTCCCAAAGTGAATTTTTCAATTCAAAAAATTTGGCAAAAAATATAACAAGGTGCATGGTGGGACGGTCGAATAGAGTAGTGGTTGTAAAACCAATGTAGCTATTAGTTTTATTATTACTATTATGAGAGTTACATTCTCCCAAAGTGCATTTTTCAATTCAATTCAATAAATTTGGCTAAAAGTAAAACCAGATGCATGGTGGGACGGTAGGATAGAGTAGTGGTTGTAAAACCAATGTAGCTATTAGCTTTATTATTACTATTATGAGAGTTACATTCTCCCAAAGTGAATTTTTCAATTCAAAAAATTTGGCAAAAAATATAACAAGGTGCATGGTGGGACGGTCGAATAGAGTAGTGGTTGTAAAACCAATGTAGCTATTAGTTTTATTATTACTATTATGAGAGTTACATTCTCCCAAAGAGCATTTTTTAATTCAATAAATTTAGCAAAAAATAAAACAAGATGCATGGTGGGACGGTGGGATAGAGTAGTGGTTGTAAAACCAATGTAGCTATTAGCTTTATTATCCCTATTATGAGAGTTACATTCTCCCAAAGTGCATTTTTCAATTCAATAAATTTAGCAAAAAATAAAACAAGATGCATGGTAGGACGGTCGGATAGAGTAGTGGTTGTAAAACCAATGTAGCTATTAGCTTTATTATTACTATTATGAGAGTTACATTCTCCCAAAGTGCATTTTTCAATTCAATAAATTTGGCAAAAAATAAAACAAGCCTGTTTCAGTTGCCATGTAAGGAATAGATGGTAGAAATTTACACAGAAGGATACAGTAGTCCAGCACCTGTCCAAAGTCACCTTGAATTGATGCGTTGTTTGCGCATTTATTACCTCTCTTGGGAGACTATTGCAAGGTCCAGGGATCCTGATTGAGAACGCGGCCCTCCTCTGGTTCAATCGAAATCGGCGGTGAAATAGTTTCTTGTGGTGTCCGCGTAGACTCTTTCTGGTGCAGGAGTGAATAATAGGTCCTATAGCCTTGGTCTTGCCAACAGGCATCTCCTGTCTTTGCGATAATCATATTTTTTCTTGTTAGCTCCTTACGTCAAGTGGCTTCATGCCTTGTCTGGAGCGATTTCCATTAAAAAAAAAATGCTCATTTTATTTTTTTCATTTTTAACGTTTGATTAAATCCTTGATCTTTCTTCTTTAGATTTTCATCAATTGCCCCAAATTGACGCATGTCAGTCTCAGTTCGCAGTTAAATTCCAAAGCCGTTCTCACTTTGGCCGAACATTGTCCTCGTCTCAAGCTGCTCAACATTTCACATTGCGAAGCCGTAAGTAACGCTTCTTTTCGTATCCTCAAACGATGATATTTTCAAATTACGTTTTTCCACGCATTTTACTTAACATTCCCAGCATGTCGACCATTATCGTGCGGCATTGACAAATTTGTACCTTAATTCGTTCAACTCGCAATTTCTCGCTTATTCTGGGCCAATTTTTAAAATAAATATTTGGTTGTAAATCAAATAGTCTTTGTATTTGTTTTTATCCGTTGAATTTTTTAATTTTTTTACAGCAAATTAAAACGCTGGTCCTACCAGATCAGGCTGTCTGTAGATATCGGCTTCCTGACCCAAAATGCACCAAACATTGATGTTTATTGTTTTTTTTCTCTTTGCAAAACTCAATCATGTTCTACAACAATTTTTCTCCTTCCCCCTTTCACTCAACCAAACAACATGAATAAATACTTGAAGCATAAGAACTTTTACCAAAAATGACCGGATTCGGCATTAAATAAACCAAAAAGGGTTGATATTTCATAAAACAAAACAACCAGACGAAACAACACCATGAATAAATATTTGAACATAGAAAGAACTTGAAGCATAAAAACTTTTACCAAAATGACCGGATTCGACATAAAATAACCCGAAAAAGGTTGATATGCCGTAAAACAAAACAACCAAATTAAAACGGTATTTACAACCGAAAATTAGAAATATGAATATTTTTTTGAGACTCACTTTAACACGTTAGTTTGTTTTTCAAAGTGAAAGCAGCCAATCTTTATCAATATTCTTGAAATGGTACCGCCAATCAGAACGCAACTTAAAAAACTAGAACTAGAAACGTGTATTTTTCATGTTTCATTATATTTACCTATTTTCATTATATTTACCTATTTTCATTATATTTACCTATTTTCATTATATTTACCTATTTTCATTATATTTACCTATTTTCATTATGTTTACCTATTTTCATTATATTTACCTATTTTCATTATATTTACCTATTTTCATTACATTTACCTATTTTCATTATATTTATCTATTTTCATTATATTTACCTATTTTCATTATATTTACCTATTTTCATTACATTTACCTATTTTCATTATATTTACCTATTTTCATTATATTTACCTATTTTCATTACATTTACCTATTTTCATTATATTTATCTATTTTCATTATATTTACCTATTTTCATTATATTTACCTATTTTCATTACATTTACCTATTTTCATTATATTTACCTATTTTCATTATATTTACCTATTTTCATTATATTTACCTATTTTCATTATATTTACCTATTTTCATTATATTTACCTATTTTCATTATATTTACCTATTTTCATTATATTTACCTATTTTCATTATGTTTACCTATTTTCATTATATTTACCTATTTTCATTATATTTACCTATTTTCATTATATTTACCTATTTTCATTATATTTACCTATTTTCATTATATTTACCTATTTTCATTATGTTTACCTATTTTCATTATATTTACCTATTTTCATTATATTTACCTATTTTCATTATATTTACCTATTTTCATTATATTTACCTATTTTCATTACATTTACCTATTTTCATTATATTTATCTATTTTCATTATATTTACCTATTTTCATTATATTTACCTATTTTCATTACATTTACCTATTTTCATTATATTTACCTATTTTCATTATATTTACCTATTTTCATTATATTTACCTATTTTCATTATATTTACCTATTTTCATTATATTTACCTATTTTCATTATATTTACCTATTTTCATTATATTTACCTATTTTCATTATATTTACCTATTTTCATTATATTTACCTATTTTCATTATATTTACCTATTTTCATTATATTTACCTATTTTTGCATGCTAAATCCTAACCCTAATGGAAGTCAAAATTCTGACTAAAAAAAAAAATTCTGTGATGATAAACTTTAATCAATTGTTTTTGTCCCACTTGTCAGGTCGATGCTTTGGCCGAACTATTTCAGAAATGCACCCAACTGGAAAATATCAACATCTCCAACTGCCCACTCACTGACCGTCACCTGATTTATCTGTCAAAGGTAAGACCAAATAAAACCCTAACCCCAAAAACCTAGCCCTAAAACCCTATCTCTAAAACCCTAACCCTAAAACCCTAGCCCTAAAACCCGAACTCTAAAACCCTAGCCCTAAAACCCTAGCCTTAAAACCCTAGCCCTAAAACCCTAGCCCTAAAACCCTAACCCTAAAACCCTAGCTCTAAAACCCTAACCCTCAAACCCTAGCCAAAAAAACCCTAACCCTCAAACCCTAGCCCTAAAACCCTAACCCTCAAACCCTAGCCAAAAAAACCCTAGCCAAAAAAACCCTAACCCTCAAACCCTAGCCCTAAAACCCTAACCCTCAAACCCTGGCTCTAAAACCCTCAAACCCTTTACCCTAACTCGAAGACTGAATAAAATACTTATGCTGACCTTCTTTTTTTGTCTTCTTTTTTTTTTCCAAACTTTTCTTCTTTTTTCAAGACTTGACCCACATGTGGATGAAGGACAAGATTCTCAAAAAGTTCATCTCACACAGCAATCACGTCATTCACTTAGAGCTTTCTTTAGCGTTCTTCTATTGCTGGATGTCGCACGCCTGTGTGTAACACTTGGGCTGGTCTGCTTCACTCTCGGACAAAATAAATAAATCAGATATCATAAAACCTTGACATCTCCAAAGCATGTAGACCCGATCTTATCCCTGCTATAGTAATAAAGAAATGCTCTGCTGAGCTGGCCCCTGTTCTCTCTTTTTGCTAAAATCTTTGAATCAGTAATGAATCTAGTGATAATTCACCATGATAAACTTCTTTCTGATTAACAGTGAATTTAGGCAATCCTGTTCTACTGCGGATATCTCTCAACGCATATACCATTTACTTACGGTATTACTGGACGAATATCTAGATCCTTCTCAGCTAAAAGAAAGATTCGGGAAGGATCGTAGCAGGCGTTCTGACTGGACTGTGTCTGCAATGCGAAATCACAAAATAACTTTAAAACATAATTGTCTGTATTTCTCAGATGAGGTGTTTTTATCATGGATTTCAGAGTTCGATACAGGACACCTGATGAAAGTTGGAGGGCAGAACGGCCGAGACGTTGTGAGCATGGTAGCCAAGATGAGGAAGTCAGTCCGAACACTGAAATCCATATCGCCCCTCCGACTACACAGCTCATGGAATAGGAGTTGCTCCAGTCAGATTAGTGGCTTGCATTTACTTCCTATTTTTGACGATTACAGCACAGTTTCATAAAATGTTAGGGAGATAACTTGATGGTAAAAATAGAATTATCTCCCCTTACATAAACTTTTTTTTTGTATCTCTATTTAAAAAATTTTTTTTCTTTTTACTTGTATTCACCATAAGCTAAGCACATTGCCACTGGGACATAAGGGGCTACTGTGAATTAGGGGCCAGATTTATAGGGGTTTCCTAATTTCTGCATGTTGGTACAGCAATTAAATGTATTACTATTATTTTTTTTATTATACCAGAGTTTTCGTAATGAGACGGCCTACATAGCTCAGTCGGTAGAGCATCAGACTTTTAAGCACATTTCTGTACAAGTTATCTGAGGGTCTGGGGTTCGAGTCCCCATTTGGACTACAGACATTTTTTTTTCTATAGTTACTAACAATGTGTTTTGTACAGTCAGGGAAACAAGGAGCAGGGAGAGAATTCCAAAGGCTAGCAGTTCGATGAAAGAAGCTATTTGAATAGAAAGTTTTACGGCATCTGGGTACCTCAACGGTAAAGGTGTGGGATTTTGCTAATTGTCAGGTTGGTCGGGGGTATTTTTTGCGTATTTACAAAAAATCTAAACTAAAATAAATGGCAGACGATACGAAAATATAAATTTTTTTCTACATTTTTTAATTTTTTTTCAGCTTTCCAACTTGAAGCACATCTATCTGAATTCAGTGAACATGTCGTCGAAGGCGGCCAAAGAAATTGCCAAAAACTGCACGAAACTGCAGACGCTCTCTTTGTGCTTCAATAAATGCGTGGATGACGACTGCATTGCAACAGTTGCACGTTATGCACATAACCTGAAGGTGCTTAAGTGCATCCGATGTAGCATCACCGATCAAGGTAAAAACATTTCGCGCTTTTTTCTCACCTCCGACATCGTTTCGCAACTTCAAGCAATAGTTATAAATCGTAGAATAAAGAAAATTACTGTATGAGTAACGGTAAAAAAAGAAAGTTGAGTTCAATCCCTGTACACGGCAATATGTTTTCATTTTCTCTTCAATCACATCCAAATGTATATAATAGTAAAATTTAATTATTTCATCTTGTGAAACTTGGAGGTAAGGATTAGGGTTCTGTGTGTTAGAAGAAGTATGATACAATGTAGCCTGTGGGTTCACAAAAAGTGCAGTTAAGTTAACCCCGAACCCCAACTTGTAGGAGATGTATCGGACGCGTGCATCCTTATTGACGGTCGTCCCCACAAAGAGATGGCACTAGATGACAATACCCTGGAGGTAGTAGACTCTGCTATTTCCTATTTATCTACGTCCCACAAAGTAGAATGTGACACAAGGTCGGAAGGTGGGAATTTTCACTCTAGAGGAAGAGTGAGGAGAATCTCAAAAAATTGCCTGGGCAGGGCGCCTCAGACAGTAAGCAATAAACTTACTCCTCCCCAAAGAGGGGAGGCAAAGCCTGGGAGGGGGTTAACCAACCATAACTGCACAGGACAGTCAGAACAGATACTACACTTTGATCTTAGCCAAAAGACCAAGTAGACTGCTATCTAGATCATATGCTGAGTGCAGATGGTGGATATGAACTCAGTACGGCCACACCGATGAAGGCTGCGTTGGTGAAATTTTGTGAGCTGTTGTCTTTGATAGCATCGCGTGATGTCCCTCTCTACATCCGGGGTAAGTTGTATAGCAGCTGTGTCATGAGCATCATGATATATGGCAGTGAATGCTGAGCCCTCACCCAGTCTTCTCTCGCTCGTCTGCAGCACAATGACGGATCCACGATCAGATGGATCTGCAATGTGAAATCTAAATCAAACCCAACACATCAGGTCAGGGGATTTTCTGAAAGTACTACGCTTGCCCAGCATGGAGGTTATCCGACGGATAAATTGATTGCACTCGTATGGTCATGTGGAACGTTCATCTTTCTGGATAAACCGTTGCAGAAGCATGAATTTCATGAATCGCAGGAAGGTTGACCGGTCAAGGAAAACTTGGAAGCAAGTGATTGGACAAGACTGCACAGAGTGGAATTTGGAGACTGCTGACCTGCTGAAGCGGAAGAGATGGACAGTGAGCTTGCGTAATATCATTCAACGTCTGACCCCTGAAAGGTGACGTTAAATTAATAGAAGAAAGACGTAGCCGCTATTCCGAATTCATAACAGTAAACCGCGATCAAGTAGACTGTTTTTCTTGTATCAAACGGTCATAAACAACATTTTTAGTAAAACCGGCACAAGGACGTAACATTGCGGTGATCGGACAGGGGCTGGAGCTTAATGGATAGCGAGGGACCTATTAAGTTAGCGATCGACTCTTTTTTGAACCTTGTCTAAGAGGGAGAGACTAGTGGATGGCACACCAGCCCAGATGTGACAACAATACTCCATGCATGGGCGGATGGTGGCTTTGTCGGGATATAGGATACTGTCTTTCCATGACGGGGATATACATGTAGCTGTGGACCGCTTGTGAATTTGATATTCCCTGGTATCACCGGTTCGGTAAGAGACCCTTAATTTTCTTAATTGAATTTTCCAGGGTCTTTCTTGAGATTTTTTCTGGAGAACTCCCACCAATTATCTACCAGAAAAGAAAAATAATAAAAATATTCTTCCCTTATAAGCAACCTAACAGATCAAAAAATGGCTGATGAAAGCCAGAGAGTGGTTTATAATTAAAATTTTAAAAGAAAACGCAGAATTTTTTCGCCTAGGTCCGCTTTCCTAACTTGAAACGTACGCTACCATATTGATCTTAAGGGGAGGGAACTTTTGCAATATTTAGTTAGAAGCTTTTTAGATTTCTCTTGCAGAGTTCTCTTCCTTGAATAATAATTTTTTTTTTTAATATTCACGTATGTTGTATCTTAACGAAGACTCATCAGTGTGGCTAGATATAGCTACTACTAGTCACAGGGTTTGAACCTTGGACTAAAGTCATCTTTGATTTCTATCCGATGCCTTTATCCTCACCGCCACTGACACAGCTATACGACGGAGAAAGGGAAATATTCCTATTATTCATTTAAAAAAACATAGTAAGCCTTCAGAGAGTGTTCGTCTTACCTTAGGGGAGGGAACTTTTGCAATATTGCTTTAGTTAGAAAATTAAATAATTTTTTTATTTTTTTTTTTTAATTTAAACATTTTTTTAAATAAAAATTTTGGTGTTTGTCCAGTGCAAAGACCGTACGAAAAAATTATTTATTTATGAAAACAATATTATTTACTTACTCAGTGGTAATTTATTGTTCAATGTTGAAAAAAGTAGAAAAAATTATCAACTAGAACTTTAATTACAAGTATTTTCCCATTTTTCGTATCATAGCAATCGCTTCGATGAGTATTGATTTACTCCTCTCCAGGAGTTAGGCACAAGGCCAGTTTTTATCTTACTCCCACAAGTAAGATGTGACCCAAGGTCGGGTCGGGAAAGTGGGGTTTAAAAATTGCCTGGGCGGCCCCGTCGGCATTCCCCGGTATGGGGCGCCTAAGGCAGTAAGCAATAATCTTACTCCTCCTCAAAGAGGGGAGGCGGAGCCTGGGAAGGTGGACCTCCTAGAACTGCACAGGACAGACCCATAGACCGGCGTAAATCAAGCCCCGAAGGTCAAGACAATACCAGTCTATGGGGTGCAGTATCTATCGGAACAGATACTACACTTTGATCTTAGCCAAAAGGCCAAGAACATTGTACATAATTCAAGGGCAGATAATTTGCAAGGGCAGATAATCACGCAATTTAAAAAAAACATATACATATACTTATTTCTGCAATTAGCCGCTGAGACTGTAAAAAATCAATAGATTTCCTAACATCACTACATAAATAAATTATTTCCTTCCATATTCAACCGGTTGAAATCCATTTTCAGAAAATTTGTTTCTTAAAAACTGTGTGATTATCTGCCCTTGCAAATTAATTTTTCTACTCTTTTCAACATTGAACAATAAATTACCACTGAGTAAGTACATAATATTGTTTTCATAAATAAATAATTTTTTCGTACGACCTTTGCACTGGACAAGCACCAAAATTTTTTTACTTTTTTAATTTTCTTTTCTTTTTTAAATCATAGTTTTAATCAAAAGTTTTAATTTAAATATTAAAAATTTTTTTGTTAATTTTTAAAAATATTTCTTTAATTAAATAAAAAAAATTTTTGATTAAAAATTCAAGAGAAATTTTTAAATTAAAATATTTGGTGCTTCCGCAGTTTCACAATGACGTTAAAACATTTCAAGAAATGTCTAAACTTTGTTATCTACTTACGTGTTTGCTGAAAATAAGATTGTACAGAAAAAATTACGCAAATTCATCCAGTATTTATTAAATTATAAGAAAACAAAGCCAAAAATGATCTTACGTACCTGAAGACATTTCAGCTAACTCAGTAGGCAAGATAACTTTCGGAAAAAGTCAAAATATAAGAAAAATGGCGACTTACAGATAAATTCGTTTTTTTTTTTTAAATTTTTAATTTAATAAATACTGGATGAATTTGCGTAATTTTTGGTGTACAGTCTTTTTTTCAGCTACCACGTAAGTACATAACAAAGTTTATACATTTCTTTAGCTATAAGAATTAATTATGAAACTACCGAAGCACAAAATTAAAAAAAAAAATATTTTTAAATTTAAAAAAAAATTATTTTTTAATTTAAAAAAAAATTTTTTTTAATTACAATTGTTTTTTTTATTTACTTGTATTTTGTTTTTCAGGTTTGACCGCGATCGGTGAACACTGCCACAATCTTCAGAAACTGGACGTGAGCTTTTGCAATAAGATTAGCAACGAAGGCGTGAATTTTGTGTCCAACAAATGTGGCAAACTGCACTTTCTGGGTTTGTTCTCGTGCGAGAATGTTGAGACAGACTTTCTCCTTGAACTCGAAAAGACGTATCCGCACATCCTTTTCTATTGTTTCAATCTCGAATACAATCGTCTCATCAAAAGGGCCAGCGAGCAGGGTTACTTATGATCAGGGAAGACGATGATGACACCTACTTTGGCAGGGTGGCGGCCACGACACGAGAAAAAACAAGAAGAAGAAGACACGATGCTTTGCTGACTCTCTCTCTCTCTCTCTCTTTTTCTTTCCCTCTCTCTCTCTTCCTCTCTCTCTCTATCTATCTCTCTCCCTCTCCTTCTCTCTCTCCCTCTCCTTCTCTCTCTCCCTTTCCTTCTCTCTCTCCCTCTCTTTCTCTCTCTCCCTCTCTCTCTCTCTCTCTCTCTATCTATCTCTTTCTCTCTCTCTCTCCTTCTCTCTCTATCTCTCTCCTTCTCTCTCTATCTCTCTCTCTCTCTCTTTCCCTCTCTCTCTTTCTTTCTCTCTCTCTCTCTTTCTCTCTCTCTCTCTTTCTCTCTCTCTCTCTCTCTTTGTTTTTCTCTCTCTCACTTTATTATCTTCCTCTTTCTCTTTCTCTCTCTCTCTCTCTTTCTTTCTCTCTCTAATCAATAAAGAAATCCACATTTTATAAATCTGTGATAAAAAACTGAAACTTTTCTTTTCTTTTTTTGGATTTTACAAAAACAAAATTCTGTTATCATTTTCAAAGTTTCGAGTAAATTTAATTCTAAAAGAATCCAAATTCATTCATAAAATTTCACGTGTGGCAAAAGTGGTAATGGATGCCAGAACAGACTATGGAATTAGCTTAACCAAATTCGAATCTGTTGATGGTTGGATTATCATTGTTAGTTGCCGTTCGCTAACACCAGGGGGTGGACTACTATTTTTAACGAGTCACCTCTTATCAAGGCCAAAAGCCACAAAAGGATACGGGTTCATGAGATGGATGGATTTTTTTTTATGGAAATCGCTCCAGACAAAGCATGAAGCCATTTGATGTAAGGAGATAAAAAATTACCACTTCAAGCAAACGATGGATAAATTCCGACCCAGAAAACAGCAATTCTTCCCTCTTTGTCAGAAACATCGCTCATGGGATGCGAAGACTAAAGGACAAAATAAAGGAAGCGAGAGTTACGAGGTTGCTGAAATTAAAACCAAGGTCCACTTTCTACTTTCCTTATTGTCGGTTGAATGATGAAGAATATTATGAGAGGATTGAAAATGATGAATGGAATGAACAAAGTTTGATGACGTATGAGGAAAAGGTTTATGATAAGTATTTGTTGATATTGGATTTGAAAACGACCATGTTGTAGTCTGCAGGAAAGCAGTCCTGTGGTAACGTGTTCCACAGATTGGAAGTTCTTGGAAAGAAACTCTTCTCATGAAGGTTTGTTTGGTTTTACGTACGCCGAGGAAGAAAGGAAAGTTCTTTGCAGCTGTGGTATGAAGACGAGTTCTTGCTGTGAATGTTTTACACGGAGGGACCAGAGATTGGAGCTCCTTCGATGGAAATAACGAGAGAGTAGAGAAAAAATACCTACGTCTCTTCTGTGAGCAAGGTTCGACAATCTTGTATAAGATACACTGCGATCCCTTAGCCGCTTTGCCAAAAAAAAATTATACTAATGAGTAACCACTTATCAAGGCCAAAAGCCCCTCGAGGATAAGGGTTAACGAGATTGGATGATGAACAATGCTATGAGAGGATTTAAAACAATGAATGGAAAGAACAAAATTTAATTACTTAAGGGGGCGGCTCCACAAGTATTTTGATGACATTGAATTTGAATGCCGACCTTGTTGTAGCCTGCAGGGAAGCATCCCCTTGGTAACGTGTTCCACAGATAAGAAGTTGTTTGTAAGAAACTCTTTTCATGGAAATTCCGTTTGATGTTAGACATGCGGAGGAAGAAAGGAAAGTTCTTTTCGGTTGTGGTAGTAAGAATGTCTTACAAGGAGAAATCAGAGATTGGAGCTCGGTTGAGCATCTTCTATGGAAATATTAGTAGAGCAGAGAAAGACTAGCAACGTCTCTTCTGTGATAAAAGGGGCCGTAGGGAACAGACGAAATCACCCCCACTAGATTGCAAAGCCTATTTTGTACCCTGTTAGGACCAGCAAAGTCTTTTTTGTACCTTTTTTAAGATCAGAAAGAGAGCTCCGAGCGGCATTTCCCCAGATGTGGAAACAGTACTCTATCTTAGGATGTATCGGACTCTTATACAGGTAAGGGTGGGGTGCATCAGGAGTCTAGTACTTTCTGGAGCAGTGGAATGATCCAACATTTTTCCAGCGACCTTAGCAACAGATTGAATATAAGTCTCCCATTTTAGATTTGTACTTTGTCGAGACAAGAACGAGTGCTCTGAGCGGCACCTCCCCACATGTGGCAGCAGTCTGTCACGCATACGTTTGAAATATCATTTTGTTGGTCTGTCATGGAAATAATGCTAGAGCAGAGAAAGACTAGCAACGTCTCTTCTTTGAGAAAAGGACTAAAGAATGGAAGAGATAATGCCCCACTAGATTGCAAAGTCAATTTCGTACTCTGTCAAGACAAGAAAGAGTCCTCTGAGCGGCACCTTCCCAGCTGTAGCAGCAGCACCTGATCTTAGGATGTATCTGACTTTCTGGAGCGGTAGAATGATCCAACCATTTTTTCCAGCGACCTTAAGTTGGATATAAGTATCTGTTCTAGGTGTGGAGTGAAAGTCAGTCCTGGGAGCTTATCAAAATAAGGAGCTTCCTCAACGTGAGAACCATTCATTTCAACTGGGGCAAAACAGGAATACGAGCGTTGGTGGTGAAAGGAGAGCAGCTTGCTTTTTTTGACAGTCCCAGTAGCAGGTTTGTTAGCTCGGATGATAGAGCATCGGACACCAGCCGTCGGGTCCAGGTTTCGAATCTCTGGATTGATGCACTCGCTATATCTAGCCACACTGAAACGACGAAACAGCTGTATGTGTACGACTATTTTATATATACAAGGTGTCTTGAAAATCAATGGCATAACTTTGGGATTATGTTCTATATGTGCATATATGTCTGAAAACGCTTGGTTTCCGAGTTATAGACTATCGAAACAAATATTGATCAACTTTCTTTATCGTAAACATCTAACACGTACAACGGGTATTTTTACATTATGAGATGCCCCGTAAACATATTCCATACAATAAAATAAGATATACCATACAGTGTATGTGATAGTGTGCTGTTATTTCTACTTATGGGATAGATAAACAATGTCCCTGTGACAGGATCACAGGTAAAATAAGCCTGGGCCTGATGTTGCTACGTACAGCACAAATTTATGGAAAAATGATACAAAGAAATATGAAAGCCATGGGGCTCAGAAGAGAGATCTGAGGGTCAGGATTGGCAAGGGCTGCTTTAATAGCCAACATTAGGGATCTGGTCGGCATCCTGCGAATGCTACTCCTTATTTCAGATCACAGAATATAACGAAGCAAATCCAGGTAAATAAATATGATCAGCACAAAACAAAGGCCACGCAGGGGAAGGTGGACCACAAAGGAAATTAGATTAGTAATGGGGGAGTGGTATTACAAAAGTAACCTCCCTTTGCAAGTATAGAACCTAATAATATGCCAAAGTAATGGCATCGATTTTACAAACACATTGTATATATTACAAATACTGACTCAACGGGTCACAAATGGTCTGATATATTCCATTTCTGTTAGGTCAACCTAACAAATCAAAATCGAGTTATTTCCCTTGAAGCAAGTAAGTAAGAGTTATCGCCCCTAGGATTGAAGCGGTAGTCTGCCAGACAGTGAAAAGTAAACAGAACAGTCTCACCATCAAACAAGCATCTTGCGTTCAGCGGTTTTTCTACATTTTAATTCAATCAGTGTGTTTGTTAAATAAATCTGTTAAAACTTCGTACTTCCTTCATTTTTCTGAGGTGTAATTGAACCGAAACGTATAAACATCAAGACGTAACAATTTCAAAGCAACTTTTCTTTCAATGCTACTTGGAATTCTCATGTGAGACTGATTCACAGATTGAACATAATTAGTTGGTGTCCATATTTAAAAATAATAATTTTAAAAATATATATATATATATATATATATTAAAATGTTGAATTAAATTAAATATAATTAAATTATCATTTAATAATCTATCGTGATAATATAAAGCTCAATATATTGAATAGAGCAATCAATTCAAGAGATGAAAGATGAGAAAAAAAATTGTAAAGATACAATATTTACTAGAACATCAAAAGTTCAAAGCAAGGAGCTTCATATCCTTAATCCATGGATTTTCAAAGATAAACTCTTTTCATCAGAGGATATACTAGCAGGAGCCGTGACAATGAAGAACCCAATAAACTGCTGCTCCCACCCCTGAAACTAA
>OY744553.1:50563329-50588329 GCA_963556195.1 Sepiola atlantica | reverse complement strand
TTGAATTGTCGAGTGTGAATTTCCATTTTTTTCATTTTCAAAAATGTAATCATCTAATTTAGATGCTTGACAATACACAAGGTTGAAATAAATTATTGCATTATTGATTATGTAATTTCGTGTTACTATATTTTATATATATATATATATAAATATATATATATACAAATATATATATATATATATAAATATATATATATATATAAATATATATATATATATAAATATATATATATATATATATACAAATATATATATATATATACAAATATATATATATATATATATATACAAATATATATATATATATATATATACAAATATATATATATATATATACAAATATATATATATATACAAATATATATATATATATATATATATACAAATATATATATATATATATATATATATACAAATTATATATATATATATATATATATATATATATACAAATTATATATATATATATACAAATTATATATATATATATATATATATATATATATATATATATATATATATATATATTAGAGAGAGAGAGAGAGAGAGAGCAAACTGGAGTAAATGACATCATAACTACGATACGAATAGCAAAACATCGATGGGCAGGTCACCATTCGAGAACAGGTGGACATATAAAACGACAGAATGGACCCCGAGGAATTGATAAAACCTAGAGGAAGGCCAAAAACCCGGTGGAGGGATGACCTCGATATTCAACTAAGTCCTACTTGGCCACGTCTAGCAAGGGATTAAACAAGGTAGAAAAAACAGGGAGGGGTTTCTTCACCAGGAGTGATAAAAAAATAGACCATGATGATGATGATGATGATGATGATCATCATCATGATGATGATGATGATGATGATGATGATCATGATGATGATGATGATGATGATCATGATGACGACGACGATGGAGTAGTAGTAGTAGTAGTAGTAGTAGTAGTAGTAGTAGAAGAAAAAATATCCTTTAGTTCTTACATTCCATGAGCGATGTTTCTGGCAAAGGAGAAATAATTGCTGTTTTCTGGGTCGAAAGCTATCCATCTAGCACTTATCCTTGGCTAGTTTTTTGACCTTAGAAGTAGTATATATTTGTTTATCTCTTTACATCAAGTGGCTTCATGCCTTGTCTGGAGCGACTTCCATAAGAGAAAAAAAACTCCTATCAACAAGGTAACATGAATTGGAACAAATACACAGAAGACTCTGCCAAGCCTGCCGCAAAAAAGGTAGCCTCCTTATACTTTCACCAGCAACATGAAATGAAATAAGTACATAGAAGATGCTGCCGAGTCTGCTGCAAAGAAGGTAGCCTCCCTATACCGGGCTAGAAAACTTCTCACACCTGACATTATCCTATATCTCTACAAAGCCACCATTCACTCATGCATGGAGTATTGTTGTCACATCTGGGCTGGTGCACCAACCACTAGTCTCTCCCTCTTAGACAAGATCCTCTAATCTAATAGGTTCCACACTGTCTACCAAGCTCCAGCCTCTGTCCCATCGCCGCAGTGTTGATCCTTATGCTTGTTTTGCAAGTACTTCAACGGAATGTGCTCCGACGAATCTACTGCACTTGTGCCTCCTCAACGTAAATATCTCCGACCAACCCGACAAGCAGCAGAATCCCACCCCTTCACTGTAAAGGACCCCGGATGCTGGAAATTTTTCTATCTAAAGCTTCTTTCCGGTTACTGCTCGACTTTCGAATTCCCTCCCTGCTTCCTGTTTCCCCGACTGTACCAACATGCAGAAATTTAAATGTAATGTGAACAAACATCTCGCTGCACAACTCCCCACTTAGGATGCCCTTATAAATCTGGCCCCTATTTCACAGTAGCCCCCTTACGTCTCAGTGGCAGTGTGTCTTGTTTGGGTCGAATTGAAATTTAAAAAACGGAGCAAGACTACAATAAGGACCCCAGTTCATTAACACAATACGCGGAACATGTTTTGGAAGTCACCGGCGTCTTCCGGTTGACCTCGCAATACACGTGGTCGCTATTTACAAAACAACTTGTAAATAAACCTTTTATTTCGATTTTTTTTTTCTTTTAACATGTTAATATTTATTTTAAGGCAGAGGGTCCATAAATAAAACAAATAAAATATTAACATGTTTTCTTTTAAAAGATGTTTTCTCACATGTTTTTGTGTCACTATTTACTTGCCTCCCCACGAGGGCAGAAATGGGGTGTATGAAATATTACGTCTCAGTGGCAGTGTGTTTTGTTTGGGTCGAATTGAAATTTAAAAAAAAACATATATAAACAAAACCAGTGAAATTCGCTCTTGGGTGAAATTCAATGCGTGCTAAAAAATTCCAAAAAATTGCAACAAATGAATGGATAATATTACGTTGATGTTTGGTGACTTTAAAGAAGTACATAAAGGTTGTATGAGTGGCCGCACCCAAGGAGTGCCAGTAGTTGCCGGAAAACTCGTCATACGACTTCCACGACAAGAATGTATACGTTTATTCAATTTGTGAATGACGAAAATGTTTTTGTTTTTTTTTCAAAACTGCTATTTCAGATTTAATTGTGACAGACCAAAGGAACTTCTATTTCAAACGTAAGAATGACAGACCGACAAATGTTCTATTTTCAACAAACCAAATAAAATGTTGTTTTAAACTGAAGTCTGACAGACCAATTCCAAACCTAAGCGTGACAGACCAACGAACATTCTATTCGAAAGAGTGACAGATCAAATAAAATGTTGTTTCGAATACTATTTCTAATGAAACTTAACCACGACAGACCAACGGAACTACTATTTCAAACCCAAACATGACAGACCAACGAATATTATATTTCACAAATAAGCCTGACAGACTATCTAAAATGATATTTCAAAGTTAAGCGTGACAGACCAACGAACATTCTATTCCAAACATAAGGGCGACAGACAAAAGGAAACATTTTTTACAAACTTCAGACCAACTAAAATGCTATTCCAAATGTAAGCTTGACAGACTGGCGAATATTGTATTTCAAACGTAATTGTTACAGACCAAATAAAATGTTAAAACCAACTAAAATGCTATTCCGAACTTAAGCCTGACAGACTGGCAAATATATATTTTTAATTTAAGCATGACAGACTAAGAAACATTCTATTTCAAAGAAAATGCTATTTAAGCGTGACAGACCAACGAATATACTATTTTAAACTAAAGTGTGACAGACTGACGAACATTTAATTTCAAACATAAGCCTGACTGATCAATGAGCAATTTTTTTACGTCGTAAGCGTGACAGACCAAGACAGTTATTTTCAAACTTAAACACGATAGACCAACGAATGTATTATTTTAAAATCAATCATGACAGACCAACGGAAATACTATTTCAAACTTAAGCGTGACACACCGACGAACTCAAATAAATGCTGTTCAAGCTTAAGTGTGACAGACCAACAAACATTTTATTTCAAACGTAAGCATGACAGACCAACAAATGTACTATTTTAAAAATTAATGTGACAGACCAATGAATATGCTATTTAAAACTTAAGTGTGACAGACCGACGCACATGTTATTTCCACCATAAGCGTGACAGACCAAGAAAATGTTTTCCTAACTTAAGAACGACGGACCAACAAATGTACTATTTTAAAATTAAGGATGACAGACCAACGCAAATGCTATTTCAAACCAGACAGACTGAGTAGGTCTGTTATATCAATTCTTGGACGCATCTAAAGTAGGATACGTCCATTCAATCTGCGACAGACCGGCCGACGGAGCTTCTCGTATAAATGTGAGGACGCATCAAACGAATTTCAAAGAATGAAACAAGCAGAGGACAGACGTTTTGTGGAAACTCACATTTCTTCTTTCCCACGAGAGAAATAATTTCAAAAAATTGAAAAACACAGATGTTAGTACTTTATCACACACACACACACACACACACACACACACACACACACACACACACACACACACACCTCAACCTACTCTCTGCCTGCCTATCTGTCTCTCTCCCTCTCTCTCTCTCTCTCATTTGGAGAGAATCCAAATATGATCTGAGGTTAAGATCGGATTCTAACTCTGCCTGGTGAGATCTCAGTTTATAGTAACTGTTGATCGATAACATCGACATGCCAGTGTCGCAGATTTTGTACATGTCTGTGTAAATAAAACTATCATATATAAAGCTCTATTTTGATATTGAGCACTTTTTATAAACCCGGTTAAAATTCTCTGGATTACCACCCTGTGGATATTTTTCACCTGGATTATTACCATTATTATATATATATATATATATATATATATATATATATATATATATATATATATATATATATATATATATATATATATAATTTATTTAGATACTGTATATTACATAATTCAGCAATGTACCGCGGTTTCATCCAAAAGGGCAGATTTAGACATGTTTAGTAAATCTCCGTGCCCAGTGGAATCATCGGCAAGCTGAAACGATTGTAGTCACGCCCGACAGGGAATTGCGTCAACAATGTCGGGCGTGACTACAATCGTTTCAGCTTGCCGATGATTCCACTGGGCACGGAGATTTACTAAACATGTCTAAATCTGCCCTTTTGGATGAAACCGCGGTACATTGCTGAAATATGTAATATACAGTATCTAAATAAGTTATATTAGCTCTTTTATATGATCGAGCAGTTTATTTGATTTCTTTTCATATACAACCTGACACACTATATATATATATATATAGTCATCCACATACAGCCTGTTTCGCTGTTTCACAGCTCATCAGTGCGGCTAGACCAGTTAGTGTCTCAAGCCGGGATCGAAACGGTCGGCGATGCTAACCCCTACGCTATCATGCGACACTGACTGAATGTAAGTGATACCTCAATGTAACGAAATGTAAACATTGCAAATGACCGGAGCTCGAAATTAGTTTTACCTAATGAGCATTTGCCTTACAAAAATAAGCTCTACCCAGAGGGAGCTTTTTATAGTCATCCACATACAGCCTGTTTCGCTGTTTCACAGCTCATCAGTGCGGCTAGACCAGTTAGTGTCTCAAGCCGGGATCGAAACGCAACCGTCGAGCTGACAGTCGGCGATGCTAACCCCTACGCTATCATGCGACACTGACTGAATGTAAGTGATACCTCAATGTAACGAAATGTAAACATTGCATGATAGCGTAGGGGTTAGCATCGCCGACTGTCAGCTCGACGGTTGCGTTTCGATCCCGGCTTGAGACACATATATATATATATATATATATATAGTTTAAAGAAGACTGAGGTGGTCCATCAACCATGCCCTACCCCTAAACAAGTTCAAGGAGTAAAACAAAATCAGCCTGTCCATGAATTTCCATTAGAAAAACTCAAAGTGGATGGCAGACCAATGAACTATGTCAAAAACTTTACCTACCTAGGTAGCAAAGTTAATTCTGCTGCTTCACTTGATGATGAAATCGTAAACCGAATTGCAAAAGCGGCAAATGCCTTCGGAAAGCTGAAACATCGTCTTTGGAGTAGCAGAGGCATTAAGTTTAAGACAAAAATCAATGTGTATAGGGCTGTAATATTGACATGTCTTCTCTATGGATGTGAGACGTGGACGCCTTACCGGCATCACATTCGCCAATTGGATGTGTTCCACAGGAGCTGCCTTAGGACCATATGTGGACTTAGTTTGAAGGACAAAGTCGCTAACACCGATCTTTACAACAGATGCCATATTGGTGGAATTGAAAGTTTCCTGTTGCAGTCTCAATTGCGATGGGCTGGTCATGTAGCAAGAATGGACGAAGGGAGGATACCTAAAGCACTGATGTACAGTCAGTTAGCTTGTGGTAACAGGAATGTTGGTCGGCCCTTGCTGAGGTACAAAGATAAATTGAAAGATGCGCTGACGGCAATTGGAGTACCCCCAAAAAACTTTGAAGACTGTACAAAAGACAGGAAGACATGGCGAGCAGCTTGTTGCATTGGACTGGAAAGATTCAACGAAACCTGTGTGGATAATATGAGAACTGCCAGAGTTAGGCGAAAAGCTAGAGAGAGTGCTCCACACCTGGCATCCGATTACTCACACTCTTGCACTGTCTGCGGCTTTCCTTGCAGGTCTCTTGCCGGACTCAGGTGTCATGAACGATCTAAGCACAAATGAAAGTTGTTGGAACCTCATACGTCGCAATCGACGGGAGAGTCCATCATCATCATCATATATATAGTAATCTAGGTAAAGTAGATATCCACAGAATTTCAACCGGGCTTATAAAAAAAAGTGCTCAATAGTAAATAGAGCTATTTATATAATTATTTTTATTAATACAAACATGTATAAAAAGCCGCTATACTAGCATATCGATGTTATCGATCAATAGTTAGTAGAAACTAAGATCTGATCAGGCGGGAAAAAGTCTGATCTTTCACTCAGATGTTCATACTGAGAAAGAATGAAAAGAAAGAAAAATAAAAGCCCCCCCCCCAAAAAAAAAACGTTTGTAAACTTAGGTCAAGAGTTCAAAGATCGAAAGTCTAACGTCTATGTATTTACCTTTCCCTCCTGCAAATGCTATTTGGGTCTGACTTTGCAAATCTGGTAAGATAATTTTATATGCTAGATTCAAAAGTGATGTCTGGATATTAACTCCACCACCGTTCGTCTCCCCCCCCCCCAGTCATTTTCTCAAACCGTTAAGTAATTGTTGGACTTCCGTACCCCGGCCACACCGGAAGTTACAGACGACGGGCACTCGGGGTGAGCAAGTAGGGAAACGCGTTAAGAACGTGACAATTCGGATGACTTGTCACCCTCGAAATAATGTGTGTTTGGTCTGCGCTCCTCTGCCATCTTGACGCCCTCACCTCGCACTATTTTTAACCGCCTTGGATAATTTGGAAGATGTTAAACCGGCCGGAGACACGTCCACACAAATCGGTGGCCCTCGTACGTGGCATGAAATGTCCGCAAGACCCTCGGATGAAGAATAAAGTTGTTGTTTATTTTGTTTCGATAATTCTATTTGTTTTTTTGGGGTTTTTTTTAAAATAAAAACAAAAACAAAAACACAAGAAACCAACAAATAAAATGATACTAGAAAAAAATGTGACCGGTTGGGTCATCCATTTAGTTCGAGTTCGATTGTTTAAATCAAGAAAAAGTGAGTTGGCAAAGAAAGTTAAATATAAAAAATAAAAAGACAACATCCATATATATATATGTGTGTGTGTGTGTGTGTGTGTGTGTGTGTGTGTGTGTGTGTGTGTGTGTCTCGAAAGTTTTGCAACCATTAAAACTATATGAAAAAAAAACAACAAAAAACAACAACAAAAAACAACAAGTCCTTCGTTGGAAAATTACTTTTCTTGTAAGTCAATTAACTTTTTACAGTCACTATATTAGTTTGCTTCCAAGAATTTACGCTAGTCTTAACATTATCTAAGGGATCATCAGTTGTTTACCATGAAAAACTGTTTCGGGAATTAAAAAACAAAACAGTATTTTATCTCATGGCTTCCCAGCAGAGTTAATCAGACACCACTTCCCTTAAAGGACAAGAACAAAAACGTTCCGTATATTAGATCTAAGTTTTGTTCCAGATAAATGTTTTGCAAACTTGTTTTGTTATTAAAAAATGTCCTCCTTACCTGTGTTGTTCGTCTGTGTCTAAGAAAATGCATCCGTTATTTACAAAAATTGTGCTGTATTTTAAAGTGTTCGGACGACTCCATTACACTACTTTTTAGATGATTTTATGTATTTGTATTCTTTTATTATAGTTAGTTTCATATTAAAAATATTTCTTATATATATATATATATATATATATATATATATATAATATTTATAAATAAATATTAATTATTTATTACCTACAGACATCGATGTTTCATGCTTATGCAATCTTCAATGTAGCGAGTTAATTCCCGACGGTCAGCAGGCGCGAACACCGATCACAAATCGCCACTGATTAACAGTCAAGAGTCTTACCAGTTGGCCACCGCAAATTAGCTTCGAAGTTAGGAGGAATTTAACTTTGTAAATGCCGAGTCGGCGGGTATTTACAACGAGCAGTGAAGAGTGATCAACAACAACAAACCGTGTTGGATCTCGCAATGAAGCCAGTGGCACTGCTTGTTATATATGAGACTAAAAGTATACTTTTAGAGAACTGAATCTATAGTGAAATAATTAAAGCTCAATATACGGGATAGAGCAATTATGAAGATAGGTGAAAGAAAGAGAGATAAAAATGTGAGAAAGACAAATCTATTTCATCTTCGCTTGTTCAATGAAAGGTAATCTTTGAAAAGCCTGGCTTAAGGAAAGAAAACGTAAACGTTTTTATCGATACTTCTATAAAAAGTGCTAATATTTCTCAATGCAAGGAAAGAAAAAAAACATGTTTAAACCTTGCATATATACAACACTCAATTATGTCAGGATGAAAAACCAAACTTCGATTACTAATATTTCCTTATCGATAAATTATCCCCCTAACTCTTACCCTAACCCTAACCATGCATTGAACAACCGAAGATGAAATAGCTTTGTCGTTCGCACATCTTTATCTCTCTTTTTTCATTTATCTCTCTCTCCCTTTCTCTCTCTCTCTCTCTCTCTCTCTCATATATATATATATATATATATATATATATATATATATATATATATATATATATATATATATATATATATATATATAAGAGGGTAGTGCAGTATTAGTGCAGTTCCAACGAGAGAAAAGTATATATGTAAAGTAGTAAGGCTACCAACATTTGCAAAAAGTTTTTTTTCAACATTTATTTATTATTTTGTTATTTTATCATTTTATCATCAGAACTTTTTTACATGAACGTTTTTTCACTCTCCATTTCTTAATATTTTTTCAAATGTTGAATTTTGGCTTTTCCACTGCCAACTTATCTATCTATGTAAGTCCTCTGATGATAAGATTTTGATCTTTGAAAAGCCTTGGCTTAAGGAAAGAATAATAAACATTATTTTATTACCGAATATACCTTGCATTGAACAATCGAAGTTTGAAATAAATCTGGACATTCGTGCATGTTTATCACTCTTCGTTCATCTATCTATGTATGGGAAAAGAAAGATTGAAGGTAATCCGACGTAATGGGAAAATGAAAAAGGAAAACCAAAAAGGGATGTTTTTTATGTGTACATCAACGTTTCGTCTTTATTTATAAGACTTCATCAGGATGATAATATAAAGAAAAATGTCATGCAAGTACGTGCACATATAGGGTTGACATTATGGGAAGAAGGGAGGAAAGTAGTGGCCACTACTGGAGAAAACAGTAGGGTTGACGTCCGGACTTAGTGGAGTCAGTAGTGAGGAATGAAAGTAAATGTTTATGAAACTGAGTGGAGAAGAGTAGAAAGGTGGGGGTGAGCAGGGATACTGTGGCTGGTTGTAAGAGAAAAAGGTGGGGGATGAGCGGGAATAATTTGGATGGCAGTGAGTAAGGGAGTGGAGGGGTGGGGAAGAAGGAGGCTGGAATATTTGAACAGGTGGCTGCGGCAAAGACTGAAAGAAAAAATAGGTTGGAAGGTTTGGATTCATGGTGGAAGGGGATGTATGTGTGTGTGGGGGGTGTATGCAGTTTCTCCACTCAGTTTCATAAACATTTACTTTCATTCCTCACTACTGACTCCACTAAGTCCGGACGTCAACCCTACTGTTTTCTCCAGTAGTGGCTACTACTTTCCTCCCTTCTTCCCATAATGTCAACCCTATATGTGCACGTACTTGCATGACATTTTTCTTTATATTATCATCCTGATGAAGTCTTATAAATAAAGACGAAACGTTGATGTACACATAACATCCCTTTTTGGTTTTCCTTTTTCATTTTCCCATATATATATATATATATATATATATATATATATATATATATATATATATAAAGAGAGAGAGAGAGAGAGAGAGAGAGAAAGTAAACTCCCTCTACCATGCTAGAAAACTTATCACACCTGCCAGTATCCTATATCTCTACAAAGCCACCATCCGCCAATGCATGGAGTATTGTTGTCACGTCTGGGCTGGTGCATCATCCACCAAGACTCTCGAATCTAATAGGTCCCTCACTATCCACCAAGCTCCAGCCCCTTGTCCCATCGCCGCTATGTTGCATCCTTGTGCTTGCTTTACACGTACTTCAATGGAATGTGCTCCGATGAACTTGCTACTCTGGTGCACCCCCTAAACGTAAATACACTCGACCAACCCGACAATCAGCTAAATCCCATCCATTCACCGTGGAGGTCCCCATATGCCGGAGAGCTTTCTACTCCAATAGCTTTTTTTATTTGTGCTGCCGGCCTTTGGAACTCCCTCCCTGCTCCCTGTTTCCCCGACTGTACCGACATGCAGAAATTTAAAACTAATGTGAACAAGCACCTCACTGCCCAGCTCCCAATTTAGTATGACACCGTAAAACGGTCACCCTAATTCTCAGTAGCCCCTTACGTCTACAGTAGCAACTTGTCTTGTTTGGGGTGAACTATGTTTTAAAAAAGTGCTCGACTGAGCTCCAATCTATGGTTCCCTCCTGTAAAACATTCACAACAAAAACTCGTCTAGCTACAACCACTGTAAATTGAAAATATATTGAGTTAACGCGTTCCTGTGAAAACTAACTTGCTTTTGTGAGTGAAGAGGAACTCGTATCCCAACAAACCGGAGAAAGTAAAGAGGTTGGCTATTGAAGCCATTCGCTTTTTAGTGTTCGATCGAATCGCATCACCTCGATTCATTCACCACAAACTCATAGACCCTTATCCTCGAGTGGCCTTTGGACCTTGATAAACGGTGACTCGTTAGCACATAAAAAAACTTATTCAAGCTAGGATTTGGTATATTGATTAGTTCGGCCCGAAGAAAGCATTTTTTTGGGGGGTGGGGGCTGAAACCAAACAAATACAAAACAAACACTAAGCAAAACACGAAATATTTGTCCAGGAACTTGGCTATATTTACCGAGTTGACCGTCAGGGCCAGACAGAAGTAAAAAAATAAAAAAAAGTCCATGTTTATCTAGATAGCTGTTTAAAAAAAAAATGTGGACAAACAGTAGGGGAGACGCGTGACCCTCCTTATAGCGATAGGGTCCTCGATCACGAAGGACATTCTTTTAACAGCAATCCACTCGGCCCAGTCAGCAGGTATGGTGTCATATTTCCACCGGAAAACAAAGTGGCTTGTTGTGATAGAATTGTAGACATGGCACGGCCTGGAGGAGGAGGAGGAGTCGTGTGAACACAGAAAGGATTGTGTTTGAAATTAAGGAATTCGTCGAACGCTGATTGTGTTCCGAGGTCGAATAAAGCGTCAAGAACGAAAAGGTGGTCACACTGAAACGGGTTTCTTTCAATTTTATTTTTACCAAAACCGGAATCAAACGAGAACGAATTGAAGGTATCTTCGACGGTTCAGAAAAATAAAAGGACTCGTCTACAGAGATGGATATGTTATTCGGTGTCTCCGTATAATCTTAGTAAGAGGAAAAACAGAGAAAGAAAAAAACTAACAAAAACGAACTTAAAAAAGAAAAGAAAAGAAAATATTAAAAGAAGAAAACCAGGAAAAATTACACCAAAAAATCGCGCCAAAAAATTGCACCAAAAAATCGCACCAAAAAATCGCTCCAAAAATTGCACCAAAAAATTACACCAAAAAATCGCTCCAAAAATTGCACCAAAAAATTACACCAAAAATTTGCACAAAAAAATTGCACAAAAAAATTGCACAAAAAAATCGCGCCAAAAAATTACACCAAAAAATCGCGCCAAAAAATTACACCAAAAAATCGCGCCAAAATCCCGTGAAGAAAACGGTGATCGAATGAAGCACCAAGTACGAAAAAAGTGATTCACCTTTTTTTTTCTTTTCCCTAAAACGGGAACGAATTGAAGTTTTCTTCGACAGTCAAGGAAGACAAAGATTGTTTTAAGAAGTCTGCATTCAATCTACACGACATTAAAATGTTATTTCAAATTTAAGCTGACAGACTAATCTGAAATGTGAAAGACTAACGGGTCGAAAAAAAAAGACATCTACATTCGTTGATTCATTTTGTACAAATCAGAACACTCTATTCTTGGCATCGGTTTCCCCGATATCTTACAGGAGGAACCACGTGAAGGTTGCCAACATCCTAAGTGAAAGTGTTTCTGTGGAACGAACTGGATTCGAACTTGGCACCCCCAGGTTTCCAGATTGTGTTGTTAACCACTTAGCGACTGTCACCTCCCACACATCTACAGAAATGGATAGAATCTTCGGTGTCTTTTGAAGAAGAAGAAAAAACGAACTAACAAATAAAAAATATATAAAATCAGAAAAAAATCCCGACCCCAAAATCTTGACCCTCTCCCTCAATTTTTTAAAAACTTTTAACAAAGAACATCTATTATTAGACTAAAGCTGACTTATTCAACGTTTGTTTCCCTAAGTTTTTTGTTTGTTTCTGTTTCTAATCATATAAAATACACGTTCCTTGGTTTTGGGATTGCGTTATGTTTGAAAAAAAAAAAGATAACAAAAAAATGTATTGAGAGAAGAAAACCAGAAAACAATTGACAAAAAAATCCGCCAAAGAAATACGAAAAAAAAAGAATACGCCAAAAATTCCAGCAAAAAAAAAATCCGGTTAGAAAAGAAATCCGCCAAAAATCCCACACAAAAAAAAATCCGGTTAGAAAAGAAATCCGTCAAAAATCCCACACAAAAAAAATCCACCAAAAAATCCGCCAAACAAATACGAAAAAGAAAAATCCGCCAAAAATCCCACAAAAAAAATCCACCATAAAAAAATCCACCAAAAAATCAACCAGAAAATCCATCCCAATTAAAAAACCACAAAAATAAACAAGCGCTTGTAACTTTCAACAAAGAAAATAGCTTGTTAATCAGCATTTGTTTCCCTTAGACTTTTTTTTTTATTTTTTAAAAGAGCTAAATAAATATTCATTCTGAATTCGAGCTTTCATCGCCGGCCAGTGTCTAGTCGACAGAGATCACAATAAACGTCCTATGACTGTTAATATCAATATAATATAATATTACAGCATGAACCATCAGTGAAAGGTCGATTACGACATCAAAACAACAATAACTGAATGTTTAAAACACCTGAAAAAATGAATATTCTTTTTTGAATTATGAATTCTCTGTCATCGCCGGTGAGTGTCTGGTTGGCGTAGATCACAACGAACGGTTAATGACTTATGTTCGTTGTATTTGATGATTGGTACGGATCCTCGGCTTGCAAGACCACAAGGGTCGCGTTTTACAAATAATCATTCTTAAATTATCATTCATCTAAGTATATGATTACAACATAGAAGCCGTCGAGGAAGATTCGAAAAAGACACCCGACAGTATCCCTAAGCTTAACCCTAACCCTAACCCTAAACCCTAAGCCTAACCCTAACCCCAAGCTAACCCCAACCCCCGGGCGATAACGTAGAACTAAAGTGAGAAAATTGGTTTCGTTTTTTAGTTTGTTTTGGTTTTCAAAATGGCTGCCAACAAAATGGCTGCCAACAAAATGGTCCTGTTTTTGATTTTCCCTTTTCTTGCTTGTCTCGTGGGTCTCGTCGCCGGTCATGGGAGACTAATGGACCCTCCAGCTAGAAACAGCATGTGGAGATTTGGCTTCAGCAACCCGGTCAATTACAACGACAACGAACTCTACTGCGGTGGCAAAATGGTGAGTCGCATCTATCTATTTTTTTTTTTTTAATTTTAATTTTTAAAATTTTAAAATTTATTTTTTTTAAATTATTTTTTTAATTATTTTTTAATTTATTTTTTTCATCATCATCATCATCATCATCATCATCATCAGCAGCAGCAGCAGCAAAAGCAGCAGCAAACGGTGTTCGGTCAGATTTAGTTCCTGATATTAAAAACTTCCCGTTTTGGGTCGCTTACTCTTCTGGTTTGCTAAGTTTTGTACTAATTTTTATTCATTAATTTATTTATTAAATTGTCAAGTGAAAGTACTGAATAGTTAACAAAGCTCCTCTTCCCCATGTTAAAAATGGCTTTCTAAATAATAAAGGAAAATATAATAAAATGTCTTTTTTTTATTTTAAAGAAATTTCTTTTACAAAAATAATTGGAAAGCCATTAACATGGGAGGGACTTTGTTAACTATTCTGTACCTTCACGTAACAATTAAATAAATAAATTAATAAATTTGGGAAACTGAAACTCTCGCCGGATGAAGTTTAATATCAGGAACTAAATCTAGCTGAACACCGTTTACTGCTGACTTTTAGTAGCTTATTCTCCTTATAATTTTCGGCTGTTTTCATCATTGTTGTGTGTTAATAACAACAAAAAAGTGTGTTGTATGTTGATAACAACAAAAAAAGTGTGTTGTATGTTGATAACAACAAAAATGTGTGTTGTATGTTGATAACAACAAAAAAAGTGTGTTGTATGTTGATAACAACAAAAAAAGTGTGTTGTATGTTGATAACAACAAAAAAAGTGTGTTGTATGTTGATAACAACAAAAAAAGTGTGTTGTATGTTGATAACAACAAAAATGTGTGTTGTATGTTGATAACAACAAAAAAGTGTGTTGTATGTTGATAACAACAAAAATGTGTGTTGTATGTTAATAACAACAAAAAAGTGTTTGTGTTACTAACAACAAGAAAGTGTGTTGTATGTTAACAACAAAAATGTGTTGTATTTGTTGGCTCCAAGTAAGTTCAGGTGCAGAGCAGTTGAAGTAGCAGGATAAGTTGACAGGGGAAGTCCAAGAAAAATATGGGAGGAAGTGATAAGGATTGATATGAGAGAAAGAGGGATAAATGAAGACCTGGCAGAGATAGATTAGTTTAGAAGTCAACTTTTAAGATGGGCTTTCAGAGTTGGGAGTTAGGGTTAGGGTTAGGGTTTAGGGAGTCAGTAAATTTCCTCGGGAAGTGGGTGTCTGTTTTATTAAAACCGAGTCGATAGTTGGATCCATATTTTTAGCCAACCACTTTTTTTTCTTGATTCCAATTTTCTAGGCTGTACTTTGTTTTCTTGTAGGTTCAGTGGGTTCGTAATAGTGGAAAGTGTGGGGTCTGCGGTGACCCCTGGCACGGTTCCCGACCTCACGAGGCCGGTGGTAAATATGCCAACAACATCATTACACGCACCTACCGACAAGGTGCTCTGGTCAACATGGCCGTGCACCTGACGGCCAACCACCAGGGCTGGTTTGAGTTCCGCCTCTGTCCCATCAGTGCACGCAACCAAAAAGTCAGCCAGAAATGCCTGGATAAATATTTGTTGAAAGGAACCGACGACCAGACAACGCGGTTTCAGGTCACCCGCGGCAAATACAATTCATTCTTTAATTTCACCCTGAAGCTACCCGAACATCTCGTCTGCGACCAGTGTGTCTTACAATGGAAATATAAAACCGGTCAGTATTGATATTTTTTGTTGTATTGTTTCATCCCTCTGTTGGTTGATGTTTCTATCTATCTATTTATTCTATCTATCTATCCCCCCCTCTCTCTCTCTCTCTCTCTCTCTCTCTCTCTCTCTCTCTATATATATATATATATATATATATATATATATATATATATATATATATATCTTTCTTTCTCTCTCTCTATATATATATATATCTATCTTAGTCTGTTAATATCTAGCTATATATATATATATCTATCTATCTTTCTCTCTCTATATCTTTCTATCTATCTATCTCAGTCTGTTAATATCTATCTATCTATCTATCTTTCTCTCTATATATAGTTCCCTCTCTATCTCTATATATATAGTTCCATATCTATCTATCTATCTATCTATTTATCTATCTATCTATCTCTATATATATAGTTCCCTATCTATCTATCTATCTATCTATCTATCTATCTATCTATCTATTCTATCTATCTATCTATCTATCTATCTATCTCTCTCTCTATCTCTCTCTCTCTCTCTCTATATATATATATATATATATATATATATTTGTTAGTGTTTATTATCTATGTACGTATACGTTTCGTCCTTAATAATCGGGACTCATCAGCATAACTAGTTTTTTGTGAAGATTTCTGTGTCAACTAACTGGTTTTGTGTTTTATAGTTTGAAAGAAGGTCGGAGGTTACATCGACCGAAACGTTGTGAGAATAACACCCAAGATGAGAACAACCAATAGCCTTCTCGGCTCTTGTATAGATCGGGTACACGGGCGAAATTTATTTTGGTGTAAGAGGGAGATAACTCTCTTTTTGTAGTAAAACCAGCAAAACGAACAGTCTTATTGTTTGGATTAACAGATTTTTTAATTTTTTTTATAGTTTAAAATATTAAATTATCGCAGAAATCACCATTTGTGAAAATAAACAGTATATTGATAAAACATTTCGCCCGTGTACCCGATGTGGCGGCAGTACTGTTGATTTCCCCAAATTCTATTTTCTTCAATAAATGTTTTATCAATATACTGTTGATTTTCACAAATTTTTATTTCTGCGATAATTTAATTTAAAAAAAAAAATCTGTTAATCCAAACAATAGGACTGTTCGTTTTGCTGGTTTAACTAAAAAAAAAGAGAGTTATCTGCCCCTTACACCATTGGAACTCTTCTAAAATAAATTTCGCCCGTGTACCCGATCTATACAAGAGCCAAATTCTCAATCCTCATCTAAAAAAAAATCCGAAATATAAATCAAACCTTGTTTAAATAATGTTCGTTTTTAATTTATTTTTTTAATTATTTCGACAGGCAACACGTGGGACAAAGATGTCAAATCTGGCCTCTACTGTGTCGGCTGCGGACCGCAAGAAGAATTTTATAATTGCGCAGACGTTTCAATAAAACCAAAGACGAGAACAGAGACGAAACAAACTAAAAACAAAAACCGACTCCATCCGAAACGGTTATCTGAATCGACGACACGCGCGACAAACGTTGTTTCGAAGAGATCCAATATGGCGCCCAATAGCACAGCGCCGACGCAAAGATACACCGAAAGAAAATCGTTGAAAAGTTTGTGGACAAAAAGCAGCCAATCACAGTTTAATAAAAATCGCCCGGCTTGGTTTCTGGCTGGCAACAATGATGCTAATGGTAACAGCAGAGGACGTGCCACAAAACCTTTACGAAATATCAAACATAAAAACGCAACCAGGAAGAAAAAATTGATGACGTCAAGTAACAATTTTATGATTCAAGGACATGAGAAGAAAAAAACTGTGACCACAAAAAATCGAGGCGACAGTCCGCTTGATAATGTTTATATGAAAACCAAAGGCCACCTCGTCACTCGGAAACCAAAAAATGAAGCAACTAATTCGTTAGCTATAAAAACATCTACTTCGGGTACTACAAAATCGATATGGCAATGGTGGCTTCGTAAAATATCTCCATCGCCTAAGGGTTTAAATTTTAATCGGCAGACAGGGAATCGTCCGTCGAGCTCACAACAAGAATTGGTGACCAGACAAAAGTCATCAAGTCGTTCTTCGAATAACAAAACGTTGACTAAAACAGGGCAAACAACTATATCACCTTGTCAATCTAAAAAAAAACGGCTTCAAAATAAAAGCAAAAGAGTTATCTCCCCTGTGCGGTCATATACTTCCGGTTGGCGGCGCCAACAGTCAGTACAATCATCAGCCAAGCCTTTCACGCCGGCGTGGACCGTAAAATCGGTCTTAAAATGTCGGGCGTTAATCTCTCTCTCTGGGGGGATGGACAGTTGGTGTTTTGCGAATTGTAACGCCAACTACTGCCCGTCTAATATTTGTCGATGTGAGAGGGATCTGAGTTACGTCCATTTGAACACCAGAAACGCCTTGTCGGGAAAAAATGGTAACAATTTAAAGCGACAGCGTCCATCGGCAAAAAAGACCTGGCCCCTGACACACCCGTTAAGTATCAGACCCGGAGGAACGTCCCAACGCAATAATAAGTTTCCGTCAGTTGAAAGGACACATTACCCCCGTAGGGAACCAACGAAGGTGTTGACTTGTCGAGCCATCGGACTCTATGCCCGTCGCGCGCATTTCGATGATTGGTGTTACCGAAATTGTATTCGCAATATGTGTCCGGCTTTCATGTGCCGGTGTACTAGACAACGCAGGTGAAAGAAAAGACCTAGTGACACGAGAGAAAGGAGGGGGATTAAAAATTACTTTCTTTCATTCTTGCTGGTAAATGTTTGAAAAATAACCCTGAAACTAGGTCAAACAGTCCGATGCTCATGATATTTGCATTTTTTTTCTTGCTTTCTTTATATTGAAGCAGTTGCCAAAGTTTTTTGCATGAATTATATATATATATATATATATATATATATATATATATATATATATATATATATATATATATATATGTGTGTGTGTGTGTGTGTGTATCTTGGCAGCATCTTTTCTTTTATACAAGTATCATTAAAAATAACGGACATCTTGTGTCTGGTTATTTTTTCTAAGATCCTTTCCGTTTTTCTGATTAGGTTCTTAGTTTCAGACGGAAACTGGCTGATAAAATTGCCATAGCTTCCCAAAGCGCTTTCGGACCCTTCCAGGTCCATCGTCAGTGGAGCAATGTTAACCAGGCATAGACCTAGGAGTGACTATATATTCTATTTAGGCGGGAAAATAAAGGACTGTGTTTAATTTAAATTTATATTTATAGGCATTTGAGTATATTAGTACTAATAGTATAGTTAATCTTGTTAATAGCTGGTTTTTCTGTTTTAATGTATAGGGCTTCGAGTATGTGGAGTTTAAGTGTATTAGTATTTTGTGCGATGATTTTTGTGTTATCTACTAGAAGTTGCCTGGTTAACATTGCTCCACTGACGATGGACCTGGAAGGGTCCGAAAGCGCTTTGGGAAGCTATGGCAATTTTATCAGCCATTTTCCGTCTGAAACTAAGAACCTAATCAGAAAAACGGAAAGGATCTTAGAAAAAATAACCAGACACAAGATGTCGGTTATTTTTAATGATACTTGTATATATATATATATATATATATATATATATATATATATATATATATATATATATATATATAAACACGATATTAATTAACGGGTTTCCCTTTAACCTCGTTTTTTCTCTCTCCCTTTTCTCCCTCCTTTTAGAACGCACATCTTCAAACCCAAAAACAGTAACGGCCAATAATACAAATTCATAAATTGGCTCACGGGAATTACATAGAAACCTTTTTATTTTTTTATTTTTTATTTTACAATTTAATTTTTAATTTAATTTTTATTTTATTCTTATTTTATTTTTATTCTCTTAATTTTATATTCCTAAATCTCCCCAAAATCTCCTCCAGTTTTAAATCTCAACCGTTTCCTCACACTAAATTTAAATTCAAACAAACATACACAACACACTGAGCAAATAACGCGTCCCAACAAGAGTGACACGTGACTTCACATTTCCGAAACAACAGATGACAACAGAAGCTGAAGAGAGCCGGATGGCTAAGACTTTCCGTGCTTGAAACCGACGGTACGAATGTTGTACTAATTTTTCTGTACCAATATATATATATATATATATATATATATATATATATGAGAAAGGAAGGATGAGAGTAATCCGACGTAATGGGAAATGAAAAAGGAAAAACCAAGAGATATTTTTAATATATTCATCAACGTTTCGTCTTTATTGTAAGACTTCCTCAGGATGATAATTTTAAGAAAAATGTCATGCAAGTACATCGAAATATTGGGTTGACATGATGGGTTGATGAGAAACTGACTTCTCTCAGCCCGGACCTTGGTCCAGCGCTCTTAGTAGCCACGACTACTACTTCTTCTCATTAACCCATCATGTCAACCCAATATTTCTATGTACTTGCATGCCATTTTTCTTAAAATTATCATCCTGAGGAAGTCTTACAATAAAGACGAAACGTTGATGAATATATAAAAAATATCTCTTGGTTTTTCCTTTTTCATTTCCCATATATATATATATATATATATATATATATATATATATATATATATATATATATATATATATATATATATATATATATATATATATATATATATATATATATATTAAACAACAAAGGAGGAGGAGAAGGAGGAGGGGAGAAAAAAGAACTAAAAGTATATATATATGTATATATATATAGTTAAAAAAAAATTTATATTTGGATATATTGATATTTTTTTATATTTTTAATTTAAAACTAAAAATACATTAATCACCTAAAAAGTAGTGTAATGGATTCGTCTAAACACTTTAAAATGCAGCAACATTTTTGTAAGTAACGGATACATTTTATTAGACAGACGAACAACACAAGGAGGACTTTTTTCTTTTTTTTTAATAACTAATATAAGTTAGCAAAACATTTATACGGAACAAAACTTAGGTTTAGTATACGGAACGTTTATGTTTTTGTCTTTTAAGGGAAGTGGAGTCTGATCAACTCTGCTGGGAAGCCATGAAATTAAATACTGTCTTGTTTTTAAATTCCCAAAACAGTTTTTTCATGATAAACAACTGATGATCTCTTAAATAATGTTACAAGCAAACTAATATAATAACTGTAAAAAATAAATTGACTTACATGAGTGATTTTCCACTGAACGACTTCGGACTTAAGGTTTGTTTTTATTGGGTTTTTTTTTATATAGTTTTAATGGTTGAGAAACTTCCGAGACTATATATATATATATATATATATATATATATATATATATATAGATGGATAAATTGATCAGGTGCAACTATGTTAATAAGATAAACATAAAACCAATATTTTCAAAAGTGCTCAATAACAAGTAGAGCATTTATAAAATTACATAAACAATATTATAGCCTTACGTCAATTAACCAGCGTTTCGATGCTACCACATCTTATCAAGACTTTTAATTTTTATTCACTTTTTACTTTTATTCAGTCGTTGATAAGATGTCATAGCATTGAAACGTTGGTTGATTGACGTAAGACTGTAATATATATATATATATATATATATATATATATATATATATATATATATATGAGAGAGAGAGAGAAAATCTTTTCTTTTTTCTCAGTAGCCCCTTACGTCTACAGTGGCGGCCTGCCTTGTTTGGGGTGAACTATGTTTTTAAAAAAATGTGTGTTTGAGAAAGAGAGAGAAGAAAAAGGACCAGCTTATGTGTGAGACAGATATATGATACTTAAAAAGTACTTTATTTTCATTCATTTACTGGCAATTGTTTGAAAAACAACACTGAGACTAGTTCAAATAGTCGGCTGATTATTACTTCTTGTTTTTCGTTCGTTCTTTTTTCTATTTTTTTCTATTATGTTAAAGCAGTTACAAAAGTTTGCGCATGAATTAAATAGAGAGAGATCGACGAAAGAACGTGATAGATAGAGAGAGAGAGAGAAATGTTAGAGAGAGAGAGAGAGAGAGAGAGATGTGTGAAAGATAGATAGATAGATAGATAGATAGATAGATAGAGATGTTAGAGAGAGAGGGAGATAGATAGATAGATAGATAGATAGATAGATAGATAGATAGATAGAAGAACGAGAGAGAGACAGATGAACTCTTTAAATTTATTTACTTGTAATTGTTTGATAAACAACACTGAAACTAGGTCAAATATTGATTACTTATTTTTCTTTCTTTCTTTTTTCTTTCTTTTTTCTTTCTTTTTTCTTTCTTTTTTATTTCTTTCTATTATATTGAAGCATGGATTAGAGAAATATGAAAAATTTAAATGATCTAAAGATTGAGGGAGAATAAGAGGGAAAGAGTGAAAGTGAGAGAAAGTGTGTGAGAGAGAGAGAGAGAGAGAGAGAGAGAGAGAGAGAGAGAGAGAGAGAGAGAGAAATGAAAATTAAAAATATTTCAACTGAATCATTCTAACATTGAAATCTTTTGTTAACGATTTTTTTTTCTCTCTAAATAGTTAAAATATTCTTTCGATTTCTTATCGCTTGAACACAAAAATTTAAAATTCTCGAACAGAATTTGTCGTTTTTAGGACAAAAAAAAAATATTAACGAGAAAAACACATTTTTTACATTTCCACGTTTTTTTTTTTATCAAAAACAACAGATTGTTTTCGTCGAATCAGCTGGGTTTTTTAAATATTTCTTTTCCAACATTTTTAACACGGGATGACCCAAAACAAATGCCACCCATGGAGTCGTTAATAAATTTCACAATCACTTCTGCAATCCGACCATATTTCGTATAAATAAACTTCATTTTGTGCCTGATTTGTCCACCAAGTTTCTGTCATGAATATCTAACAGTTTTTGTTTTATCGTCATTCAATGACAAATGACACGCTCCTTTCTTTCAAATACACCAGGCAAAAAAGAAAATCTAACCAAGAAACATGAAGAACTAGAGCATAAGACTGTATAGAGTGAAGATCACCCCCCCAAAAAAAATGCTACGGATAAAATCGTTAATAAAATTCGCACTCCTTTCTGCAAAAACAACCATATTTGGTACAAATAAACTTCACTCTATACCTGACTTGTCCATCAAGGTTCAGCCATGAACATCCAACAGTCTTTTTTTATTGCTATTCAATGATATACTCCAAATATAAGCAAACAAGCAAGCAAGATCTACTATTAGATGACCCAAATTAAATGCCACTCATGGAATCGTTTATAAAATTCAAAATCCTTTCTGAAATCCAACCATATTTGGTACAAATGAACTTCAGTCAATGCCTGACTTGTCCACCAAGTTTCAATCATGAATGTCCAACAGTTTTTGTTTTATTGCCATTCAATGATAATGTAGCTTCTTTTCAAGAATTGCAGGCTTGTGGAACTCTCTTCCTGCTGACTGTTTTCCTCTTACCTTGGTCTTTTCAATACTAAAGTCAATAGGCATCTCCTATCTTTGCGATAATCACATTTCGTTATTGTTAGCTCCTTAAAATCAAGTGGCTTCATGCCTTGTCTGCAGCGATTTCCATTTAAAAAAAAAAAGAGATAAAATATTGTGACGTACATGTTAAAACGTATTCCTCTTGTTGAGATGACACAAAACGCAAATCAAATAATAATAAATCGACACAAAATAAAACATGACCAAATAAAAAGAAGAAAACAACTTTAATGATTGACTTAATTCGACAAGATGTTCAGATTGTTTACATTGAAGAAAAAAAACAGTTCTTTGCAAACAGTAATAAACGCGCCATTTTGTATCATAAAATGTTTCCACCGTGTGAACTGTTCGACATGTTGCAAAAAATATCAATTGCTACAAAAAGATTGAGGACAAAATAAAATCACAATATTTTATTGTGTGCGTCCTTGCAACTCGTTGAGGGGGTTTGTCGGTCGGTCGGTCTGTTTCGTTTCAGTTTGAAATGAGTTTTTTTTATAGCAAACGTTTAGTATAGTTAACAGCCGAGAAATCAAAAAAAAAATAAGCAAAATATACGACAAATAACTTTTACCAAACGACAGAAATTTTAATTTTTCTAAAGATTATTTGTCGTATATTTTCCATTTACTATTAAGTGAACAATTTCTCTGATGATCAGCGATGTTAAAATAAAAACTATATATTTTTCTTGACTAAGCTGTGAAACGCGCGTAAGATATGAACAAATTTAAAAATTCGAAGAAAAAAAAAATTGTTTGTAAGACGAAGAAAAAAATACAGGTATTCGTCGAAATCGAAAAATGAGAAAATTTTAAAAATAAATTTTTAAAAATGGATTGATTTTTTTTTACTTTGGTTATTGGAATATTGCGAAAAAAGTATATATGCTCTGAAACTTGTAACGCAACTTCATTGAGCTTGCAATTTGAAACAATTTCGGGGGATTATAAAGAGTGTATACCTAAATAAATATTTTTTATAAAAACTCACAGATATATATATATATATATATATATATATATATATATATATATATATATATATATATATATATATAAGAAGGGGTTCATTTATTGCTAATCGCCTGCGGCACCCCTACCAAGGAATGCTAACGAGGGTTCCCAGACATTTTTTTGTAGGCCAGAGTGCTCTTCTTCCTCTAGGACGCTGGTTTTTCAATCCCACTTTTCCGACCTTGCGTTAAATCTCCTTGGTTTTTTTTTTTGGCTAAGATCAGAGTGTAGTATTTGTTCCGGTGTAGGAGGTAGATAAATAAATTAAGTAGTAGTCCTTATTTTATTTATGTAGAACTGCAGCTTACGTCGTTGCTAACCCTAGCTCGCTTCTTGAATTCGAATTTTTCATATATCAAGGCGATACCTATATTAGACCTAACCATGAACCCTAACCTAACCCTAACCTAACCCTAAACCCTAACCCTAAACTGTAACCCTAAACTGTAACCCTAAACACTAACACTAAACCCTAACCCGACTGTGTAATAATATGGATACTCTTATAACTGACGCACCACGTTTCCGTGATTTCGCGTCGTCAACGTCCGGGCAGGTCTCGGAAGCGCCCGAGAGTTGATGAAACTATTAACCAAGAAACATTTATTTGTTTTGTTTTCGTTAAAATAAGGAAACAAAACAAACAAAATTGCTAAAAAAAGTTGTTGCGGTGTTTATGTTAAAAAGAAAAAAACTGACAAAAAATGTAAAAAAAAAAACATTGAAAAATTTTTTTTTTTAAACAATAACATTTGCTTAACAAATCGAACAAAATCATCATTTGAAACTTTCCGGTGCACAAACAAAATAACATTTTATTTACATTTGATTAACAATGGTTCCTTTGACAAAAAAAAAATTAAAAAAATAAATAAATAAATTAAAAAAAAATAAAAAAATAAATAAATAAATAAATAAAAAATAAATAAATAAATAAATAAATAAATAAAATAAAAAAAAAAAAAAAAAAAAATAAATAAAAATGAAATAAAAATAAATAAAAAATAAATAAATAAATAAATATCTAATTAATAACAGTTGTTTAGCTATGGTTTGTTCGTTCTTTATTTTTATATATGTATTTTAGTGTGATTTTCTTCGTCTGAATTTA
>OY744553.1:50545829-50555829 GCA_963556195.1 Sepiola atlantica | reverse complement strand
TGAATGATGTTTTTTTACTAATGAGTCACCACTTAGCAAGGCTAAAAGCCGCTTGAGGATCAGAGTTGATGAGATGGATGGATTTCAACATTTCTGCAACAACGTTTGAGGGTCCTCCAACTTTACACCCTTCTTTCATCTTGCTCACAACTTTACACCCTTCTTTCATCTTACTCACAACTTTACACCCTTCTTCATCTTGCTCCAACTTTACACCCTTCTTCATCTTGCTCACAGCTTTACACCCTTCTTCATCTTGCTCACAACTTTACACCCTTCTTCATCCTACTCACAACTTTACACCCTTCTTTCATCCTACAAAAATATTCCAAAAAAAATGAAATTTGGGGAATATTTATTAATTGATATCTAATGCCCATCGTTAAAATTTCACATTCCCCCTCCCTTTGGCATAAAACTAAATTAAATAAAACATTTAACATTTGGACCCCTAATGTCTAACTGTTGTGCTCCCAAAATTCATAATGATCGGTTAATTAATTTAGGAGTGAACCCTGTATATACAAACAACCTAACCCTAACCCTGAACCCTGTATATACAAATGTATAACCCTAACCTCTAACCGGCTTGTGGAACTCTCTTCCTGCTGACTGTTTTCCTCATGCCTATAGCCTTGGTCTTTTCAAGACTGAGGCCAATAGGCATCTCCTGTCTTTGCGATAATCATATTTGTTCTTGTTAGCTCCTTACATCAAGTGGTTCCATGCCTTGTCTGGAGCGATTTCCATAAAAACAAATTCATAGTAAGGAAACTCTTATCAGAAAACACATTATTCTCTCAAATGGATAAATGGAATTCTGGGTGGCCAAACTTCTGCTCAGACATATTTCGAATCTTCTATGTGCTCTATCCGCTCTTGGTTAAATATTACTCACCTGCAGCGATTCTGGCATTTGCATGCATGTTTACACCTGTACATACAAATATCTAAACATATGAACAGACCTAAAGATCGAGATAAAAAACAAAACAACAAAAAGGTAAACAAAAAAGGTAAACAAAAAAAAAGAACGAAAACACGTACTTATATAAAAATATAACTGGATTTATTTTCACTAACACGAATAGCAGTTTGTGTGGACTGTTGGAGAGTTTGCGAGCTGGAGACAGTGGACGACAGGAAAACACCAGGTTAGGCACAAGGCCAGTTTTATCTTACTCCCACAAGTAAGATGTGACCCAAGGTCGGGTCGGGAAAGTGGGGTTTGAAAAGCCAGCGCCCGAGAAAGTGAGCACTCTGGCCATTAAAAATTGTCTGGGCAGCCCCGTCGGCATTCCCTCCTAGAACTGCACAGGACCGACCCATAGACCGGTGTAAATCAAGCCCCGAAGGCCAAGACAATACCAGTTTATGGGGTGTAGTATCCATCGGAACAGATACTACACTTTGATCTTAGCCAAAAGGAAGACGAGAGTGACGATGATGATTGGTGCCGGATACAACAATTCGAAAATCTTAGATGAACCTAGATTAATAATAATTCAATAAATAATTAATAAATCCCTTATTCGTCACTTGGACATTTTTTAGTTCACTTCCAAGAAATACTGATTCCTTGTATAATTGTATCACAGTCCATAGTTTTCTTCGAATGTCCAGCTGACTTGGCAGGCCGAGAGCAGGCTCGAGGCGTTTCCACAAATAATGGCGATAGAGAGGCGCTCGTAACGCCAAGACAATTCGCGATTCCCACTAACAAGTTCACCGTATTTCACTCGCTTGATGCAGCGAGGAGATATGGTTACATTGCAAGTAAAACCATAAACAGAGATTTATTGCAAAGTCCCTCTTTTGATAAAGTCCCTCTTTTGATAAAGTCCCTCTTTTGATAAGGCACACATTCGAATCCTTGCGGTATTCTTTGTTTATATCTAGACCTGAGGATTAAATTAATCGTTTGTTTAATGGTATTACCAACGAAAACATTTAAAAAAAAAAAAAAGAAGTACATAAAGTACTGTTTTAATTTTATGTATTGAACAATGTGTTTTCTTAACATTAAAAATGGGTGACTTATTTGAGTTCTTTCCATATTTTTTAAAGATGTTGACCCATTGTTGCTCTACTGGGGTTGGATGTAGCATTTTTATAAGGCTTGACTTTATGCGTAGCATTTTTATGAGGTTTGAGTTCGTGCGTAGCATTTTTATAAGGCTTGACTTTATGCGTAGCATTTTTATGAGGTTTGAGTTCGTGTGTAGCATTTTTATATGGTTTGAGTTTGTGCGTAGCATTTTTATAAGGCTTGACTTTATGCGTAGCATTTTTATAAGGCTTGACTTAATGCGTAGCATTTTTATAAGGCTTGACTTTATGCGTAGCATTTTTATGAGGCTTGAGTTCGTGTGTAGCATTTTTATATGGTTTGAGTTTGTGCGTAGCATTTTTATAAGGCTTGACTTTATGCGTAGCATTTTTATAAGGCTTGACTTAATGCGGAGCATTTTTATAAGGTTTGAGTTCGTGTGTAGCATTTTTATAAGGCTTGACTTAATGCGTAGCATTTTTATAAGGCTTGAGTTTGTGCGTAGCATTTTTATAAGGCTTGAGTTCGTGCGTAGCATTTTTATAAGGTTTGAGTTCGTGCGTAGCATTTTTATAAGGTTTGAGTTTGTGCGTAGCATTTTTATAAGGTTTGAGTTCGTGCGTAGCATTTTTATAAGGTTTGAGTTCGTACATAGCATTTTTATAAGGCTTGAGTTCGTGCGTAGCATTTTTATGAGGTTTTAGTTCGTGTGTAACATTTTTATGAGGCTTGAGTTCGTGCGTAGCATTTTTATAAGGCTTGAGTTCGTGCGTAGCATTTTTATAAGGCTTGAGTTCGTGCGTAGCAATTTTATAAGGTTTGAGTTCGTGCGTAGCATTTTTATAAGGTTTGAGTTCGTGCATAACATTTTTATAAGGTTTGTGCTGTGAAATATTATCTTTAATTTCGGTATTTTTTGGTTTAAAGATGTGGACCCGTTTTGTTCGGGTCTGATCTTTACTCATACGTGTCTTCTTTTCATAGTGCAGGTCTTGTTGCAAAGAGTTATTTTCCCTTTTATTAATAAATATTGAATCTGAATGAATCATATTCATTTTGAGGTGATTATTTTGCCCGACATCGCGTTTTTTAAGAAGCGAGACCCTCATCGTCGATCCGGAATTATTCAGTTGGTGTCCACGGTATTTCTGGTGTTTTAGCGTAGCGTTGTTGCGCGTCGATTGTTGTAACAACTGGAACCGTTTTGACGAAGGTTGGTTTGGCATCTTTGTCGGCGTAGGCTTAGTGAAATGCGGAGACACTTGTTGGAGCAGCAGGTTCCGCTTGTGGCCCTTTCTTGATTGAGGTCCTTCTTTCATGGAAGACGACGGCGATGGTGGACGATGGTGCAACCTTTTTGTATCTTGAGAATGCGTTGCGGCCACGTTTTTGTAGTGTCTGGTCGACACGCGGTGAATGTTCGTTAGCATGCCGTAACTGATGACGATGCTCAGGAGGCAGAAAGCAAAAATAACAAGAAAATAGAACAGTTTGAGACTGTACAGCATCTTTTCGGTGGAGGGTTAGGGTTACGGGTTAGGGTTTTATGTTTAGGGTTGGGGTTAAGGGTTAGGGTTTGGGGTTAAGGGTTAGGGTTAGGGTAAAAGGGCTAGGGTAAGGGTTTGGGGTTAAGGGTTAGGGCTAAGGGTTAGGGTTTGGGGGTAGGGTTTGCCGTTCAACTATGAAATCTGTTAGGTTAGGATTAGGGTTAAGGGTTAGGATTAATGTTTGGGGTTAGGGTTTGTGGTTAGGGTTAAGGTTAGGGTTAAGGTTAGGGGGTTGGGTTTGCTGCTCAACTATGAAATCTGTTAGGGTTAGAATTAAGGTTAGGGTTAAGGGTTAGCGGTTTAGGGTTAAGGATTAGGGTTTAAGGTTAAGGGTTAGGATTAGGGTTAAGGGTTTAGGGTTAAGGGTTTAGGGTTTAGGGTTAAGGGTTTAGGGTTTAGGGTTAAGGGTTTAGGATTAGGGTTTAGGGTTAAGGGTTTAGGGTTTAGGGTTAAGGGTTTAGGATTAGGGTTTAGGGTTAAGGGTTTAGGGTTTAGGGTTAAGGGTTTAGGATTAGGGTTTAGGGTTAAGAGTTTAGGGTTTAGGGTAAGGGTTTAGGGTTTAGGGTTAAGGGTTAAGAGTAAGGGTTTAGGGTTAGGATTAGGGTTAATGGTTAGGATTAGGGGTAGGGTTAAGGGTTAGGATTAGGGTTTAGAGTTAAGGGGTTAGGGTTAAGGGTAAGGATTTGCTGGTCAACTATAAAATCTATGAGGGGCAGACGTTGATTGGTCTGCCAGACCAGAAGAGGTGCAAATATCGATAACCCAATCCCAATGAGCTGGTCAGCTAATCGTCCGATATCGTTCGTCGTCTCTTCATGAATATGTGACTAAGATTTATGTTGGATTGGCTCAAGAGTTTTGAAATTAGTTAAAAAGAAAATGCGATTTTCGTTGTTCTGCCCCACTTAAATTTAGAAGATTTGCTAAGAATTTTGAAGCCAGTTTAAATGACTTCTATTCGACGGTTTAAATGCTTCCAAATTCCTTTCAAATTTTGAAGGGTCACAAAGTGATTCATTCTTTTTTATTTATTTATTTTTTTAAACTATTTACAAAAGACTAAAATGGCTGACTTATTTATGAAGAAACCAAAATGCATTCTGGTGGATATAATTTCGTAATTAAATTTTTTTTTTTAAGTTTGCTTCAATTCTTTATGCTATTGAATTTTATATAACCCAAAAGAAAACACCGTGAAATTTCCTGATTGCTCGTTGCTTTTATAATTCGATTTTCAGTCTCCAGAAGAGACAATGGACACGTCCTGTAATGGAGTCTATAGTGAATGAAGGGTTACACAATCTCTAACCGCCTTGCCTATCGGCTAAATAAGCTATGTCTAAGGGCCATACACCCTCGAGACTTCATTTATTTTCTTCTTTTAACTGCCAACTGTATCTACCCGACGTTGCTCGGGTGGATGTATATATATATATATATATATATATATATATATATATATATATATATATATATATAGTCGGGTGGTGGTCTCAGAGAAAAATAATTCCAAATATAGTTCAAAATAAAAAAGAGGCACTTCTGCACTTTAGGGACGGTGCAGATTTATTTGTTTTCATTTCAGAAGAGCTACAATAGTGTAAAGGGCAGCAACCCTTTTTTTTTCACATTTTTAGTACATAATTTCTCCAAAAATGGACGTGAATGCCCTGAATATAAATTTTTTTTTCAAAATTAAATCGGGAATAAATAAATAAGAACTAATGCAAATTCAATTAATTAATAAAACATTTATTGAAGAAATTAAAATTTGTGAAAATCAACAATATTTTTTTTTTTTCAAAACGAATTTTTGGGGCCACACATTTTTTTTTATATTGTAAATAAAAAAAAATCGTGTTTTATTTTTTTAACTGTAAAAAAATAAAATGAAAAATTTCACAAATTTCTTCAATTTGTTCTATCGAGTATCTATTAAAAATGTACTAAAAATGAAAAAAAAAAAGAGTTGTCTATTGTAGCTCTCCTGAAATGAAAACAAATAAATTCGTCCGGTCCCTAAAATGCAGAAGCGCCAAAAAATTTTTATTTAAATACTTGCAAATTATTAAGGACAGGTTTTTTTAATCCAAGTCCTCAGAAAGTGAAAATCCAACCCTAGTAATATCCGTTTTTTTTTCTAAACTTAACATAAAATCAATCATTCAATTAAAATTAACATTTTGCAATTAATTTACTTATATCATCATAAAAAATACTAATCATGTTTAATTATTTAAAAAAAAAAAATGTATTCAAGTTTTATTTTTTAGAGAGGGGCTTCAAATTGACCCTATGTATTAATCTGTTTAAATAGTTGTTAAAATTAATCAATTATTTAAAATTAACCTTTTTTTTATATATAAATAATTTTATTCTGTTAGCAATTACTGAATAATAATAATACTGTATAATTATTTTAAAATAACGTAAGTAGGTCTTTTTTTTAGAAGGGCCTTGTTATAGGTTTTGAGCACAGGTCCTTAGAAAGTGAAAATCCGACCTTAGTAATATCCGATTCAATAGCTGTTAAAATTAATTAATTAAATTGAACATTTTTTTATAAATAATTTTACACTACTAAATAATAATCTTTTTAATAAAAGTAATTAAGTGTTTTTTTTAATTAAGAAGGCCTTTTTTTTATAGATTTTTAGGGCAAGTCCCCAATAAGTGAAAGTCTGGTCGATAGAAAAGTTCAAATGAATCATTTAGTTAAAATAAACAACGTATAACTAATTATTTAACCATTGATAAAGAATAACCCTGTATAATTATTAAAAAAAAATAAATGGTTTACCCCAATTTTTTTTTTAGGGGAGGGCCCCAAAGTTCACTGAACGTCCGTCCTTTGTAAAAATCAATTTTTTCCACTCCTTTTTTTTACTTGTGTGTTGTGTATATCGGCTGTAAGTTCGTTAGATTTTCTTGTTTTTCTGTTTTCTTTTTATCGCGTTGAGATTCCCGCTTTGGCCGCAAAGCAAGGAAAACAGTTTTAAAACACGGAATTCCCAGTCAGTTATTTGTGTCACCCGCAAATATCCGTCCTACCCTGGCCTCGTCGATTGTGAACTGTGATGAATATATGGATATGCGAATAACACGGTCAAAGGACGAAAATATATTCCGAGAAATTATTGGATGATTGGTTATTGCAGTGAGAGTTTTTTCCGCACAGTAAAGAAGCACCTGCTTTCGTTTTTTTCGTTATTTTCGTTTTTTCTTTTTTTCTTTCTTTTTTTTTCTTTTTTTCTTTTTTTCTTTCTTTTTTTCTGTTTCTTTTCTTTTCTTTTTTGTTACAGTAGACTGACCCAGCATGCACGCTGTTGCTTCATAAACAGGATGTTTATTTACTCCTCGCGGAGTTAGGCACAAGGCCAGTTTTATCTTACTCCCACAAGTAAGATGTGACCCAAGATCGGGTCGAGCAAGTGGGGTTAAAAGCCAGCGCTCGAGAGGTGAGCACTCTGGCCATTTAAAAATTGCCTGGGCAGCCCCGTCGGCATTCCCCGGTAGGGGCGCCTCAGACAGTAAGCAATAAACTTACTCCTCCCCAAAGAGGGGAGGCGAAGCCTGGGAGGGTGGACCTCCTAGAACTGCACAGGACAGGCGTGCAGTATCCACCGGAACAGATACTACACTTTGATCTTAGCCAAAAGGATGTGTGCAATATATAAAAAGTAAGTGTACGCGCGTGCGCGCACACAAACATGCACACGCACACACTAACATACAGACACACAGAAACATACAAACACACTAACATACAGACGCGCACACATATACACACACACACACACTAACATACAGACACACACAAACATACACACAATAACATACAGACGACACGAACATACAGACGCACACACTAACATACACTAACATACAGACGCACACAAATACACACACACTAACATACAGACGCACACAAATACACACACACTAACATACAGACGCACACAAATACACACACACTAACATACAGACGCACACAAATATACACACACACACACTAACATAGAGACGCACACAAATATATATATATACACACACACGCATACACACGATCACAATCATACAAACACACAAACATACATATACAAACATACACACGCACACAAACGTAAACACACACACATGCACACACTAACACACAGACGCACACAAACATATACACGCATACACACGATCACAATCATACAAATACAAGCACAGACACGAACACAAACGTAAACACACACAAACACACACATAAACATGCAAACACAGGATATGTGTAATATATAAAAGTAAGTGTACACGCATACACAAACATAAACACGCACACAAGAACACAAACATACACACGCACACAAACGCACACATAGACAACCAAGCATACACACAAAATATACAAATAAACACACGTGCACACGCAAACATACACACACTAACATGCACACACACACACAAAGTGTGTGTGTGTGTGTGTGTATGTGTGTGTGTGTGTGTGTGTGTGTGTGTGTGTGTGTGTAAATTCCAATATTTCAGATTTGCATTGCTTAATCGGTGTCTAATGACTATGGATAAAATTCAAAGCAAATCTGAAAAATTGGAATTTTAAAATAAACACACACACATACAAACACACACACTCATACAAACACACACATACAATAAATATGTACGTGTAAACAAAATATAAAAATATAATGTCTACTAATTTTGTAGTTGACAACTGTACTAACGCTCAGGTTTCACATCTCAGTTTCAACAAACATTCACAATACCTAGCTAGAGGAGCCGAAACAACCTTCTGTGAATATATATATATATATATATATATATATATATATATATATATATATATATATATATATATATATGTATATATAACAACGATTCTACGTCTAGGGACCTCCAATTGCATGTGAAGAACGGTGACGTCACTATTTCATGTGTACGTTAAGAAGTCATACATTCGTTTTGCTTTACCGATTGCAAAAAAAACTCTCTCAAATAAAGTTATACTTGTTTTAAAGTAAAATAGTTTAGTTAAAGGTTACATTATCAAATTCTGAAAGAAACCCTTCTTCATTGTCCGATGAAACTACGAAATTTTCTTGTTTTACGACACACGGGGTAGTGTTTACTAAACATCGCGTGAGACATGGCAAGATATTATCTATGTACGGATGAACAGAAGTGAAACAAATTACTTTACTACTATGGTGTAAACAAAATTAACGGTTTGTTTTAACCATTTTTTTCTTCCTTGAGACAGATTATTACTTTTTTTTCACTGAAAAATGTTTACATTTAAAATATTACTGCAAGTAACGATTTATCTATTTTGTTTTGTTAGCATTTGACTTAAATTTGGGTTAAATTTTATATAATAAAAATTAAACTAAAAATGAAAATGGAGAAAGTATTGTGGTTTGTTAATGATTAAAAATATTCGTCAATTGAATAATAAAAATTCAAAGTAAAAATAAGTTTATATTTCGAAATGGATAAACATTTTAATTTGAAAAAAGAAAAATGATAAAAAGTATTATAAATATATAATAATAATAATAATAATAATAATAATAATAATAATAATAATTACTTTTGTCAACGTTTTTTCTTATTAGTGTTACTGTTTACAAATTAGCGTGCGGCGTGCACCAATTTTACTCTAAAAATGTATGCGCGTGGGACAATTTCACTTTCAAAATTGACGTGTTAATTATGGCTAGTATTGCGTTCCATAGTTGCGGCAAAATCAGTTAGTGCAAAAAAATTTTCTTACTTCTAGCAAATGAAGTAGTTTTTTCCAAGTACATAATATGACATCCGCCACAACTTTTGTCTTTTACGATTCATAATACTTCGGGCTATATTATATTAAAATATTTTGAAAAATTTCGAACACGAATATGTTCAAAAATGATGTTTAAAACCGATAAACTCGATCAATACGATCAAATGAATAAATGTCTCTGAAAATAAAAATTATTTCGTAAAACTTTTTTTTTTTTTTGCATTTCAATAAATCACAGTATATTTTATTGAGAAAAGGTAAAAAAAAATTCAAAACATAATAATATTGCTTTTATTTCCACTTTTTATTTGTGCATTCACGGACCAGTTTACTAAAACAGTTTACGTAAAATTTAATAAAATTAATCCAATGTGTTTTTTAAAAGAGTTTAGTTTTATATAAGAAAAAAAAATCGCCGGATGACAATATATTTCGTTCAATATTTCATAAAATGAAACAGGGGGGGGGGGAATCACGTAAAAAAAATATTTTCCCTAATATATTTTAGGAAAACAGCATTTTAAAGATAAATTAGTCCTATAATGAATAAGTATTGAAAATTTCGTGAAGATCTGGCCATAACTTGATTTATGCGAGATTTATTAAAAATGTGCC
>OY744553.1:50485829-50535829 GCA_963556195.1 Sepiola atlantica | reverse complement strand
TTGCTTGAACTTTGAATTCTAATAAAATTTGATTGACACCTTATTTTATTACTTCATTTTATACTATAATATTAATGCTCTATCCAGTATATTGAGCTTCAGTTTTTATCCGGATGTTTCACTAATTATAAGATATTAGTTGATGCTTATATCTTTTGTTGGATTGCTTCATATATATATATATGTGTGTGTGTGTGTGTGTGTGTGTGTGTGTGTGTGTGTGTGTGTGTGTGTGTGTGTGTGGAAAGAAAAGGTAGCCTGTGGATTTGAGACCATTTTTCGATTGTGTAGGTTTTTTAGTGTTCCAAATTCACCTTTCTTTCAATTTGGTACCAGAGCACCGTGCATTCCGGACAGCGCTGTTTTTTTCCTGTTTTGTTTTTTTTTAACATTAAGATATATTTTATTTTTTATTTTTTTAACATTAAAATATATTTTATTATTTTATTTTTTTTTAACATTAAGATATATTTTATTTTTTATTTTTTTTAACGTTAAGATATATTTTATTATATTTTTTTAACATTAAGATATATTTTATTATTATTTTTTGTTGTTTTTTATTAACATCAATATATATTTTAATATGACAGTAACGTTTTTACTTTCTGGTATTTAATCTGTTTTACGTGAAATATTAATAAATTGATTTGAGATTCCATTCTTGTTTTCTCTTCTCGTTTGTTTTTGTTCACCTTTCCACCTTCCGGTACCTATATCACATTGCTCCAGCCTCGGATTACAAACCTACACTTATATTTACCAGCAATGCTTCAAGCAAACTATAACCTCCTTTTATATTTTAATTTTTTTTTTTAACATTAAGATATATTTTATTATTTTTGTTGTTGTTTTTATTATCAAGATATATTTTAGTATTTATTTTTTTTAACATTAAGATATATATTAAATTCCCGAAACAGTTTTTCATGGTAAACAACTGATGATCCCTTAAAATAGTGTTAGAAACTAACTAATATAATAACTGTAAAAAATAAATTGACTTACATGAGTGATTTTCCACTGGAAGACTTGAGACTATAAGTTTGGTTTTTTTTTTTGTTTTTTTTTTTAGTTTTTTAATTTTTTTGAAAATTTTTTTTTTGATATAGTTTTAATGGTTGAGAAACTTCCGAGACTATATATATATATTAAATTAACATTAAGATATATTTTATTATTTTTTGTTCTTTTTATTAACATCAAGATATATTTTAGCATTTATTTATTTTTTAATATCAAGATATATTTAAGTATTTTTTTTTTTAACATCAAGATATATTTTAGTATTTTTTTTTTTAACATCAAGATATATTTTAGTATTTTTTTTTCTTTAACATCAAGATATATTTTAGTATTTTTTTTTTATTAACATCAAGATATATTTTAGTATTTTTTTTTTAACATTAAGATATATATATATATATATTGTTTTTTAATTAACATTAAGATATATTTTAGTATTTATTTTTTTAACATTAATATATATATACATATATATATATATATATATATATATATATTTTTTTAAAATTAACATTAAGATATATTTTATTATTTTTTGTTGTTCTTTTTATTAACATCAAGATATATTTTAGTATTTATGTTTTTTTTTAACATCAAGATATATTTTAATGTATAAATTCTATTTAACATAAACAGAGCAAAACAGAAATAAAAACTGGACATTTATTGTTACTTTGCCTGCATGAGTCAACGCCGCTCCCATCTCACCTGCTCTCCGCTTTTTTTTGTTTTTTTTGTGATACACAGGTTTTTTTATTTTTATTTTTTGAATTTAGTTTCTTTTATTTGTTTGTTTGTTTCATTTGTGTGTTGTTGTGAGTTGATACGACTCTTTTAGAAAGCGAGAAGTAAAACGAAAACTAAAAAAATGGTGCAAGTTGACAACATGAAAAAAAAAAAATTAAAAAATATCTTTATAATGTACGTGCCCGTAACGGAATGCATATATCGTACCAAAAAATCACGTAAATTGATCAAGCAGGTTTTTTTGTTACAAAAGAAAATCAAATTTTATAAGTAAACGCCAAACGGGGATTGTCGATATATCGACGCCATATTGGTTGCCAGACAAGGGAGATAATTCTTGACTCAAAAGTTGGAGTTTAGAATCAGACTTGGAAAATAAAGGCAGTTTTAACACGAGCCAACAAAACAAAAAATGGGTGGACAAAACAAATATACAACAAACAAATGTTACCAAAGGCAAGATAAGTTACTCTTCTACCTACTTTTTTTTTGTATTTTACTTCAGTTGAAGTTCTCAGAAATGAAGGGGCCCTTCCACTTAATCTCTATATGGAATACATAGATATCCGAGTGTTCAACTAAAGTTCTCCGTTACCTCTCAAACGTTGAGTTAGTAAAGAAGTTAAGAACATTAATTTTCCTCTCCACAATTGACCAGCTTAATATGTTATAGTATATCTTTCTTGTGGTCTCTTGGTCTTACCGGATTCCAAGACAAGAATTCATCTAGTCTAGTGGAGTATCCAGCTACGTGCTGTTACTTGAGGTAGCATTACTTGGAGAAGGTGCACCATTTCACATATGAGCCAGTGTGTAGTCGTGTCGAGGATATTTTATTTGGGCTTCGAATTCGATGTTATTTTGAATATTTGGTCAGGGTTTACTTGTAGGGTGAAGTATCCTCATGTCAGGTTGTCCTGACAAACCCTTGTACAGAGAGACCGAAGACACTTGAGGATGGTGTCAAGTAGGTAATCAAAACTCTACCTACTTGAATAAGTTTTGTTGTTTTAACTTATTTTAAAGCGTATTTTAGTTTAAAAAAATAAATAAATAATAATTTTAAAAAAGATAAATAAATTAAAAATAAATAAATAAATTTTTAAAAATTAAATTTTAAAAACTAAATAAAAAAATAAAAAAATAAAAAAAAAAAATAAATAAAATAATAATAGTAATAAAAAAGATAAATAAATAAAAATAAATAAATAAATTAAAAATTAAAAAAAATTAAATTAAAAAAAAATAAAAAAATAAAAAATAAATAAAATAAAAAAATTTAAAAAATAAAATAAAAATACGTCGAGTCTGGCCGCCTAATGTCGGCCATTATTTTATTTTTCGTTCTAACTTAATTTGATTTTCTTCTGTAAAAAAAAAAAAAAAAAAAAAAAAATTGATCAATTTGATCGTCTTTCCGTCTTATACGTCAGATATTTTTTAATTTTGTTTTTTTAATGTCGTCCCAATTCTAAAACTTGCACCATTTTTTTTTTTAAATTAAAAAAAAAAAAGAAAAGATTGCTTACCCCCACTCCCCCTACCCCCCCCCCCCACACACACACACTGATGTGTGTCACCACAGACGGAGGAGGACTGCACAACACAGATCAAACAATCCTGAGGCACGATCTTTGTGAGCTGGCCAAGATCAAAGTGTAGTATCTGTTCCGATGGATACTGCACACCATAGACCGGTATCGTCTTGGCCTTCGGGGCTTGATTTACGCCGGTCTATGGTTCTGTTTTGCGCAGTTCTAGGAGGTCATCCCTCCCAGGCTTTACCTTCTCACCCTTTGAGAAGGGGTTAGTTTATTGCTAATCGCCTGAGGCGCCCCTACCGAGGAATGCCGACGGGGGCTACCCAGGCATTTTTGAGGGTCACAAGTGCTCTTCCTCTAGGGTGCTGACTTATCAAATCCCACTTTCCGACCTTGTGTCACATCTTTATCGCTGTGGGAGGTAGATAAATAGATGCAGACGTTCAACTTGCTGAAGAAGAAGAAGAAGAAAAAGGGGAAAAGCGAAAGGTAGAAGAAGAAGAAGAAGAAGAAGAAGAAGAAGAAGAAGAAGAAGAAGAAGAAGAAAGCATCACATTTCTTAGGTGGTCATAAGTCGTCCTGTCCTTAAAAAGGGGCGTGTCATGCTAAAAAGGGGCGTGTCATGCTAAAAAGGGGCGTGTCATGCTAAAAACGTCGATATAATCTCGGTAAAGGACAAAACACAGTTAAAAAGGCAAAATACGCGCGCGCACTTCATAGCAACGATCGGTCAACCATAATTAAACCGGCCGTTGGTTGCTAAGCAACTAATTTCAAACATGTTTTGAAAACAGAATGTCACATTCAATATAATAAATGAGACGTGTCCATTTCTAGACGGAAGCCGGAAATAAAACCTACGATTTTTTTTTTTACATAACCAGTGATGTGAAACGAAAGGGGGGGGGGGAAGATTGATATTCTACTAGCTGGTTTTGCCGACTCGCTATCGCTTCGCAAAGTTTCAGGTGCAGAAACGTATCTGTAATTCGATTGGCCCAACCTTTTCTTATTCTCTGCCCCCTCTCTCTCTCACAGACGTGATGTTGCTAGTCTCAGTCTTTTTTATGTTGAATAAAGTGATTTTTTGTGCATTGAGTTCTTCTTTGATATTTTTGTACTTTTTACCTTTGATTTGATGGAAATAAATCAATTATTGTAAGCTGCTTCCTAATAATATGTAGAGTTGCTAATTACTGGATATTAACTAACCTTAACCATAATAATATGTAGAGTTGCTAATTACTGGATATTAACTAACCTTAACCCTAATAATATGTATAGTTGCTAATTACTGGATATTAACTAACCTTAACCGTAATAATATGTATAGTTGCTAATTACTGGATATTAACTAACCGTAACCCTAATAATATGTATAGTTGCTAATTACTGGATATTAACTAACCTTAACCCTAATAATATGTAGAGTTGCTAATTACTGGATATTAACTAACCGTAACCCTAATAATATGTATAGTTGCTAATTACTGGATATTAACTAACCTTAACCGTAATAATATGTATAGTTGCTAATTACTGGATATTAACTAACCTTAACCGTAATAATATGTAGAGTTGCTAATTACTGGATATTAACTAACCTTAACCCTAATAATATGTATAGTTGCTAATTACTGGATATTAACTAACCTTAACCGTAATAATATGTATAGTTGCTAATTACTGGATATTAACTAACCTTAACCGTAATAATATGTATAGTTGCTAATTACTGGATATTAACTAACCTTAACCGTAATAATATGTAGAGTTGCTAATTACTGGATATTAACTAACCTTAACCGTAATAATATGTATAGTTGCTAATTACTGGATATTAACTAACCTTAACCGTAATAATATGTAGAGTTGCTAATTACTGGATATTAACTAACCTTAACCCTAATAATATGTATAGTTGCTAATTACTGGATATTAACTAACCTTAACCATAATAATATGTAGAGTTGCTAATTACTGGATATTAACTAACCTTAACCATAATAATATGTAGAGTTGCTAATTACTGGACATTACTAAGAAATTTCTTACTAAAACTTTTCTCTGTAATTATTATTTAGTAGTAATTTTGGTCTTCACATGTCCGCCACCAGTCGTGGATTCCAGTCGCATGTTTGCCAGGCCTGTATTATGAATCGCCTTGGTTAAAATCTATAGCATCTATTCATGCAAATAAACTAACCCTAAACCCTAACCAAGGGGTGGGCAACCATTTCAGAGTGAGGGCCAGATGAGACTTTTGGAAGAAGATCGCGGGTCGGAGTGAAAAACAAAATCTCAGAATTACTATATTTTGTTTACATGAATAAATTGTACAAACATTACATTGAACTCTCTACAAATCTGATATTTTTTCTCAGGAGAATTCTGTATGTGATGTTATAAAAAACACCGACGAAGAGCCATTTTGGAATCATAAAAAATAATGACGGGGGAAGTAGCAAGTTGATCCAGCATTCGTTTTGACACACCTCACATAAGTTCTGTTTTATGCCCTTTCCTCATCTTTCGTTTCCTCTTTTTAGATTTTTATCTCAGGCCAAGGATTTGAAATTAATAGTTAAAGAAAAATTAAATATACATGCATCATCGCTCGCTGATATTTATACATTTTTATCCCACTGTAAATCTTAATTGAAACCTACTTTTATGTCTATGTCACAAAATGATATGAGTTTTACTGGGAGGTACGCGGGCCAGATTGCAATAATAAAGCATAGCAGGGTGGCGGGCCGGACTCTAAGCCTTCGTGGGCCGGATGTGTCCCACGGGCCGGAGGTTGCCCGCCACTGCCCTAACCCGTAGGTGAACATTCAAGTTTGGTTTCATCGAGTTTCAGTTTTTCACGCTCTATTAATTATGAAAGCCATTTCAGTTAAGACGAGCTTCTTAAACTACGCAGCTTTTTTGTTCAATCGTTTTTAGGACAAAGCCGCTATTACGTAGAAGAGTTATACGAGAAATACTGTTATAAAGCGGGCAATGTTCGAATAGATTTAAATAAGAAAACGCTTTGTATGACTCAGAATAGATAGATAGAAATTACTACCAAGGCTGCAAAAAAGGTGGCCTTCCTCTACCAGGTTAGAAAACTTCTCACACCTGCCAGTATCCTATATCCCTATAAAGCCACCATAACCAGTGCATGGAGTATTGTTGCCATATATGGGCTAGTGCACCAACCACTAGTCTCTGCACGGGTGCAAAAAAAAAAAAAAGAGCCTCTAACCTAATATGTCCCGCACTGTTTGCCAAGCTCCAGCCCCTGTCGCATCTCTACAGTGAAATCTGCAGACTTTTTTTTTATGGAAGACAAGGCATGAAGCCACTTGATATTAAGAGCTAAAAAAAAAAATACTACTTCAAGGTCAAAAACTAACCAATGATAAGTGTTAAAAAATAGCAAACGATAGATTCCGACCCAGAAAACAGCAATTCTTCCCCCTCTGTCAGAAACATCGCTCATGGAATGTGAGGACTGAAGGACAAAATATGGGAAGCAAGAGTGTCGAGGCTGCCGAAAGTAAACCCAAGGTCCACTTTCTACTTTCTATTCAAAAAATAGCAAACGATAGATTCCGACCCAGAAAACAGCAATTCTTCCCCCTCTGTCAGTAAAAATCGCTCATGGAATGTGAGGACTAAAGAAAAAAACATGGTAAGCGAGAGTTACGAGGCTGATACCATTTAAAGATACTTTCTCGACGATCGGTCGGAGAGATTTTTTGGTTATTATTATGGGTTTTACGGCATGTCAACACTTTTGGTCATTTTATGTCAAATAGGTTTAGGGAGTTTCTCTTCTCTTAGTTCAATATTTGGAAGATCATTACTCTATTTCAAGTGGACAAATCGAATTCTGGGTGGCCAAACCTTAAACCAGAAATATTTACCTTATATTTGGTGATTTCTCTTCTCTTAGTTCAATATTACTCACTCGCAGCAAGCCTGCTATTCGCATGCATCGCAAACATGTCGCACCAAAAGATAAGCAACAAAAAAAAAAAAAAATCAAGATCTGTTGAAGTTTTTTGTTTTTTTTTACTTTATTAAAAATATAAATACATTTTATTGTCAAAGAATGGAGGGGAGGAGGGGTAAGAGATACGGAGGGCGGGGGCGGAACGAAACAAAACAAACAAGGCAAAAATATTTTTTTGTTTTTTTAAATATTGGGATGCGTGCGAAAGAGTTGAAACAAAAACAATACAATATACAGATCAGAACAAAATGCACCAGACGTTAACAGCAACGACATCTGCCAGATAACCAGGGGAAGGGGGGGGAGATAATTGATTAACCATCACCAGTAAATATTATTTTAATGCAATTTCTATTTACAGATTTCATAATTCTTGATTTTCTCTATATAGTTCACAGTAATATATATATATATATATTATATGAATAGATGAAAGGATAAAATAATCCGACGGTATGAAATTAAAATGGAATAAGCGGAAGACCTAAAAAGCTCAACGTTTCGCCCAAATGTTATATGAGCTTTGTCAAGAGCGAACGAAAAAAATGCAAAAAAAATGACAAAAGACGAGAAAATCTATAAATTATGAGAAATATATATAGTGGTAGGGTTCATGTAGAGATGGAAGATATGTAAATATGTATAGAGTCAAAGATAAATACATAGCGAAAAAAAAAAATTAGTAACGGAAAAGAAAAGAATAAAGAGTAGAAAGGGAGTCTAAAGGAATAAATAATTCAAAACTCAGGGAATCAACCAGTGTCTAGGGGAGATACAGCATAGTCTGGACAAGCGGATTAATGAGCATAAAAGAGCGATTAAAACCAACAACACGCTTAACGCCTTATATGCTCACACTATGGAGTATGTCCATTGTTTTGACTTTGATAAATCTACTTCAATCAAGATAATACATGATAAATCAACACGTCGACTAATTGAATCTGCACTCATAGCCCTTTCCACAAATAAAATTAAACAGAGAATGGGATTCTACTTTATCTCCCCTAACCTATCAAAAGCAATTATTCACGAAAACAAGATATATCTAGATTCCCTGAGTTTTTAATTATTCTTCCTTTAGACCCCCTTTCTACTTTTTATTCTTTTCTTTTCTGTTACATTTTCTTTCTTCCGCTATATATTACTCATAATTTCTAGACTTTCCCGTCCTTTGTAATTTTTTGCATTTTTTCGTTCGCTCTTGACAAAGCCCATATAACATTTGGGTGAAACATTGAACTTTTTAGGTCTTCCACTTATTCCATTTTAATTTCATATATATATATATATATATATATATATATATATATTCTCTGACATCCATTTTGGTAGATTCTCTACACAGACGGAGTTTTCCTTTGGTGCTTATTATTTTTGGCAAAAGGAAGTTTCTTTTTTCCCCCCGAAATATTAAATAAATGATTTTTAATAATCATCCGGACAACACACAAACAGCTAACACCACACTTATGTAAGATTTTAAGAAAAAATAAATAGTAAGCCCCCCCCCCCCCATTTCGATTTATTATTTTTGTTCTTTCCAGCCTACATCCTATCCGGCACTTTGCATTGCCCTCAGCCTTTTTAAAACATACTACTACTATTCTCAGCAATGCTTCAAGCAAACTACCATTCTCTATTATATATATATATATAAAATATGAGACTAAAAGTATACTTTTAGTAGAGTGAACCTATAGTGAAATGGTTTAAAAGCTCAATATACGAGATAGAGCAATTATAAAGATAGATGAACGAAGAGGGATAAACATGTACGAATGAGAAATCTATTTCAACTTCGATTGTTTAATGCAAGGTGTACTCGATAAAAACATGTTTATTATTCTTTCCTTAAGCCAAGGCTTTTCAAAGATTAAAATCTTATCATCAGATGAATTACATAGATGGTTAAGTTGGCAGTGGAAAAGCCAAAATTCAAAATTTGAAAAAAGATATTAAGTAATGGAGAGTGAGAGTGTGCGTGTAAAAAAAATTTTTTTCATGCTTATCCCTCATCTTTCATTTATCTTATATATATATATATATATATATATATACATATGAAGAAAGGTGGAGACAAAATGATCTGATGTAATGTAAAATGAAAAAAAAAGCCAAAAACTATGTGATTTATGTATTCATCAACGTTTCGTCTTTATTGAAAGACTTCCTCAGGATGAAGAAAACAATGTAGGAAAATCATACAGAATATTAGATTTGTCAGAAAGTGTCCAGACTTTGGCATGGCTGTTGGCGTGAACAAGCAGAGAATGAAAAACATGATTTTGGTTGTAGCGTTATCAGCAGTGGCCTGTCTCCTTCAAAGGACGCGAGATGAATGGGATAAACTGACAAATCCAAGCCATCAATCCCATATATGTATAATAATAAATATTTATATATGTACGTATATATATATATATATATATATATGTATATATATATATACGTGTATATATATATATATGTATATATATATATATATATATGTATATATACGTGTATATATATATATATGTATATATATATATATATATATATATACGTGTATATATATATATATGTATATATATATATATATATATATATGTATATATACGTGTATATATATATATATGTATATATATATATATATATATGTATATATACGTGTATATATATATGTATATATATATATATATATGTATATATATATATATATATATATATGTATATATATATATATATATATATATATATGTATATATACGTGTATATATATATATATATGTATATATACGTGTATATATATATATATGTATATATATATATATATATATATATGTATATATACGTGTATATATATATATATATGTATATATATATATATATATATGTATATATACGTGTATATATATATATATATATGTATATATACGTGTATATATATATATATGTATATATATATATATATATATATATATGTATATATACGTGTATATATATATATATGTATATATATATATATATATATATGTATATATACGTGTATATATATATATATGTATATATATATATATATATATATATATGTATATATACGTGTATATATATATATATGTATATATATATATATATATATATATATGTATATATACGTGTATATATATATATATGTATATATATATATATATATATATATATATATATATATGTATATATACGTGTATATATATATATATGTATATATATATATATATATATATATAATGTATTTTTATTAATTGGTTTTATTGGTGATTGCAGCATTCGTTGTTTTTGCTTACTACTATTTCGATTGTTTCACTTCCTAAGTGATTAAGATGCAGAAAATTGCATTATTAGTCGCCTTTAACTTTAAGGACGTATTTTTCGTTAATATATATATATTTTTATTAATTTTATACGTACATAAAAGTAATCCATGGACACGTGTTTCTGACTCACAGCCGTCATCAGCATGGCTAACTTAGACAGAGATCGAACCTTCGATATTGATGTCTATAGTCCAGCGTTCTACCACTGGACTAAGACGCTCCGTCTAGAAATATGTACGATTTTTATCACCTAAATATCTAATGTATTTCTTATGTAATTAATCAAAATATATTTATATATAACAATATTTATAAATAAATATTAAATTATTATTATCTACAGATGCTAGCATTTCAAGCTTATTGCTCTCATCAGTGCAGGAAGTGACAATTTCAGACAGTCGTGGGGCGCGAACCTTGTTCACAGAGTCAGCCTAGACTCCACAAGATATCGCTTTATCCTCACGGCCACAGGAAACTATCACGTGATTAAGGGGAAATTAAGTTCTATTTTTGCCTTGAGGAAGCGGGCAACAGACAGCAGACTATCGAGAGGGTTCAACTAACATTTTCGGAACCTTGCTTTAATTTAAGTGACAGTCTATTTTCAGCATCACGGACAGTGCTCAACTTTTTATTACAATATTTATTTAGATATATTTATAAATATATAATAATAATATATATTTATTTATTTAAAAAATATTGTTACGGCCCCCTTAAAAAGGATTGGGCCCCGAGGAGAATTAATAATAAGCTGTCAATCTATGCATAATGCGATGTTCCGGCCTCTGCTGCTGAACACTATCTGACTTAGCTTACTGTATATGTCCACTGATTTGCCATTATATAGTTTAAATTCTCTTCTTTCCCATGTTAATTGATGGTGGCCTAGGGGTTAAATGTCAGGCTGCAGAGGCAAAGGTTACTTTGTAACTGGGTTTGAATCCTTCGACCGGCAGTAATTAGCATCTCCTTAACACAAGTCTGTGGAGATCTTACACTAAAAAGCAACTCATAGTCACGGAAAATGGATCGATATTTAAGAGTAAAAAAAATAAGCGTTGTCTTCGTTGTTCTTTTCTCGGGAATTTTCTAGCAATTTGTCCAAAAGAATCCATACTTAGACTTGTATTGCTATCATATGCTAGATTTCTCGGGGTCATCATGTGATATGCGTGTTAGATAGCAAAGGAAGGGGTTTTAGTGACACCCTAAAGGTCAGAGGTGACTTAAAAACGGAAGTTTATGAAACCGTTTAACTTCCGGTCGGGGGGGGGGGGGGTAGTATCCAGTCTTTTTTTTAATTAAAGCAAGCAGACATGATTTGTGACCATTTGAGGGTGGGGCGCGGTTGCGTACAATATAGCTTCGTGTTTCTGTTTGTTAAAAAAAAAAAAAACTTAATATTTGCGTCCACATGGTTTTTATGAACAGCCGAAAAGCAACCTGAGTTTTACAACGACGAGAAGATCAACCCACGTGCAGTTTGTCCGCAACCTGGTTCACAACGACGACGACACGGGCCTATACATCCACTGTAAGGCGTAAGGCAAAAAAAAAATGGCAACGGTCAAGGTTAAAATAAAATGTGTACAAAGTAAAAGGGTGGAATGAAAGTTAATTATAACCGAATGTAACAAGTGTCACAAAGTGCAATGAAGGTTTGCTATAACCAAACGTAACCAATTTCACAGTCGCCAATAAAGGTCAAGTAGAAAAATGTAACAAATATCACAAGGTACAATGAAGATAAACAATAAAAAATGTAACGAATGTCACAAGTTATAATGAATGTGAACTATAAAAAAATGTAACGAATGTCACAAGGTACAATGAATGTGAACTATAAAAAATGTAACGAATGTCACAAGTTATAATGAATGTGAACTATAAAAAAATGTAACGAATGTCACAAGTTATAATGAATGTGAACTATAAAAAAATCTAACCAATGTCACAAGGTACAATAAATGTTAACTATAAAAAATGTAACGAATGTCACAAGGTACAATGAATGTTAACTATAAAAATGTAACCAATGTCACAAGGTACAATGAATGTGAACTATAAAAAATGTAACGAATGTCACAAGGTACAATGAATGTGAACTATAAAAAATGTAACGAATGTCACAAGTTATAATGAATGTTAACTATAAAAAAATGTAACGAATGTCACAAGTTATAATGAATGTGAACTATAAAAAAATGTAACGAATATCACAAGGTACAATGAATGTGAACTATAAAAAATGTAACGAATATCACAAGGTACAATGAATGTGAACTATAAAAACATGTAACGAATGTCATAAGGTACAATGAATGTGAACTATAACAAATGTAACGAATGTCACAAGTTATAATGAATGTGAACTATAAAAAAAATGTAACGAATGTCACAAGGTACAATGAATGTGAACTATAAAAAAATGTAACGAATGTCATAAGGTACAATGAATGTGAACTATAAAAAAATGTAACGAATGTCACAAGGTACAATGAATGTGAACTATAACAAATGTAACGAATGTCACAAGTTATAATGAATGTTAACTATAAAAAAATGTAACCAATGTCACAAGGTACAATGAATGTTAACTATAAAAAAATGTAACGAATATCACAAGGTACAATGAAGATAAACAATAAAAAATGTAACGAATGTCACAAGGTACAATGAATATGAACTATAAAAAAATGTAACCAATGTCACAAGGTACAATGAATGTGAACTATAAAAAAATGTAACGAATGTCACAAGGTACAATAATGTGAACTATAAAAAATGTAACCAATGTCACAGGATACAATGAATGTGAACTATAAAAAATGTAACGAATGTCACAAGGTACAATGAATGTGAACTATAAAAAATGTAACGAATGTCACAAGGTACAATGAATGTTAACTATAAAAAAATGTAACGAATGTCACAAGTTACAATGAATGTGAACTATAAACAATGTAACCAATGTCACAAGGTACAATGAATGTGAACTATAAAAAATGTAACAAATGTCACAAGGTACAATGAATGTGAACTATAAAAAAATGTAACGAATGTCACAAGGTACAATGAATGTGAACTATAAAAAAATGTAACCAATGTCACAAGGTACAATGAATGTGAACTATAAAAAAATGTAACCAATGTCACAGGATACAATGTAGATCAGCTATAAACGTATTCGACCCATGTCACAGGGTGCAATGAAAAACCAAATAAAAAAAATGTAACTGTAGTGGTATCATCTCACAATCGACTCTTCCAATAAGTAAATAATGGGGAGTCGAGTAACACAAGCTACACTGGTGACAATGTATTACTGTAATATAACTTTTTTCTTCTTTTCACCATGTTTGTCTTATTAATTATGTCTCTGAAGGACATAACAATCATCAATGTCACAGGGTGCAATAAATGTAACGAATGTCACAAAGTGTAATGATGGTCAAGTAACAAATGGGAATCAGTGAAAAATGTAACCAATATGAGAGTGCAGTAAAGGTCAAGTATAAAAATTCTAACCAATGTCACAGGGTGCAATGATGGTCAAGTATAACCAAATGTAACCAATGTCACAGGATGCAAGAAATGTAGTTAGGACACAACAAAGGGCAACTATAAACAAATGTAACCAATGTCACAGGGTGCAATGAAGGTCAAATAAAACAATGTAACCAATGTCACAGGGTGCAATGACAGTCAAATAAAACAATGTAACCAATGTCACAGGGTGCAATGACAGTCAAATACAACAATGTAACCAATGTTATAAAATGTATTGAAGGTCAAGTATAATGTAACACCTGTTACAGGGTGTGGAAAAAGGTCAAATAAAAATTGTAATCAATGTCACAAAGTGCAAGTCAAGTATAACTGAATGTAACAGGGTGCAATGAAGGTCAACTAAAACAGATGTAACAAAAATTACAAGGTTCAACCGGGGTCAATGTAATTCAGAAGAAACTGTAACAAAAGGTGTGACCAGGGGTCGTGATACAAGAGCGGACAACTCCGAAGCCTGTAATTGTTTGGTGTAAAAAAATAAAAAAGGGTCAGTCAACTAGAGGAAATGGAGCCTCACTGTCAAAGCGATTCTTAAACTCGTGTCGGGCCCCAACATCTTAAGTCTTTGCCGAGGAAATCGCAAGTGGATTGAAATTGTAGCTTGGGAAGCTAAAAAACGTCAGTCTGGTCAAGTTAGGGTTAGGGATAATGTTTAGGGTTAGCGTTAGGGATAATGTTTAGGGTTAGCGTTTAGGGATAATGTTTAGGGTTTAGGGTTAGGGATAATGTTTTGGGTTAGGGGTTATGGATAATGGTTAGGGTTAGAGTTTAGGGATAATGTTTTGGGTTAGGAGTTAGGGGTAATGGTTAGGGTTAGGGATAATGGTTAGGGGTTAGGGTTTAGGGATAATGGTTAGGTTTAGGGTTTAGAGATAATGGTTAGGTTTAGGGTTTAGAGATGCAGGAACTTCCTTTAAAATTTTTCTTTTTTTATGGAAATCGCTCCAGACAAAGCATGAAGCCACTTGATGCAAGGAGCTAACAAAAACAAATATGATTATCGCAAAGACAGAAGATGCCTTAGTCTTAGAAAAGACCAAGGTTATAGGTAGGAGGCAAACAGTCAGCAGGAAGTGAGTTCCACAAGCCTGCACCTGCAATTGGTGGCTGCTCTGACTCAACCTGCTCCTGCAACAATGACAGAGAGTGCAAGTAACAAGAAGTCTACGAGACGTTTTGTTCCCCAGGCAGTCAGTCTGTCGCGCTAAAATTTCAAATAACCTTTTCGTTGGTCCGTAATAATTAAGCTCGATATTGCATTTTCGTTGGTCTATGAAGCACAGCTTAAAAAATGTCCGTTAAGCACGTCTCTGTTCCGGTTTAGATGCAAAGGAATTGGAAATTCAAAACAATTAAAGAAATTTGGTTTTCAATTTTCATCCAAGTCTTAGAAACGATTTATATTATGAGAATGGTGTAGTTTTCTTGAAGCATTGTGTGCATTGTATATATATTATATTATTGAAGGCTACAAGGGAGGTAATTCAAATAAACGTCAGCAGCAACTGTCTGAAGTATCAACATTGTTTGTAACCAAGACGACAACTATTTGTTCCAAGTGAATTTAATTATAAAATGTGTAAATAATAAAAAAATTTTATACTAAAAAAAAAAAAAAAAAAAAAAAAAAACGGCGATTTAGTCGTTTCGCAGCCAAAATGGCGGACAATTAACTGTCTGCTAATTTCTGATTTTTTTCTGATCTCACAAATGTGTAAGTAAACCTAAATAAATTGTTTAGGCCTAATTTCCAAACTGTATTTCCTTTAAAATAATTTAAGGTAAATTTGAATTTAGTCCAAAACAATTTATTTGGGTTACTCTTTAGTGAATTCGGAAATCAGCTGCGAAACGACTAAATCGCCAAAAAATATATGGTTAACAGTCTGTAGTGCAAGTCTGCATTCAAATAATATAATTTTATATAGATCCGTAGCTTAAAATTAGCGTTTTCACTTTTTAAATTTTATTTTACAAAACCAAAGACAAAAAAATAACAAACAAACAAAATTGTTAGACGTTTTTTGTGAGTGTTGAGGGGGGCAGAAAAAGCCCCCCAAAAATGACATGTTCTTAAAATGACCTTGAGAAAATGACCTTCAAATTGTTCAAAACAATAAAATAATATAAAAAATAAATGGATCAGTCAAGGGCGATCCAGAGGCAACCTTTTTATTAGTGAATACACTGAGATGTAGGGGAGGGTGCAACTTTCCCTGGATTACTCCACTTACCCTTGATCCTAACCTTATAATACTGAGTGTTTATTAAGGAGGCATCAATGACCAGTTTTTGTCTGATGCGACTAAGGATTGAACCTTGCTCTCCCAGACCATTAATGGTAATACTCTAACCGTTATATCAAATGGGTTAAATTGTAAAATAAATCGAGATAAATATTGCTTTCAACAGGGAAAAATACTTTATAAATAATAATGGGTTAAATACGTGTAATCTCAATCTCAAGTAATGGGTTTTTAACTTTAAATAAAAACACGATTATCAGATTTGCCAAAAACTCAAGAAATTTTTTAAAATTTCAATGAGACTTCTGATATTCATAAATTAATTTATTTTATAAAAAAAAAAATTTCCATTCATGTTATTATAAAATAAAAAATAAAAAATTATTAAATTAAAAAAAATGTTATTAAATAAAATATTTTTTATTATTAATTTAAAAAGAAAATATTAAATAAAACATTTTTTATATTAAATAATATATTTTATTTTTAAATAAAATTTTATTTTTAAATAAAATATTTTTTTTATTAAATAAAATTTTATTTTTAAATAAAATATTTTTTTTATTAAATAAAATTTTATTTTTAAATAAAATATTTTTTTTATTAAATAAAATTTTATTTTTAAATAAAATATTTTTTTTAAATAAAATATTTTTTATTATTAAATAATTAATGAAGACATTTTGCCCCCACCCCTAACACCTACCCCAAAACATAAAAAAAAAATTTATAATCCTTTTTTTTTCAATTCTAGAAAGACAAATACCAAAAAATATATCACAAAAAAATATTGTTTCCTTAAAAAATCCCATCACCTTAAAAATATGAAACTTAAAAATAAATTTAAAAAAATATTTTTTGTAGAAAATTGATGCTAACATCGTCATAAAAACAGATTTTGCTTCAGATTTTGAGAGTTAATAATATTATTTTGTAATATTACCTATAATATATATATATATATTGTGTATTTAGGCAGCATTTTCTCATTTATGCAAACATTGTTAAAAATAACAGAATTCGTCTGTTTAATTATACCTTTTTTTTATTTTTTCAATTTTTCTGATGGTCTTTATTGTATTAAAATAAAAAAAAATTAATGAAAGTTCCATAGGTTTCACGAGCGTTTCACGAGCGTTTTCGATTCTTCGTCGAATCATCCTCAGGTGTCAAAAGCAAATGAACAAAAAAGCTGAAGAAAGAAGAGAATTTTTAAAAGACGGTGGAGAAACGCACATAGAACGTTTTTCGCATTGTTCCAGGAAGTCATTGGCGATTTTAAATTCAGCAACGCTGGATGGCATCACAGAACAAAATCGCATCACGTTAACCATTTTAAAATGTTACCACTGGTTTCATATGTGATGTTGTTGTTAATTTTAGGTTGTTGTGTTTTTATGTAGATAGCTTTAAGTATTTTTATTTTTTTTAAAATTGCTTTCGGAATGTATAATTTTAATGTTATTAACTAAAATTTGTCTTAAATCAGACGGAGGGCAGTTATGTTTTTGTAAATTAAGATAGAGTTTACAAGATGCATAGTGAGGCGGTGGGATAGGGTAGTGCTGGTAAAACCAATGTAGATATTAGCTTTACTATTATTATGGGATGATTCGACAAAGAATCGAAAACGTTCGTGAAACCTGTGAAACCTATGGAACATTTAATTTTTTTGATTTTAATACAAAAAAGACTATCAGAAAAATTGGAAAAAAATAAAAAAAGGTATAATTAAACGGACAAATTCTGTTATTTTTAACAATGTTTGCATATATATATACATATATATATATATATATAAATTAATTAAGTTCAAATAAAACCAATATTTTTTCAAAAAGTGCTCAATATAAATTAGAGCTTTTAGGAGGGAGTTGGGGGTGAGAGGGAAGGTCTTCTGTCAAATGTGTCGGAGTAGGCGGACAGGCCATACAATCGTAGGAAGTATAAACGACAACTGTCTTTTGGAAAATTTAAATTTTGACCTCTTAAATCACTTCATAATCCTGAACCAGACGCTTTAGCGTTTAAACGCAGGTTGATCTGCATAGGCTGTCTCTAATGTTTATTTAATTTTACTTTATATATATATATATATATATAGTCTCCGAAGTTTCTCAACCATTAAAACTATATTAAAAAAAAAAAAAAAAAAAAAAAAAACTTATAGTCCCAAGTCTTTCAGTGGAAAATCACTCATGTAAAATATATATATATATATATATATATATATATATATATATATTTCTATGTAAGGTTAGTGGGAGAGAAGCCCAGCAGAGTGCTCGATTATTAAGAAAATATCCACAAATACGAGCGTAATATACAGGGTGGGCAAAAATAAGGGTCCTATTTTTAAAAATTCATAACTTTTTTATTTATTGATTTTTTTTTTTTTTTTTAAGAATAAGTAAAGGACCCCTTCTGAAGCAAGCATGAGCCGTATTAGCCCTAAGGAACGTACCCTCATTTAGAAAACATTATTTTTGCTTAAAAAACTCAAAACAGTGTAAAAAACAATACTTTAGTTTTTGTAAGTTTTAAGAAGTGTTTTTCGGCTAAAATTTGTTTTGTTTATTTCAAAAAATCTCGGAAGGGTCAGTCTACACACACATAAAGTTTGGTGAGTTTAACTTTTATTTTGTGGAAGTTATTCAAATTCAAGTTATTCAAATTTAAAGATAGGACCCTTATTTTGGCCCACCCTGTATATATATATATATATATATATGTATATATATGTAATTACAGAAGATTAAGACAACATCGGTACCGTCGGTTTCAAATCCAAAGAAAGGGGACCTATAGTCGGCCTCTTATGCCAGACTTTCTTCAGCCTCTGTTTATGTCTGTCTCCTCGCCATTTTCCAGGAAGACAGACATAAACAGAGGCTGAAGAGAGTCTGGCATAAGAGGCCGACTATAGGTCCCCTTCGTTTGGATTTGAAACCGACGGTACCGATGTTGTCTTAATCTTCTGTAATTACATATATATATATATATATATATGATAATTTTATTTACACAGACATGTACAAAATCTGCGACACTGGCATGTCGATGTTATCGATCAACAGTTACTATAAACTGAGATCTCATCAGGCAGAGTTAGAATCCGATCTTAACCTCAGATCCCTCCAAATATGATCTGAGGTTAAGATCGGATTCTAACTCTGCCTGATGAGATCTCAGTTTATAGTAACTGTTGATCGATAACATCGACATGCCAGTGTCGCAGATTTTGTACATGTCTGTGTAAATAAAATTATCATATATAAAGCTCTATTTTGATATTGAGCACTTTTTATAAACCCGGTTAAAATTCTCTGGATTACCACCCTGTGGATATTTTTCACCTGGATTATTACCATTATTATTATTATATATATATATATATATATGCAGCAATTTATATTCAATGTGTATGCAAAGTAAATAATATTGGAAGAAAATGCAGATGCCTCACTCAACAAACGTGACCACATTTCTAGAAAAACATTTAAAATTTCCGCAGACGAGATTCAATTTTTAACCATCGTCACATAGCAGCAGTGGCGTACAGAGAAGTGGGAGGCGATGAGGAGGAGGTCTCCGGTATCCAAATTAGAAAGAGGGGGAGGCCATCCAATCATATTCAAACTATCTAACTTTCTCATAATATTTCTCAACACTAGGACTTATACTTGATTCTTTGGGGCATACAATCAAAGAGTTTCTCCCGGGCATAACCAGGGAACCTCCAGACCACTGCACGCCACTTTATAACAGTCGATATGTTTAGATATATACATTTTAAAATATAAAACAATAAATCCGGGGAAGGACTACAAAAGCCACTCCATCTAAAAAAAAAAAAAAAAAAGAAAAAAAAAAAGATAAGTTCAGATCTCCGCATCGTAGTCTTGCTGCGTGAATTTTGTGTTGAGGTAATAAAGTTCATAGGCGAAAGATCGACTCTTGTTTGTGACGACGGAGGTATATTCGCCGAACATATTTCGTTGGTAGTCGAACTTTTGGAAATTCAACGTCTGCAGTCGCAAGAGGATTTTGTGCATTTCGATGTATTCTTCTTTGTGGGGACGGATCGATTTCTCGTGTGCCGCGTTGACCATCACCTTCTTCGGGACCGTGTGGATCTCAAAGGCCAACTGTTTCACGTTGGACAAACTCCCGTCAGCGATCGCCATACGTAGACAGGGCCACTCGTCGTATTCGATGTCAATTTTAAGATATGAAATTATTGCCTGGAAAGAAAGAAAACAAGAGCGTTAAGATTCGTAAGATGTGTCCATTTAAGCGGCACATTTAGCGATGACGTCAATCATTTTATGGTGAAACCATTTAATGCTACTCAGACGTCATCCGATTTATTTTTAACAAGTCCTTGAAAAGAGGGTGGGGCCTGTCTGACAGTCTTGATCGGAGTTTTCTCGTCCAGGCTCGGCGGTCGTGATAATCAAAGTTGATGAATATATAAATAATTTTGGTTTTTCCTTATATATATATATATATATGTATATATATATATATATATATATATATGTGTATATATATATATGTATATATATATGTATATATATATATATATATATATATATGTATATATATATATATGTATATATATATATATATATATGTATATATATATATATATATATGTATATATATATTAGTACTTAATGTATCCACATAAAATATTATAAAGAGATATAATTTTTTATGTATCAGTTTTCAGTATTTACTTCAACAGTGCTCGATACGTAAGTAGAGCTAGGTAGTAAGCAATAAAAATATATATGGCAATTAAGCTGCACAGAGGCTCCCACGTTTCATCCCCGGGGGGAATCTTCAGGCCTGAAGATTCCCTCCAGGGATGAAACACGGGAGCCTCTGTGTAGCTTAATTGCCATATATATTTTCATTGCTTACTATATATATATATATATATAACGGTTAACGACGTTGGATGTAAGTTGAAAAATACTTGTAATCCAGGGTTTCGAATCGTACGACCGGTAGTGAATAGTCATATCTCTATGCTGATGAGTCCTGATTGAAAAGGGACGAAACGTATACGTACATAGATAATAAACAACAACAAATATTTTATATTTGTCGCTCCTCGTAAAATAAGTAGAGCACTCTAAATGGTAGTACAAACACAGCATGACGTCACTTGCTTTATATGCATCATTCCTTCTTTAATAGAAGTAGAATGCCTCGACATCAAGCCGCTTTTATATGTGTTAAATTATCATTGTTTATCGGCTATTCAAATAGTGGGCGCGCGGTTAACGACGTTGGATGTAAGTTGAAAAATACTTGTAATCCAGGGTTTCGAATCGTACGACCGGTAGTGAATAGTTATATCTCTATGCTGATGAGTCCTGATTGAAAAGGGACAAAACGTATACGTACATAGATAATAAACAACAACAAATATTTTATATATATATATATATATATATATGTAATCCGATGATGGAATTAAATTCACATTCTCATTAGGTGTCACCGCCACAAAAAATTTCAATCTCCACTGCTCACTCTCTGCTGCCCAGAAATCAACTCACTCTTCAATGCCAAAAGATTAGATTCTCATAGTAATAAATCCACCATTGACTGTTTGGAGTCTATGGACATAGATGACGCTGAATAGTCAATTTGCAAAAGGGGGATAACTCAATTGACAGATATTGTCACCAAGGCAAATTATCAAAGTATCTTAAACCACAATAGAGACAAATCTAAACTATGGCAAATTCATCAGCCAATTCCCCTCCGAAACTGAGATCCCGATTCAAACTCTTGAAAGGATCTACCAAAGGATATCCAGACATGAGTTGTCTCTTATATTCAACAATACTTGCCTGCAAGAGAAAATGCTGCCTAGATATACATATGTGTGCGTGTGAAAAGACAAATGCAAAGAAACAAATTTAAATACAGGGAAAAATAATCAAGAAACGAGAGATTTTACCGGTTTGGTTCAGATCCATGAACGTCTTCAGAAAAAGTGATCCGAACGAAACCGGTAAAATCTCTTGTTTACTGATGATTTTTTTTCCTGTATTTAAATTTGTTTTTCCGTTTGTCTTTTTTCACACATCTTGTCCTTCACAGCATTTCATTTTTGATATATCGTTCATTTTATCCTCATATATATATATATATATATATATATATATATATCTCATCAGATTTATTTTTAACAAGCTTTTGATTAGTCCTCTATAAGAGAGTGGGGCCTGTCTGTCAGTCTTGATCGGAGTCCTCTTCTCCAGTCTCGGCGGTCACGAGGATCAAAATTCGCAATCCCCCAGGGCTGCATTGTCACATTTACACAGCTCATTCCAAGAGAGCCTTTGTCTTCCAGCCTGTCGACTTGATGCGATGTTTCTGACTCGGGAGATCCAGCTGGAGCTACGCTCGATATGGCCAAGTCATCTCATCTTACCCAGCCTAAGGGCATCAGATATTTCTTTCATGCCGAGCTTAGAGAGAAGAGTCTCGAGGTGAGAGCGTCGTCTTCCGACTTGACATGGCAGATCCATCTAATCATGGCTCTTTCGTTGCGCTGCAGTCTTTCGAGACTGCTCGCCGATGCAGCCCATGTCTCGGAGCCATAAAGCATGACACTCCTCACACAGCTGGTGTACACGATGGTAGACAATGCTAAATTTGAATTTAAAAATCCTATTTTTGATTGGTTGAATAATTAGAAATTTTTTTTTCGAGGGAAGTAACTTATTGTGATAATATTTCATACTTTGGCAAACCAGAAGAATACCCAACTCAAAGTCAGCAGCAAACGGTGTTTAGTCAGATTTAGTTCCTGATATTAAAAACTTCCTGTTTTGGGTCGCTTACTCTTCTAATTTGACAAGTTTTGTACTAATTTTTAATTATTAATATATTTATTAAATTTTTAGCTGAAAGTACAGAATAGTTAACAAATTCTCCCCCTCTCCCCATGTTAAGAATGGCTTTCTAAATAATCTTTTGCAGTTTATGGACCACGCTGAAATAATAACGTATTATTTAGAAAGCAATCGTTATTTTCATGACAGGTGCTCGACTGAACTTCAATATATGCCCCCCCCCCCCACCACGCAAAACATCCACAATAAAACTCGTCTAGCTACGACCACTGTCAATAATTTCCCTTTCTCCCTCTCTATGCCTAAAACTCAAGAAACTTCCATGAACAAAGTTTCTTTCCTAGAACTATCCATCTATGGAACTCAATACCGCAGGGCTGCATTGTTCTAAGCATTCAGACAAGTTAAAATGTTGACTTGAATCGTGTGACCGGCAGAGCAATCTCTCTTCACACTGATGATTCTCAGTAAGATGAAACGCATGTGTCTGTGGATAAGAATTTAATAATATTAGTATAATTTCGATTTCTTTAAACAAACTGTAAAACTGCAACGAACATCGGATAATTTGTTTTTCTTTATTTTTTTAAAATCATAAAACTTACCAATAAAAAGAATTATTTAAATGTTTAAACTTTTTAAAAAAATACATTCTTCACTTAGATTTTCTTAATGTTTTTGATTTTTTGAGATGAGGATTGATAATTTGTATAATTTCCATTATTCGGACTACTGTTCTCATCTTGAGTGTGATCATCACTATGTTTCGGCTGATGTAACCTCCGGCCTTCTTCAGGTATATCTCTTCGAACTCGGGAATATTTCTGTCGAACTCAGGAATCTGGACAGAATTTCAAACGAAACCCTTTATTTAATCCACGGGGGTAGCATGCTCTTGTTCCGTCAGCCATGACTGAGAAAAGTCTTCAGTAATTCCGGAAGGACCCGTGGTGCAGTGGATATAGTACTAAGTAAAATTCAGTTCTAAGTGACAGTCATGTGATAGTCAATCTTCAATGCGGGCAATACAAAGAATTGCGAATTACTTATATCTGAGAAATAAAAGCAACAATGTAGGTAGTTAGTGTACATGAACAATTTGTACCTAATATTATGATAGACAACTATTTATAAATAGTTGTCTATCATAATATTAGGTACAAATTGTTCATGTACACTAACTACCTATATTGTTTATTTATAAGAAGTGAATGTATTATTATTTTACTTAAACAAACGTTTTCATGAAAGCTAATGTAGAAATTTGTATTTTTTTTAATAATGACTTAAGCTGCAGCAGTTTTTTTTTGGTTTTTGGGGACAAGATACAGTTTTCTAAGTTCCGCCTTACCTGTGTGTGTCCATTTTCTTTTAGTAAATTCTTGAAGGTCTTCAGTTTCCAACCATTCATATTGTAACCATTCATCGGACCGATTCCAGTCGTGGAAATGTGAATCAGGTTTGATCGATTCTGTTTGTTGTCTTTCAGGCTACAAAGGAGGGAAAAAGAAATGTTTCAGTCATTGTTGAAAGTCGAGCGTGAATGCTGACACGATAACAAATATCATTGGAGTTTAGAAAACTGATATTAGTGATCATATTCTTGAAAACTGTGGGGTGTGGCAAGATACTTTTTATGTATTTTAAGGTTTCATTTGGTGAGTGGAAAGGTTTGTGTGTATAACTAACTAGGTGTAGAGTGCTGTTGGGGGGTTAAAGTTAGGGTTAGGTTTTAGGGTTAGGGGTTAAGGTTAGGGGGTAGGGTTAGGGTTAAGGTTAGGGGGTAGGGTTAGGGGTTAAGGTTAGGTTTAGAGTTAGGGTTGGGGGTTAAGGTCAGGGTTGGGGGTTAAGGTTAGGGGTTAGGGTTGGAGATTAAGGTTGGGGATAAAGGTTAGGGTTAGGTTTAGGATTAAGGTTAGGGGTTAAGGATTAAGGTTAGGGGTTAAGGTTAGGGGTTAAGGTAAGGGGTTAGGGGTTAAGGTTAGGGGTTAGGGTTATGGTTTAGGGTTAAGGTAGGGTTAAGGTTAGGGTTTAGGGGTTAAGGTTAGGGTTTAGGGGTTATGGTTAGGGTTTAGGGGTTATGGTTAGGGTTTAGGGGTTAAGGTTAGGGGTTATGGTTAAAGTTAGGGCTTAGGGGTTAAGGTTAGGGTTTAGGGGTTAAGGTTAGGGTTTAGGGGTTATGGTTAGGGTTAGGGTTTAGGGGTTAAGGTTAGGGGTTATGGTTAAGGTTAGGGCTTAGGGGTTAAGGTTAGGGTTTAGGGGTTAAGGTTAGGGTTTAGGGGTTAAGGTTAGGGGTTATGGTTAAGGTTAGGGTTTAGGGGTTACGGTTCGGGTTTAGGGGTTAAGGTTAGGGGTTATGGTTAAGGTTAGGGTTTAGGGTTAAGGTTAGGGGTTATGGTTAAGGTTAGGGTTTAGGGGTTAAGGTTAGGGTTTAGGGGTTAAGGTTAGGGTTTAGGGGTTAAGGTTAGGGTTTAGGAGTTAAGGTTAGGGGTTATGGTTAAGGTTAGGGTTTAGGGGTTAAGGTTAGGGTTTAGGGGTTATGGTTAGGGGTTATGGTTAAGGTTCGGGTTTAGGGGTTAAGGTTAGGGGTTATGGTTAAGGTTAGGGTTTAGGGGTTACGGTTAGGGTTTAGGGGTTAAGGTTAGGGGTTATGGTTAAGGTTAGGGTTTAGGGGTTACGGTTAGGGTTTAGGGGTTAAGGTTAGGGGTAATGGTTATGGTTAGATCTAGTTTTATATAAGTGAAAAGAAAAAAAAATCGATCCTCTTACTTTGGAACGTAAGCATAGACATGGCATCCATAGATGTAGGATACAGCATCGGCAAATTCCCACTTGTCATCCGTCCTGAAAAGAGAAAAAAACAACGGATCCATTCTTTCAGCTCGTTTAGCGATGAAAATTTTATTTTAAAAACCGTTTCAGGAAAGGAAAATTCAGAATATGCAGAATATTGCATTAAGTCTCCCGTTTTAAATCGGACGTGTCATTATTTTTATTTTATATATTTTATTAATCAATTTTTACGTACAGAAAAGGAATCCATGGACACGTGCTTCTGGCTATCAGCTGTCATCACCATGGCTAACCTAGACAAAGATCAGAGCCTCGAGTATATTGTATGCAGTCTGACATTTTACCACCAGACCAAGACACCTTTTGCCCATAATATGTACGATTTTTTATCGCCTGAATATATTAAGTTACGTAGTTCTGTTATTGTTTTTACTGGTGATAGAAACAACGTTGTTTTTTTTGTTTTTGTTTTTTTAGTATTTTTCCACTTCCTAAGCGGTAAAGATTACGCAGAATTGAAATAATTTTCCATACATTTTAATGAAAAATATACCATAATAGTCGAATATGTCATCATGATCATCACCATATTCGGTTTAACATCCGTTTTAAATGCTGGCATGCGTTGGACGGCTTTAAGAAATTGACTTCCAAAGTAACCTATCTCTGCCCAGGTCTTCATTTATCCAGCTTTCTCTCAATTATAGATAAAAAAAAAAAAAACATGTAATAAACCTCATTCAGATTAGTAGTTAGAAAATAATGATGGGTTTGGTGGTTTTGTTTTGCGGCATATCAACCCTTTTCGGGTTATTTAATGCCGAATCCGGTCATTTTGGTAAAAGTTTTTATGCTTCAAGTTCTTTATATCTCCAAACCTTTAATCATTGTTTTTGGTTTGATTGTTTTGTTTTACGGCATATCAACCCTTTTTGGGTTATTTAATGCCGAATTCAGTCATTTTGGTAAAAGTTTTATGCTTCAAATATTTATTCATTGTGTTTCGTTCGGTTGTTTTGTAGAGGAAAATTGTTGTTTTTGTTTTTGGCTTTGCAGAACATGATTGAATTTTGCAAAAAGAAAGGAAAAAACAATAACATCAATGTTTGGTGCATTTTATGTCAGGAAGCCGGTATCTTTAGACAGCCTGATCTGGTAGCACCACAAAATTAATAATTGATGATAAATTGTCGTAATGAGGAATAATTACAATTAATTAATGTTTCTTGTCTGCATCAAATTGTTTGAATAGTTTTAAATAGACATTTAACAGACTTATCTCCCTTTGAAAATTTAACAGATTATCTCCCTTTAAATATTACAGAATTGAAATGAAACGAAAATGTGACAGCCTTTGCAAAATCATTAATGCTGGGAAGGGTTTATCTCCCTTTATGTTTTTTTCCAAACAGGTGATCACAGACTGGATCAATAGTTTTCTGGAATAATACAATTCAAAAAACGCAATACACAAGGCATATTTCCATTGAGATGTAAGGGGCTATTATGAATTAAGGGCCAGATTTATAGGGGCAGCCTAAGTGGGGAGTTGTGCAGCGAGATGCTTGTTCACATTACATTTAAATCTCTGCATGTTTGTACAGTCAGGGAACCGGGAAGCAGGGATGGAATTTTAAAGGCAAGCGGTCTGATGAAAGAAGCTATTAGAGTAGGAAGTTTCCGGCATCTGGGGACATCTGCAGTGAAGGGGTGGGATTTTGCTGCTTGTTGAAAGTATTTAGGTTGCGAGAGTGCAAGTGCAGCAAGTCTGCTGGAGCACATACCGTGGAAGTACTTGTAAAATAAACACAGAGATGGGACAGGGGCTGGAACTTGGTAGACAGTGTGGGGCCTATTAGAGACTCTTTTTTGAACGGGAGAGACTAGTGGTTGGTGTACCAGCCCAGATATGGCAATAATACTCCATACATACCCACACACACATCTATATATCTGCACTGTAGATTGCGTAAGCATGAAACATCGATGTCTGTAGGTAATAAACAAATAATATATATTTATAAATATTATTAAAAGCCCCCATTACTAAGGCCGGGCACTCTGAGATTTTTAATTTTGGCCACCTCCCTGCCAACTTATCTATGTAACTTCTCTGATGATAAGATTCCAATCTTTGAAAAGCCTGGCTTAAGGAAAGAAAAAATAAACACGTTTTTATTTGGTACACCTTGCATTGAACAACTGAAGATTATCTATCTATCTATCTATCTATATATTTATTTAAAAAACCCTTTACTAAGGCCGGGCACTCAGAGAGTTTAATAACAAGCAGTACTACTAGCTTCATTGCGAGATCCAACACAGTTTGTTGTTGTAGATCACTATTCGCTGCTCGTTTTAAATACCTGCCGACTTGGTATTTACAAAGTTAAATTCCTTCTTAATTCTAAGCTAATTTGTGGTGGCCAACAGGAAACGCTCTTGACTGCGAATCAGTGGTGATTTGTGATCGGAGTTCGCACACACCGACCGTCGGAAATTAACTTCCTGCACTGAAGATTGCGTAAGCATGAAACATCGATGTCTGTAGGTAATAAATAATTAATATTTATATATATATATATATATATATATATATATATAATGGTAATAATCCAGGTAAAAACATCCACAGGGTGGTAATCCAAAGAATTTCAATCGGGTTTATAAAGAGTGCTCAATATCAAAATAGAGCTTTATATATGATAATTTTTATTTACACAGACATGTACAAAATCTGCGACACTGGCATGTCGATGTTATCGATCAACAGTTACTATAAACTGAGATCTCATCAGGCAGAGTTAGAATCCGATCTTAACCTAAGATCATATTTGGAGAGAACCAGTTATATAGTTTATAGTAACTGTTGATCGATAACATCGACATGCCAGTGTAGCAGATTTTGTACATGTCTGTGTAAATAAAAATTATCATATATATAGATAGATAGATTGAATTACTAGACATCATTCTTGAGTGTCAGGACAACCTGACATGAGGATACGTCACCCTACAAGTAAACCCTGACCAAATATTCAAAATCCATAGTATTCAAAGCCCGAATAAGATCCCCTCAACATGGCTATACACTAGCTCATACGAGGAATGGTGCACCTTCTCCAAGTAATGTTACCTCAAGTAACAGCACTGAGCTGGATACTCCACCAGACTAGATGAATTCTTGTCCTGGAATCCGATAAAACGAAGAGACCACAAAGATATACTATGACAGAGTTAACTGGTCAATTGGGGAGAGGAAAATTAATGTTGTTAACTTCTTTCCTGGCTCTGTGTTTATGAGGTAGAGGAAAACTTTAATGGAACACTCGAATATCTATGTATCTCATATAGAAATCAAGTGTTAGCCCCAGGAAGGGGCCCCTTGATTTCTGAGAACTTCGACTGAAGAAAAATGAAACAAAAAAAATATGTAATAAGTATTGTTAGAAGGCGGAGACAATGCGTTGGTTAGGTGACACCGGAGGTACATGAAGTGGTAAACAATGACAATAATGACAATATTGAGTAATCAATAATTTTCAAATAATTTTATTATATTTACCAGTGTTAAGTTCGAACCATGATGGTAAGGTGGTGTGTCTTCCTTTTTTTATTTAAATTTTTGAGGGAATCCCTCATCCTCAGAAATAAATATATCCACTCGTCGGTGTGTGTGTTTTTTCGCCAATAGCCTGGGCCGGAAATTACGGGTTGTTTAGGTTCGCAGAAACTTTTGAACGTTGAGTTGGTTAACATTTTTTAATTCTTATTTAAAAAATGTTATTATATTCAATTTTTGGAGTAGGGCTCAATAATGAACTAAGTATTGATTATTTCTTTGTTTTGTTTTTTTAATAAGCGACTCGTTATCATCATCATATTCGGTTTAATGCCCACGTTAGGTGTTAGAAACTTCCAAACTAACCTATCTCTGGCCAGGTCTTTATTTATCCCTCTTTCTCTCAAGTCCATCCTTATAACATCCTCCCATGTTTTCCTTGGCCTTCCCCTGTGAACTGAACCTGTTACCTCAACTGTTCTACATCTACTAACCCAAGAACTCTTATTGATTCTTTCAACGTGGCCAAACCATCAAAGTCTCCTGTTCGGCACACATCTCTCTACAGTGTCCAGTTTTAGTCTTCCTCTGAGGTCATCAGATCTAAGCTTGCCTTTAAGACTCACATTACAAATATTTTAAATAAGAAGACAAAAACTACAAGGAAGGAGGCCTCCAAAGCACTAATGAAACCAAATATGCCCCCCCCCCCTCCCCAATCAATAATATTTTTTTTTACACATTACCTAAAGAATTGTCGAGATAATAAAATATTTGCGGACTTACTGGAAACAATAAACAATGCAAGGTTTCCGTAGACCAAACGGCGGCGGAAGGCACACGTTCCAGCCACCTTCCCCTGGATGTCCGAGGCGCTCTTTTTTCTTACACCAGACCTCTTTTTGAATAAGATATCTGTAAATAAAAACACATAATTATATAATAAACTGTTATTAAGAATTACCGTTTCTGAGTCACGTTACTTTTTAAACACTGACTGCTTTGTGGTACCAGGATTTTGATCAAAATTGGAATAAGGATTCTAGACATAAGGCTAAGTATGATATGATGCAGTAAAAATTGAACTCACAAGACTGACATTACTCTCATTGGGAAGAGGGGAAGGGACAAATATCCAGTTTATTTGTTTCCAGTCGTCCTGAACTTTTCACAAATGGCACAGGTAAAAATGGCATGAATGGATGAATTAAAAAAAAAAAAAATGGCACAAGTAAATAATATCGACGATTTTAGAATCGTAATCGGTAATTATATCGGAATCGAGAAAAATATTGAAATCGTCCCATTACTGCAACATATTTTTATAATATGATGAAGAATATTATGGGAGGATTTTTTATACTAATGAGTCACCACTTATCAAGGCCGAAAGCCACTCGAGGATAAGGGTTAGATGGATGGATTGTCAGTTGAATGATGAAGAATATTATGGGAGGATTTTTTATACTAATGAGTCACCACTTATCAAGGCCAAAAGCCACTCGGGGATAAGGGTTAATGAAATGGATGGAGTGTCAGTTGAATGATGAAGAATATTATGAGAGGATTTTTTTATACTAATGAGTCACCACTTATCAAGGCCGAAAGCCACTCGAGGATAAGGGTTAATGAGATGGATGGATTGTCAGTTGAATGATGAAGAATATTATGAGAGGATTTTTTTATACTAATGAGTCACCACTTATCAAGGCCGAAAGCCACTCGAGGATAAGGGATAATGAGATGGATGGATTGTCAGTTGGATGATGAAGAATATTATGAGAGGATTTTTTTATACTAATGAGTCACCACTTATCAAGGCCGAAAGCCACTCGAGGATAAGGGTTAAATGAGATGGATGGATTGTCAGTTGAATGATGAAGAATATTATGAGAGGATTTTTTTATACTAATGAGTCACCACTTATCAAGGCCGAAAGCCACTCGAGGATAAAGGAAAATGAGATGGATGGATTGTCAGTTGAATGATGTAGAATATTATGAGAGGATTTTTTATACTAAAGAGTCACCACTTATCAAGGCCGAAAGCCACTCGAGGATAAGGGTTAATGAGATGGATGGATTGTCAGTTGAATGATGAAGAATATTATGAGAGGATTTTTTTATACTAATGAGTCACCACTTATCAAGGCCGAAAGCCACTCGGGGATAAGGGTTAATGAGATGGATGGATTGTCAGTTGAATGATGAAGAATATTATGAGAGGATTTTTTAATACTAATGAGTCACCACTTATCAAGGCCGAAAGCCACTCGCGGATAAGGGATAATGAGATGGATGGATTGTCAGTTGAATGATGAAGAATATTATGAGAGGATTTTTTATACTAATGAGTCACCCCTTATCAAGGCCGAAAGCCACTCGAGGATAAGGGTTAATGAGATGGATGGATTGTCAGTTGAATGATGAAGAATATTATGAGAGGATTTTTTATACTAATGAGTCACCACTTATCAAGGCCGAAAGCCACTCGAGGATAAGGGTTAATGAGATGGATGGATTGTCAGTTGAATGATGAAGAATATTATGAGAGGATTTTTTATACTAATGAGTCACCACTTATCAAGGCCGAAAGCCACTCGAGGATAAGGGTTAATGAGATGGATGGATTGTCTGTTGAATGATGAAGAATATTATGAGAGGATTTTTTTATACTAATGAGTCACCACTTATCAAGGCCAAAAGCCACTCGAGGATAAGGGTTAATAATAGATGGATAGATTGTCAGTCGAATGATGAAGAATATTATGAGAGGATTTTTTAATACTAATGAGTCAACGCTTATCAAGGCCGAAAGCCACTCGAGGAAAAGGGTTAATGAGATGGATGGATTGTCAGTTGAATGATGAAGAATATTATGAGAGGATTTTTTAATACTAATGAGTCAACGCTTATCAAGGTTAAAAGCCACACGAGGATAAGGGTTAATGAGATGGATGGATTGTCAGTTGAATGATGAAGAATATTATGAGAGGATTTTTTATACTAATGAGTCACCACTTATCAAGGCCGAAAGCCACTCGAGGATAAGGGATAATGAGATGGATAGATTGTCAGTTGAATGATGAAGAATATTATGAGAGGATTTTTTTATACTAATGAGTCACCACTTATCAAGGCTGAAAGCCACTCGAGGATAAGGGATAATGAGATGGATAGATTGTCAGTTGAATGATGAAGAATATTATGAGAGGATTTTTTATACTAATGACTCCCCACTTATCAAGGCCGAAAGCCACTCGAGGATAAGGGTTAATGAGATGGATGGATTGTCAGTTGAATGATGAAGAATATTATGAGAGGATTTTTTATACTAATGAGTCACCACTTATCAAGGCCGAAAGCCACTCGAGGATAAGGGATAATGAGATGGATAGATTGTCAGTTGAATGATGAAGAATATTATGAGAGGATTTTTTTATACTAATGAGTCACCACTTATCAAGGCTGAAAGCCACTCGAGGATAAGGGATAATGAGATGGATAGATTGTCAGTTGAATGATGAAGAATATTATGAGAGGATTTTTTATACTAATGACTCCCCACTTATCAAGGCCGAAAGCCACTCGAGGATAAGGGTTAATGAGATGGATGGATTGTCAGTTGAATGATGAAGAATATTATGAGAGGATTTTTTATACTAATGAGTCACCACTTATCAAGGCTAAAGCCATTCGAGGATAAGGGTTAATGAGATGAATGGATTGTCAGTTGAATGATGAAGAATATTATGAGAGGATTGAAAATAATGACTGAAAAATAGACAAAATTTGATTATTTATGATGAGTATTTATTGACTTTTGGATTTGAAGACGATTATGTTGTAGCCTGCAGATAAGCAATCCCATGGTATGTGTTCTACAGATATATGAATGAGTTTCTTTTCTCCTTTTTAGGGGGTCACTCTTTATTTTACTTTCATTGGGAGGGGGGGGGGCAACAAATATCCAATTAATTTGTTTCCGACATATGTTGAATAATAAGAATCGCTTCCGCTATAAGTTCTTTGAATGGAGAATCTGTTTTTTTTTTTTGGGAGGTGGGGGGGGGGGGGAGAGGGTTCTTTGAGGGGGAGGGGGTGATGAAGACACATACGTCTTTTATAGCCAGACTGACTGCAACCTATTTTTAGAACGCACTTTTTAAATCATTATAAATGAGACGGTTGTTGATCTAAGCGTATTGTTCAAACAAAGACATGACTATTAAAGGAATAAGTTCGTTAGACTCCATTCATTAAAATAAAAAAAATTAAATTAATTATATATATATATATATATATATATATATATCTAGACAGCATCTTCTCTTGTAGGCAAGTATTGTTGAATATAAGAGACAACTCATGTCTAGATATCCTATGGTAGATCCTTTCAATAGTCCGAATCAGGATCTTAGTTTCGGAGGGGAATTGGCTGATGAATTTGCCATAGTTTGGATTTGTCTCCCAAGTACTTTCAGACCTATATGAGTCCATCTTCAGGGGAATGAGGTTAATCAGGTACAGACCATGTGTTAATATTATTATTACCAAAGGATATCTAGACCTGAGTTGTCTCTTATATTCAACAATAATATATATATATATATATATATATATATATATATATATATATATAGAGAGAGAGAGAGAGAGAGAGAGAGAACAACAAAGAATCTGATTTGTTGAATATAAGAGACAACTCATGTCTAGATATCCTGTGGTCAATCCTTTCAATAGTCCGAATCAGGATCTTAGTTTCGGAAGGAATTGGCTGATGGATTTGCCATAGTTTAGATTTGTCTCCCATTATAGATAGATAGAGAACAAGAGAGAGAGAGAGAGACGGCACAATCACGTTGACACACCGGCTTCTGTTAGATCACCGAAGTTAAGCAACGTTGAGCCTGGCCAGTACTAAATGGGTGACCATTTGGGAATATGCTTATCTCGGCATGGTTTCCTTGGAATCAGGCAGTGCCGACTCAAGAGATGAATGGTTGAGGATTGCCCAACCCTGACCTCACTGTTATGCGCAGGCATCCTTACAGGGGGTATCCATTGTCTTTTGAGACTGAATGGAGGCCATGATATATACATACATATATATATAATGAAGAAGAATGGAAAGGAATTAGAGAAGCAAAAGTCAAATCATAATTCAATTCAAGGAAAATTTAACTTGAATAAATTGCCTTTTTTGCGGAATATACCTTGCTCTGAGCAATTGAATTGAATTATGATTTGACTTTTGCTTCTCTAATTCCTTTCCATTCTTCTTCATTCTACCTGCTCTATCCTGGATATTGAGCTATATACTCTTCACAATAGGTTTCACTTTTCCTAAAAGTTCGCTTTTAGTACACCACTTTACATTATATATATATATATATATATATGCATGTTTGATTAAATAGAAGTGCCAACTTCTGCTTATTCAGCTTTTGATCCGTTTTTTCTAGTCTTCGTACGACGCACATTTTAGCAAATAACACATCCATTTCAGGTTGCAGTGAAGCATTGTTTATACGCATTAATAAACCAAACACCAACCATTCCCATTATGAAAGGGGTGAAGGTGTATTGTAGTGTTGTTGAAATAATTTAAAAGAGCGCCCTCTTGATAGATTCACCAATTTATTTCATTTTGCAACCGCCTGACGACGACCGATGTCGGTCAAAAACGTTCGCACAAAATACGGAGATTTTTTGTACACTCCTTGGATTATGACATCGTACGAAGACTAGAAAAAACGGATCAAAAGATGAATAAGCAGAAGTTGGCATTCCTGTTTAATCAAACATGCATAAAAGAAAGAATGCTGCCCAATCATACAAATAGTATATATATATATACATATATATATATATATATATATACACACAAACATGTATTATTTTGGTTTCCTAGATGTTAATCCAATGAAACTCGAGTGTTTATAAAAAGTGTTTAACGATAAGTAGAGCTGTTTTTTTAGTATAAATTTTTATTCATACAAACATTTTTTCAAGAGCCAGCTTCTTCAGACCTTTAGAAAAAATTAAATGAGAAATAACAAACGTTGTTATCATGTGTATTATACCGGTTGGGAAGGGATGGGTATATAATTAACAGGCAGGATTCATATCCAATTACACATTCGCGCTTCTCCTTCCTTTTACTTTTCGTCATTTAAGTTTATCGAGTACGTTTGACTGCTTTGAAATCCTTTTATACATTTTATTGCTCACTTGAGAGTATCTTCAAAGCTTTCTTTAACTTTTTATACTTTAAGTTAAATTAGTGCCTTTGATGAAAGTGTTTATAGTCCAGCCTATGGGCAAGGAAAGTAGTTAAACCCGGCACTCTGGGCGCGGGGCAGTTATCTCCAGTAGATATCTTCAATAACTATTATCTTGGGTGGTCGAATGTAGAGGGGGGGGGGCTGACATCTTGGATTTCCAGTCAAAAGTACATAGGAGTATAGTCTCATCCTCATCCTATCATCATCATCCTCATTATTATTATTATTGTTTTAACTCCTCGGCCTAATATTCACAGGTAATTTGAATTGGAACAAATACATAGGAGATACTGACAAGTCTGCTGCAAAGAACGTGGGCTCCCTCTACCGAGCTAGAAAACTTCTCACACCTGACATTATCCTGTATCTCTACAAAGCCACCATCCGCTCATGCATGGAGTATTGTTGTCACATCTGGGCTGGTGCACCATCCACTAGTCTCTCCCTCTTAGACAAGGTCCAAAAAAAGAGTCGCCAACTTAATAGGTCCCTCACTATCCACCAAGCTTCAGCCCCTGTCCCATCGCCGCAATGTTCCATCCTTGCTATACATAAGCCTATAGGAGGGGAAGTTTAGTTGAACTTGGCCCTCTGGGCGTGACAAAGGCAATTTGTTTTTCTGAGGGCTGACAGTTCAAGTTGGCCGTTCGACGTGGGAAGTGATCCTCAGATCCGTTGTGTCAGGTTGGACTTGTGTTTACTATTTGGCTGGGATAAAAAATCTCATTTTGTAAATTAAGATAAGGGGTTGCCTGCTGTGGTTATGGGCAACTTCAATTTTTGCCAGGAATAATGGCTGAAATCCCCTGGGTATTGTGCCTTTGATGTTCATGGATGATCGCTTTCAGGATGGTCGACCAGCTGAGACGGGGACATCTGGGATTTCCGGTCGAAAGTGCTTATATTCCAGCCTATGGGCTGGGGAGAGCAGTTAGAGCCGATCCTCTGTGTGTGACGCAGGCAGTTTGTTTTTCTGAGGGCTGTTCTAGGTCAAATAACCAGATTGGTTAGTCAGTAGCAAATATTGATCTGTCAGCTTACATGCTATTTAGGTTCAACTTTAAAAATCTCACAATATAACCACCAAGCCGCGCGTGCGTGGTCCCCCTCTGTATGTGACTCGATGTGGCGAGTGTAAAATGCAATAAATTTGGGCAATTTGGGTCATTTTTGAACCCCCTTTGACCTCCTGGGGGCGCGAACCAGAATTTTTCTGAGGTCAAGGATGCTCATTTTATATCCAGAACAATTGCCTCTACATTTTGGCCAAGTTTCAGAAAAATTGAATGGATGGATCAAACGTTATGGGAGAAAAGGGTAATTTTTTGCCATTTTGGGGGCTTTTAACCCCCTGGGGGGCTAACCAGATTTTTTTTTTAAATCGGAGAATGTCACTTTCTAACCTGACCAAAGTTATAACTTCATGCAAAATTTCAGAGAAATTCAATGGATGGTTGCGGAGAAAAATCCGGACGGACGGACATGCCTCAAAACATAAGTCCCCCGATTTATAAAATCGGGGGACCAAAAAAAATAGGAAAATGATGAAATATGTGTTTTTTTTTATTTTATTAACAACATGATTTTTCTTTTAAGGCCATTAGTGAAAAATGTACCAATTTGAAAATTTTCCTGGGCCGAAACTTGTTTGCAATGAAACTGAAAACTGAAACAAAGTATTTATCTAACAACATGGTATAACAACAAAAACAAAGATTGGCTAGTCAGAAGCAAATATCGATCTGTCCGCTTAAATGCTATTAAGGTCCAACATTTAAAATCTCAAGATATTAATGTTTAACATGGAACACATTACCGCGGGACAGCTTCCCTTCCGATTACAACTTTGTCATCTTCAAGTCCAATGTCAACACATTCTTGCTACGGACCGCCCTAAAAGTAATCAAACACAGTTCATACGATTGATCGATGTAAGTACTCCCATAATGTTCCTCATCTTTCAATCATTTCCGTCTTATTAACCCTTATCCTCGAGTTGCTCTGGGCCTTGATAAGTGGTGACCCCAACAGTAAAAATATTTGACACCAAGGACGGGTGATAATACATGCGTTTATTTCTAGGAAAATTTGTCATTCTTAAACCTAAGCTAAACCCTAAACCTAAGCTTAACCCTAAACCTAAGCTTAACCCTAACCCTAAGCTTAACCCTAAACCTAAGCTTAACCCTAACCCTAAACCTAAGCTTAACCCTAACCCTAAACCTAAGCTTAACCCTAACCCTAAACCTAAGCTTAACCCTAACCCTAAACCTAAGCTTAACCCTAACCCTAAACCTAAGCTTAACCCTAACCCTAAACTTAACCCTAACCCTAAACTTAACCCTAAACCTAAGCTTAACCCTAACCCTAAATTTAACCCTAACCCTAAATCTAAGCTTAACCCTAAACCTAAGCTTAACCCTAACCCTAAACCTCTCGATTTCATGGAAGAAATGTAGTAAAAAAAAAAAATACTGGAACTTACCGAAAGAAATTCTCCTCGAGTTGTGCTTCCGTCAAACCCGAATGGACTGGAATCACGCTGGTGTTTATATACATGATGTTTGGCAAAAGGACTTCAGTTTCTTCATAAACATTCTAGAAAAAAAATCATCATCATTATCATCATCGGTTAAACTTCCATTTTACATGCTGGCATGTGGTGGATGGCTTCAAGAAATTGACTTCCAAACTAACCTATCCGTTTGCGACGTGAAAAGAATGTCTTTGTTCTTTTTTTTGGAACAAAACCATTCCTTTTCATGTTATCGTCGCACCACATTTTTTTTAATTCTAAGGAAAAGAATGTTTTCGTTCCAAAGACGAACAAAAACATTCTTTTCACATCACAAACGGACCAAACTTTTCCAAATATTTTTTATTTGTGTGTTATTTCTTCAAATCAATCATCCCAAGGAAATCTTGAAATAAAGACGAAACGTTGATGCATAAATAAATAATTTGGATTTTTTTTCCTTTTTCATATATATATATATATATATATATATATATATATATATATGAAGCAATCCAACAAAAGATATAAGCGTCAACTAATATCTTATAATTAGTGAAACATCCGGATAAAAACTGAAGCTCAATATACTGGATAGAGCATTAATATTATAATATAAAATGAAGTAATAAAATAAGGTGTCAATCAAATTTTATTAGAATTCAAAGTTCATGCAAAGCATCCTTAAGTCCTTAGCTCATGAGTTTTCAAAGATAATTCTTCTCTTCAGAGGACCATTACCGCAGTTATACTACTACAGGCAATAAAATTACGCTTTGAAAATATATAAAATTATATACACAAATATATAAAAATACATAACATCAAACATATCAATCCAAAAACATACTTTTGTTGAATCCATACAGTCAACTTGTATGACCTGGATGGACTGTATGGATTCAACAAAAGTATGTTTTTGGATTGATATGTTTGATGTTATGTATTTTTATATATTTGTGTATATAATTTTATATATTTTCAAAGCGTAATTTTATTGCCTGTAGTAGTATAACTGCGGTAATGGTCCTCTGAAGAGAAGAATTATCTTTGAAAACTCATGAGCTAAGGACTTAAGGATGCTTTGCATGAACTTTGAATTCTAATAAAATGTGATTGACACCTTATTTTATTACTTCATTTTATATTATAATATATATATATATATATATATATTCTACATTCCTGAACTTCTGAACTGTATGTCTGAACAACCAATCATCCTGAGGATGTTTTGAAATAAAGATGAAATGTTGATTAATATGATTTTTGGTTTTCCTTTTTTCACTTTCCATATATATATATATATATAGTAAGCAATGAAAATATATATGGCAATTAAGCTACACAGAGGCTCCCGTGTTTCATCTAGCCTGACGATTCCCCACAAGGATGAAACACGGGAGCCTCTGTGTAGCTTAATTGCCATATATATTTTCATTGCTTACTACCTAGCTCTACTTACGTATCGAGCACTGTTGAAGTAAATACTGAAAACTGATACATAAAAAATTATATCTCCTTATAATATTTTATGTGGATACATGAAGTACTAATATATATATATATATATACAGGGTGTCTCAAAAAAATGTACTCACTGACATGTTTCGCGACGTTTGCGAATCCCTTGGTGCGCGTTATCAGCTTTGTTTGAACAATAATGGTCATCAGTTTGAACATTTGCGAACATGATTCTTCAATTACATGTCTCATGTATTCGATGCTATTTCATTTCACTCTATGTTCATAAATAAAAGTTTTCTTGTCATTCTACGAGTGAGTACATTTTTTTGAGACATCCTGTATATATATATATTTTTTTTTTATTAATTTTTTTTATACGTACATAAAAGTAATCCATGGATTACTTTTTGTCCTATAAAGGGGGACTAATAATGCAATTTTGTGCATCTTAATCACTTAGGAACTGAAACAATCGAAATAGTAAGCAAAATAACAATGAACGCTGCAATCACCAACACAAAACAATTACATAAAAATACATGTATATATATGTATATATATATATATATATATATATATATATATATATATAAATGTGATACTTAGAAGGCAATACAATGCAAAGGTGTGACGGATAGACACAAGTTGGAGCAAATAAGACATATAATGGTGGAACAAGTTAAATAGTTTCACCCTTAATACAATGTATACATATACATATATATTTATTTATTTATTTTTTCACAGCACACATATATCCGTCTATCTACACAATGTTACAATGTTATGTAATACCTGTATCAAGATGGTCTGGTGGAAACTCTGTATGATGTAATATTTCGGGAACTCTTTTCTTCTTCAGAACCGTGCTCAACTCAAGTTCAAGCGTGCATATGAAGGAAGCAGTGAGGACGCAGTCTCGCATAAAATACTGGTTAAATTTGAATTCTAACCCGATTTTAAAAAAATTAAGTGTAATTTTTAAAATTTTATTTATTTATTTTTATTAATTAATTTTTTTTTTTAGAATCTTTAATTTTTAATTTTTTAAAATTTTAAATCTAAATTTAAACCAAGTCTATTCGTTTAAATTCATATGTAATATTAATATATGTGGTACATATATAAATATATATATATATATTAAAGTGAAATATTTTGAAAATCAACAATCGTGCAATTTTAAATGAAAACTTCATTTATTTAATTTTTTTTTTTCCGCGAGCTTTCGCTGTATTAAGAACTTGACGTCTATTCGACCCCTCAGGGTTAATACCATCAAAATGAGGAAGAAAAAAAATATATAAGACAGTCTCGCCTGACACGGTTGTAATACAACGAAAGCTCACGGAAAAAATAAAAAAATTAATAAATGAATTTTTTATTTAAAATTGCACGATTGTTGATTTTCAAAATATTTCACTTTAATACATTCTAATCCGTGCTTCAAAGATGTTGATTTCCTTACTTATATATATATATATATATTCTACAGAGAACCAATTCAAAAACAGAACCAATTCTCATAATATAACAGAGCAATGGGTAATGCTTGATTGATTTGTTCGGAACTCCCCCCCCCCCCCCCCCAAAAAAAAAAGGGTGGTTAAAAGTGGAAACTGACCTCAGGTTGCTGTCGAGGTTGATATGTGATATCCCATGACGAAGGTACCCTGGGTTTCGTGCGCATCTGGTTTAAAACGACATAGAAGAACAGAACAATGGCAAACCCGAAAGGAAGAAAACTTCGAAGAGAACATCGTCGTCGCTTGAAGCATAACTGAAAATAAAAAAAAATTAAAAAATGAAAAAAATTAAAATTATAATAAAGTATTAAACAGGGCTGTATGAGCTGAAATCAAGACGGATTTCCCAACCTAGGGCCCTTGTTTCTCCTTTTTTTTTTTTTTTCCTTATCTTTCCGTTTTTGCTGGAGATGGGGCATCCTACCGGATGCCAGACATTCACCGGCTATTTCAGACATTCCATCCTAGAAATCCTTTTAAGACTTTAACCGTCTCTTTAAGTACAATTGTTTGTATTTCTCTTGCACTCGGTTCACCGGGTATACTCGCCAGATAGCTCTTGAAATTCTTTTTCATTAGTCCTGTTGCTCCTATAATTACTGGGATGATGGAGATTTTCCTAAGATTCCAGTTTCTTTTCATGTTGTATATAAGACCTTAGTATTTCGTAATCTTTTCCCTTTCAGCTCTGTTTAATCCTGCATCATTAGGGACACTGACTTGAACTAGGGTTGCTACTTTCTCCCTTTTGTCCCATATTACGATGTTAGGTTTAACAGCTCTTTTCTAGATATGTAGCTGTAGGGATTGCATAGTCATAGTGGATGGTGTATAAATTATTTCCAACTGTTCTTTCTGGTATATGCTCCCAGGACTTGCTGCTACACTGGATATTCAACTTTTTACAAATAGTACAGTGAAGATATTTACACATTCCGTTGTGTCGCATTGTATAATAGCCATCCGCCAGGAGAACCTTACAACTGGATGTCAGGTGGCTCACACTCTCTACTTCTGTGTGCCAGAACCTGCATTTGTTATTGTTGCTGAGACCACTCATCTTTTTAAAGGCATTGGTCATCAAGCCTTGATCTTGAGCAGCCATTATCATTCTCTCCTGATCATAGTGGATCGATCCTTTTTTCAGCCAGTCTACAGAGCTTTCCTTATCTATATATTTGTTTGTGTGTGTGTGTGTGTGTGTGTGTGTGTGTGTGTGTGTGTGTAGCACAAAGAATGACAAACTATTTTATACACAACTTCAATCAGTTTCAGCTAAGAAAGTCAAAATTAAGGGAAAGACACCGGGTGTAAATTTCGGGGGAAGAGAGAGGGGGGGGGAGAGAGAGAGGGTTACAGAAAGTAAAGAAATAGAGAGTAACAGAGAGAGAGAGCGAGGGGGAGTATTTTCTGTGAAAGAGAGAGAGAGAGAGACGGGGAGGACAGAAAGAAAGAGAGAGAGATGAGTATTTATTTACTCCTCTCCAGGAGTTAGGCACAAGGCCAGTTTCATCTTACTCCCACAAGTAAGATGTGACCCAAGTTCGGGTCGGTTAAGTGGGGTTTAAAAATTGCCTGGGCAGCCCCGTCGGCATTCCCCGGTAGGGGCGCCTCAGGCAGTAAGCAATAAACTTACTCCTCCCCAAAGAGGGGAGGCGAAGTCTGGGAAGGTGGACCTCCAAGAACTGCACAGGACAGACCCATTGACCGGCGTAAATCAAGACCCGAAAGACAAGACAATACCAGTCTATGGGGTGCCGTATCTATCGGAACAGATACTACACTTTGATCTTAGCCAAAAGCCCAAGAATAGATGAGTAACACAGAGGGAGAAGTCATTCTTTGATGAACCAAAAGTCATCTAATTGGTCCTAATAATCCCAGATGGAATCGAAGGAAAATTTCAATGGCGTTTTTAGATTCTGTGAAACTAATTTGAATTTTCTGTTACATATCGATTTCAATAACACACAAACAAACAATTTTATATACAATATATATATATATATATATATATTATTTCATTTCAACTGAATGCAAAAAACAAAATAAATTGAAAATTATAATAAAGTATTTAAAAGGGCTGTGTGTGTGCGTGTGCATGGCACAAAGAATAACAAACTATTTTATACACAACTCCAATCAGTTTAAACTAAGAAAGTCAAAATTAAGAGAAAGGCACCGGGTGTAAATGTCAGGGGAAGGAGACAGGAAGTCATTCTTTGATGAAACAAAAGTCATCTAACTCCCCTACCCTCTTCATGGGTCGTTTGAAGTCTTAGCAAAATTAACATTTTCAGCTTTCAGAGAGAACTGTCATGGGAAAGAAAAGGAAGGCAAGATGGATAAAACAGGAAACGAGAAAGAAAGATGAAGCGAGAGAGAAAGAGAAATTGTTAGATAGCGAAGATGGGTGCCGGATGGATAGGGCCCTAAAAGATGGGAGGGGGGGGGAGAGATAAAAGCGGAAGTTAGGAAAATCACATCACTTCCGTTAGGAGAGTGGTCCGACTCTTGAGCCTGTGACCCAACTAGACGCGAGAATCGAACGGTCCCTGCAGCCGGCAGGGTCCGGAAGCGATGGGGCACAGTGAAGCCAAAATTGGCCTGACTGATATGCAAACGGGTATCTCTCTCTCCAATTAATTCATTATTCTAGACTTCTCTCTCTCTCTCTCTCTCTCTCTCTCTCTCTCTCTCGTACAGATGCAGTTAATTTCTGTCTCTTTGTTAAATATACTCTTATAAAACCACAAAACCTGGGTTGCCGCCGAAGATGAACAGGTGCCGGATGAAACAAAAATCATCCGCGGCTAAATGCAAAAATGCCATATAATCGTGAAAATGATGATACAAGCACCAAAATTGGCACGATGACTTCATAAGGTTTACTAAAACATATCTGTCTGACTAGCCCATCAAAATCCAAGATGGCGGCCATTTTTCAAGAATCTGGGAAAACATTTGTTTTGTTTTTTGTCCTTGGATTTATGCTGTACTATTGAGCGAGAGAGAGGGAGAGAGAGAAAGGGGGAGAGAGAGAGGGTTACAGAAAGTAAAGAAATAGAGAGTAACAGAGAGAGAGAGGGAGTATTTTCTGTGAAAGAGAGAGAGAGACGGGGAGGACAGAAAGAAAGAGAGAGAGATGGGTAACACAGAGGGAGAAGGGAAGAGAGAGAGAGAATGATGAGAGAGAAAGAGAGTGGGAAGTAGTGTCGAGATGTCATATGATCAAATATGGCGATTTTGTGTGTTTCAATTCTAACATGGCGTCTCAAAACTAATTTTAAATCGAACTAAAAGACCCTTTAAAATACGTTAAAACACAAATAAACCTATCCAGGTTAGTAAGAGGATTAACTTATCTTGCCTTTGGTAACATTTTTTTGTTGCATATTTGTTTTTTTACACCTCTTTTTCGATCTGTTAGCTGTCATTATAAATGCCCCCCCCCCCACACCCACACCCACCCGGAGTGTATTTTCTGTGAGAGAGAGAGAGCGGGGCGGGGAGGACAGAAAGAAAGAAAGATTGGTAACACAGAGGGAGAGGGGGGGTGATGAGAGAGAGAAAGTGGGAAGAAAGAGAAGAGGGAGTAACAGATGAGAAGGGGGGTGAAAGTAGTATGACAAGGGGAAAGTAGTGAGTGAGAGAGAGAGGGGGAAAAGAGAGAGAGGAAGGAGAGAGAGATGGAGGAGAGAGAGAGGGAGAGAGAGATGGAGGAGAGAGAGAGGGAGAGAGAGAGGGAGGAGAGGAAGGAGAGAGATAGGGGAAGGAGGGAGAGAGAATGGGAGGGGATGGGGGAAGGAGAGAGAGGAAAGAGAGAGAGAGGGAGGAGAGGAAGGAGAGAGAGGGGGAAGGAGAGAGAGAGGGGGGAGGGGAGAGGAAGGAGAGAGAGGGGGAAGGGGAGAGGAAGGAGAGAGAGGGGGAAGGGGAGAGGAAGGAGAGAGATAGGGGAAAGGAGGGAGATAGGGGAAAGGAGAGAGAGAGAGAGGGAAGGAGAGAGAGAGAGGGGGAAGGAGAGAAGAGAGAGAGAGAGACGAGAGATGGGGAGTGAGAGAAGAGAGAGGGGCAGATGAGAGAAGAGAGAGGGGCAGATGAGAGAAGAGAGAGGGGTAGATGAGAGAGGGGGAGTGAGAGTAAGAGAGAGGGGCGGTGAGAGTAAGAGGCAGGTGATTAAGAAAGTGTTCAACTACAGGTGTTTTCCGCACCTTTAGTTAAACAAAGAAAGACATTTCCTTTTTTTCGTATTTTATAGAGCATAAACGACAAACAAAAGAGAAAAAAAAACGTTCAGAAATGTATTTTTTCTCTTTTTTGAAATAAATGAATTAAAATATTGTAAATTTGCAAACATTTTCGTCAGTTTTTTGCATGAAAATTAGTTTTCATTTTCCACTTTATATCTCCGATTTCAAGGGAAGGTATGAATGAAAGAATCACGTGTTTCAGTGCTGGGTGTGCGTGGATTTCTCGTCGATACGTAACTTTCGATAAATAATTACACAATGAATCTTTTTTTTTTTTAAAATTTAATATTAATAGAAAAATTATTGAAATCGAAAAATCAAATAAGAGAAACCTAAAACGAATTCTAAAAAAATCCTTTTTTTTTTTTTTTTTGTAAACATGACGAGATTCTTATCACGTAAAATTGAACGCGCCCTTTTTATTCGTTTCGGTTGTATTGTTGAACGCGACTTCTAACAAACGTTTCGTTATCTCTGTATTAATAAAACTATCAAAGAGCTCATGTATGCGTGTTTCTCGCCTATATGTAACTTTGATAAATACACACTGAATTATATATATATATATATATATATATAATCTTATAATACGACTAACTGTATTTGTCCGGCGTTACCCGGGCGAGGGGTTTAGAGGGAATAATAATTAAAACTAGTTTCTGTAAAACTTGCCTCCCCACGATGGAAGAGTTAGACACAAGGTCGATTTTTAATGTGGGTAATATCCATCTCCCAAAAGGGATTGAGATTAAAAAAAAAAAGAAAAAAAAAGTACTTCTACAGTTTACGGACCGTGCTAAAATAATAACATTATTTAAAAAAAACATTCTGAGGAAGGCGGTGGCTTTGTTAACTATTCTGTACTTTCAGCTAACAATTTAATAAACAAAAAATACTGTAAAAATGTAATTTAACTTGAAAATCTTATCTAAAAAAAGTTAGAAACGGTCCGTAAACTGCAGAAGTACCATAAAAAAATTGCCTTAGACTAAAAGGATTTCTCTTTCGCTGACTGATGACAGAACAGATAAAGCGTAGTATCAGAACAGATACTACACTTTGCTCCTAGCCAAACAATGTAGAGTTTACAAAATAACATTAAAAACCAAGATCGCCTTGCATTAAACACATTAAGTTATGGCAAGTTTCAGCGTACACGTGAAACACCGAAATAAAACTAGTCCGGAAAAATATAGTCACCATCTTTATAAACAAGTTTAGAAGGGGAATATAACGGCTCATAACGTAAGTTCGTTATTTTCTAGTTAAAAGACAGGCTTATAAACTAGAATTATAATTCTTCCTTAGCTAGCCCCTTTCTCGACTTTTTTTTATAAAGATGGTGAATATATTTTTAGGTCGACTTTTCATTTCGGCGTTTCACGTGTACAATGAAAATATAATATAATTTAATGTTTTTGATATTATTTACTAAAACCACGGTTTAAGTAAAAAAAAAAAGAAGTTGTTTTCGAATAATAATTTCACTCTAAATAATTTACGTGACTAAAATAGGAATTAATTAATATTTTATAATTTCTTTGTGGTCGTGGGAAATTTGAAAGTAATTTTGAAGCTTTTAAACTGTCAACTCTAAACTCTAACTTCAGGCAAGAATTAAAGTTTATTAAACAAAAATTTTTTAACGATAGTTAACAGAACGAAAAAGGGGTAACAAAACAAATATGAAACAAATAAATGTTACCAAAGGCAAGATAAGTTACTCTTCTACTAACCTGGATAAGTTTATTTGTGTTTTAACTTATTTTAAAGAGTTTCTTTTTGTTCAGTTAGAACGAAAATAAAAATGTCTGAAATTACATAGTTTCGATAATCGCTCAAACAACGAAAATTAAGCAAAATACTGGTAGAATATTACATTTTCCCACAAATTGGTGACATTTATTGGATGTGTTTCTAACATTATTTTGTTTATTTTTCGATTGTTCACCGATTATCAAGGGTCCCCGTGCTGGGCTCCTGACTAGCCAATTTGTGTTCCGTTCATCTTGCCTTTGGTAACATTTATTTGTTGCCTATTTGTTTTTTTCACCCCTTTTTCGTTCTGTTAGCTGTCGTTATAAATGCCCAAAGTATTTCTCCCGAAGGAGCCACTACTCTAGAAAAGAACCCGTAAATTTGCGTTCATTTTACACACGTGTTGATATCGATGGGGAAAAGGTATGAACCCGCTATTTAACCAGCTTCGCTCATTTTTTTTTATTAGATCAAATAGTTGAATACAATGGGTAACATTTTTCAGAATTAAGCAACCTACAACACCCCCCTCCAAAAACGAAATGGTTGATATGCCGTAAACAGAGAAGCAAAAGAAATATTTGTTTCGTTTTTATAATCGCAAACCTTGAAAACCAACTCGCAATTCGGATAATAATTTTCATTTAAATAGAAATAAAATAAAATGCCGTTTTTTTTTTTTTGAAACGATGTTTACAAATTAGAAATAGTCATCGACTTACCGTTCTAAGCATCCCAAAAACGGAAACAATTATTTTGCAATCAACGCAAAAACAACGAAGGAAAAAAAAAGAAGCTTTTTTTTTTACTACAACAACAACAAAAAATGTTCATTAATAAAAAAACCCGATAACAGGTTCTTTCGCCGGTGACTCACGAAAATGTCCACCCGTGATTTTAGGGCCGGATATTTTATACAACACTCGACAGGTGATTCTCTCCCCATGACAACTGTTTTATTATTTAAAAAAATTTTATTTTATTTTTTAAATATATAACTAGCTGGGGGCATGTGGAAATTCCACGGTGTTTCTCTTTCTCTCTCTCACACACACAGACATATATATATATATATATATATATATATATATATATATATATATATATATATATATATATATATATATATATACAACTACTATATATAACTACAACGTTTTGTCTTTATTGTGAGACTTCCTCAGGATAAAGAAAAATGTAGAAAAAATAATCATACAATTATCAAATTTTATCTGCCCGATATATATATATATATATATATATATATATATATATATATATATATATATATTTAATTTTTAATTTTATTTGTATTTTTATTTTTATTCTCTTTAATTTTATATTCTTATATCTCTCCAAATCTCCTCCGGTTTTAAATCTCAACAGTTTCATTACACTAAATTTAAATTCAAACAAACATACACAACACGCTGAGCAAATAACGCGTCCCAACGAGAGTGTCATGTGACTTCACATTTCCAAAACAGATGACAATAGAAGCTGAAGAGAGCCGGATGGCTAAGACTTTCCGTGCTTGAAACCGACGGTACGAATGTTGTACTAATTTTTCTGTACGAAAATAAATAAATAAATATATATATATATATATATATATATATATATATATATATATATATTACCCGGTTGCCGGGGCAAAAGCTGTGTCTCCCACCCCTCACCTGGTCGCTCCCCTCTCACTTGGCCCACTGTCTTCCCACTCGCCCCCTCATCCCAGCCCCCCTCCCTCCGGAGCAAAAGTAGGAACTAACTCTGTCTTACACCCCCCTCGATGTATATTTAGCTCACCGTTAAAAAATAAATCTCCGGCGATCGGGCGATACCATCTTCGTAAAAAGGGGTGTCAGAGCGTGACACAGATAGGTAGGTATGCCCACGCTAACGTATTAATTTATAGAAGATACTAGGAAATATATGCGACCGGAGGTAGCATATATTTGCTAGCCTCGGAAGATGGTATGACGAACGAACATATACTTTGCTATCCCCCACCCCAAGGAGGAGGTAATGCCTGGGAGGATGGTATCATGACGAACGAACACGTACTACACTATACTACCCCCCCTCCCAAGGAGGAGGTTTCAGGACGACAGAACAGATACTATCCCCCCTCCTTCCCCAAAATAGGAGATGGTAATGCTTGGGAAAATGGTCTCAGTATAACGAACAGATGCTACACTATCCCTCCCCCCCCCCAAAAAAAAAACAAATAGGCGAAGGTAATGTCTGGGAGAATTGTTTCAGGACAACAGAACAGATACTATCCCCCCCCCCTCCTTTCCCAAAATAGGAGATGGTAATGCTTGGGAAAAGTGTTTCAGTATAACAGAACAGATGCTACACTAACCCCCCCCCCCAGAAAAAAACCAAAACAAATAGGAGAAGGTAATGTCTGGGAGAATTGTTTCAGGACAACAGAACAGATACTACACTAACCCACACCTCAAAAATGAAAGAAGCCCCG
>OY744553.1:50478329-50480829 GCA_963556195.1 Sepiola atlantica | reverse complement strand
TAAAACATAAGTGTGACAGACAAACTTGGTAAATTAGTCGTTTCTCAACCAAAATGGACAATGAATCGGCAGCAATTTTTCCGACCTCACGGATGAGTAAGTAAACCCAAATAAATTGTTTTGGACTAATTTAAGAAAAATACCTTAAATTATTTTAAAGGAAATACAGTTGCGAAATTAGTCCAAAACAATTCATTTGGGTTTACTTACTCATTTGTGAGGTCAGAAAAAAATCAGAAAATTGCAGGAAAACGACAACTTTACCAATCACTCTCATAGGAATCATATGCAAGTTTTATTGTGTTCCCATTTCGGGAGATTTTTGTAAATAAATTCCTTTTTTTTTCTACTTTAAAACAAGACTTTTTAGTTGTTATTTCTACTCCCCTAACCCTAACCCTAACACCAAACCCTAACCCTAACCCTAACCCTAACCCTAACACCAAACCCTAACACCAAACCCTAACCCTAACCCTAACCCTAACACCAAACCCTAACCCTAACACCAAACCCTAACCCTAACCCTAACACCAAACCCTAACCCTAACCCTAACCCTAACCCCCTAACCTTAACACCAAACCCTAACCGTAACCGTTTTTTATTGTTCCGTTTCATGACTGTTGTTTTGCGTGCTTTTTTTGTTTCTATGTACACGCAATATCTTGTGTTATGTCAAGTTGTAATTTCGTCAGCGTATTGATACACAGGCGATTAACACACCACTGACATGCACACTGGAAGCCTGCTGATTTCTGCCCACAGCTGGATGCACATAGAATACAACGGTTCGAGTCAAGATTCCAAAGTAAACAGACTGTATCTCTGCCCTCATCATCATCATGATGACAAGGGTCGGGAATAAACTCAAGACCTGAAACTATATTACATCGCTACCAAAATGTTTGCCTTCGAATAAAAGTTGATACCTATTTGTTTGTGGAGATGTGGTCTTATTTATGAAAGATGGTGACCCTTTTTTCTTGTTCAATATTCTATTTCAGTCAGATGCGGCTAGATGTAATTAACTCCACAAAGTTACGTTCTTCATCCTGACTTACTTCCAAACCAATCATCTCCCAACCAAAATCCGGACAAGGATAATATTCCGATATTATAGACCAACCAACCAACAAAAAAAGCCTTTCATTGCGATGCAAGGGCAGATCGCAAGGGAGAAATGTCGACGATCCACCATTTGGGAGTGATAAGAGAAGAACCGTTCCTCTTGAGAGAGAGAGAAGGTGAAAAAGAGAAAGAGAGAGAGAGAGTGAAAGAGAGAGAGAGAGAGTGAAAGAGAGAGAGAGAGGGAGAGAGAGAAAGAGAGAGAGAGAGTGAAAGAGAGAGAGAGAGAGTGAAAGAGAGAGAGAAAGAGAGAGAGAGTGAAAGAGAGAGTGAATGAGAGAGAGTGAAAGAGAGAGAGAGAGAGTGAAAGAGAGAGAGAGAGAGAAAGAGAGAGAGAGTGAAAGAGAGTGAAAGAGAGAGAGTGAAAGAGAGAGAGTGAAAGAGAGAGTGAAAGAGAGAGAGAGAGAGCGAAAGAGAGAGATGGAGGGGGGGGCGAAGAAATACGATTCCATCGTTCGGTTCTGGGATTAATTCAACTCATATATCAAATCTGAAGAGCCTCAACAAGTACACATGGGTGTGATGGACCCCGTGCGCCAAGGCACAAATACACTGTTGCACGTATAGATTACACATACCCCCCACACACACACACACCTACGCTACACACACACCTACACACATACACTACACACATACATACATAAATACATGCATACACAAACGCATATGCATACACACCACGCATACATATGCACACACATGCGCACATACACATTACAATCACACGCACATACACACACTCACTCACATACTTGCACCCCACACACATACATACACATACATTACACACACATACATATACATTACACACACATACAGACATAACCGTATACACACACACAAATGTATACACACACACAAACGTATATACGAACACAAATGTATACACACACAAAAGTATACACAGACACACAAACCTATACACACAAACGTATACACATACGCAAACGTATACGCACACACAAACGTACACACACAAACGTACACACACACACAAACGTACACACACACAAACGTACACACATACACAAACGTATACACACACACAAACGTATACACACACAAACGTATACACCGACACAAACGTATACACAGACACACAAACGTACACACACACACAAACATATACACACACACAAACGTACACACACATAAACGTATATACATACACACACGTATACACACACGAACGTATACACACACACAAACGTATACACCGACACAAACGTATACACAGACACACAAACGTACGTACACACACACACACATATACACACACACAAACGTACACACACACATAAACGTACACACACACAAACGTACACACATACACACACGTACACACATACACACACGTATACACACACGAACGTA
>OY744553.1:50455829-50468329 GCA_963556195.1 Sepiola atlantica | reverse complement strand
CTTTTACTTACAAAAATAAACAAGAAAAAATATATACGTATAAATTATTTATTACTTTGGTACTTATCCAGATTAGGACCCAAACTAACCCTAACCCTAACCGACGCCAAGTCGATTTTAACTTGGGTCCTAATCTGTATTAGTACCATTAATTTTAAAACAAATATATTTTGTAACATAATTAAAAGAAATGCTTTAGAAAAAAATGTTTATATTTATATTAAACAGTAAAAGGAAAAGCAGACGAAACGATAGAGAAAGCAGACGAAAAGTTGTCGCTATCAGTGACTCACTACCGACAAATTTCAGCAGTAAATAATAATAATTTTTTTCTGCAATTTATATTTAAAAGTATCAAAGAAAAATATACCCGTGAAAATTATTTATTTATTTTTATACAAATATATATCGTAAGTTAATTAAGAAACACGTTTTAAAAAAAAAAGTTTATTTTTGTCGAATGATATTCGCCGAGAGTCGGCCATTCGGTTTGCATCGTACGACGACTCGAAGGAGCCGAACAGAAAGTCGGAAACGTTTACTACTTACATACAAGTAACAGGTAAGAATAAAAATGTTTTTGTTTTTTTTCTTACCTTTCTTTCTTTTTACTTACCGGCTTCTTTGAGCATATCAAAGGAGAATCATTAGATTGTTTATACTTTTTTTATTATTATTATTATAATTATTATTAGTAGTAGTAAAACGTACGTATGATTTAACAAGGGCGTGAGGTTTTTTCCTAAAAACAAAATGAAGAATTCTCGTCATTTATAATCAAATTCAAATCGATTTTCCCCCTAATTTTCTAAAATGTCAGTTTGATTTCGATCATTTTTACGTATTAATTCTGATTTAAAAAACATTTTTTCATGGTTAATAGTTATTAAATTAAATATCTCCGTTTTTTGCACTGAAAAATTTAACAATTTCCTTCCTTTTTATATATGGAAGCCCAAAAGGGTAACTTTCTCCCCCCCTTTTTTTATGAAAACATAATTTAAAATAAAAATGGAATTTTTCTTTTAAAGATTTGATGATGACGATAATCTTTTTTTAATTTCTTATTTTTCTGTCTCTGAGATCTTCATTTTTGGTCGAAAATCATTAAATTCTAATTGATTTTCCAAATTTTTGTCTATTTTAAAAAAAAATATATTTAATTACGATTGTTATTGTTATATTAAAGATTCCTTTTTTTTGACAGCTATAAAAATTAACGATCTCTTTCAATTTTTATATATGGAAGCCCAAAAATGTAACTTATTTTTTTTTTAACCCTACAAAACCAGAATTCAATTTACCAACAAAAATCAGTTTCCTTTTCTCTTAAATTTATTTTTTGTTTATTTAAAAAAAAAACATGTTAGTTGTAATGAAGAGGTATCCAAAGGATTTCAGTATTCACGGAGTCAGACCTGAGTATCGATGGAGAATCCCGAGCCAGTCCCGGAATGACCGTAGCAGTTTACGATTTGAAAGCTTTTAAAAATTACTTCTGTAGTTTACGGATCGTACTGTTTTAGATCGTTTTTTCAACTGAGGGGCTAAATTTTTAACCCTAATCCTAACTCATGCTTAGTGTCGTCTGCCGTTTATATTATTTTCGCGGCTTTGAAATCGTAAAATGCTAAGGCCGTTTTCGGGACTGCAATTCTCCGTCGATACTCGGGACTGACTACGTAACTTACTAAAAATTCTCTGGATGCCTATTTATTACTTCGAAATATACCTATGTTGCATGTATCATGTATTTAGTACAACAGGGGCGCCTTCGAAAATGAATGTTTAGCCACACAAACAAACCATAATACTTGACTTTTGGTCTTTTAAAATGTTCATTCAAGCCCAAAATTACCTTTTATTCGGTAGTTCAAAGGCTTCAAAGTCACTTTCGAATTTCGAAGGGTCACGATAGTAACCACATGTCAGCCATTTAAATCTATTAATGGATATAATATTAAATGACCGGCATATTTACTCCGTGACTCTCTGTTACTCTCTCTCTCCCTTTTTCTCTCTCTCTTTCTTTTCTCTCTCTTTCTCTCTCTCTTTTTCTTTCTCTCTCTTTTTCTTTCTCTCTCTCTCTCTTTCTTTCTCTCTCTTTTTTTTTCTCTCTCTCTCTCTTTCTTTCTCTCTCTCTCTTTCTTTCTCTTTCTTTCTCTCTCTATTTCTCTCTCTTTCTCTTTCTCTCTCTCTTTCTCTCTCTCTCTCTTTCTCTCTTTCTCTATATATTCCACCACCCTCTCTCTATATATATAATGTCTTTGTATCTCTCTATCATGTTCTCTTTTTAGATGTCTCATTTTCTCTCTTTCTCTCTCTCTTTCTCTCTCTCTCTCTCTTTCTCTCTCTCTCTCTTTCTTTCTCTCTTTCTCTATATATTCCACCCCCCTCTCTCTCTATATATAATGTCTTTGTATCTCTCTATCATGTTCTCTTTTTTAGATGTCTCATTTTCTCTCTCTCTCTTTCTCTCTCTCTCTCTCTTTCTCTCTCTCTTTCTTTCTCTCTTTCTCTATATATTCCACCCCCCTCTCTATATATATATAATGTCTTTGTATCTCTCTATCATGTTCTCTTTTTAGATGTCTCATTTTCTCTCTCTCTCTCTCTCTCTCTCTCTCTCTCTCTCTCTCTCTAATTCTATATATAAACATTGGGATGCGGGAATTGTTGTAATGGACACCTTTGTATACTATAGAATTGCTTCAAATCCAACCGCACTACCCCCCCCCCCTTCGAACAAATTCTGTTCATTCAATCGTCGACAACAACGAACCATTGACAACAATTGAATTGCATGTGAATAGCAGGTGCGTTTCGCCATCAACTAACCAGAATGGGTTGATATGCCGTCAAGCAGACACCACTGAATTTCTCTCTTTATCTTTCTTTATCTATCACTCTCTTTCTCAATCCCTCTCTCTCTCTATCTCCTCCTCTCTATTGCTACCCTTTTCACCCTCTCTCTCTGTGTCTCTCTTTATTCATCCTCTATCTCCCTCATTTTCTATATCAATCTCTTTCTATCTCCCTCCCCCTCTTTATTGCTATCTCCTTCACCCCCTATCTTTCTATCCTAATAAATCCCCCCCCCCCGATCAGTTTCTTCTGACTCAATCTCTCTGTCTATTTCACTCTCTATCTCTCATCTCTCTCTCTCAGTTTTCTCTGACTCCCAATCTCTCTTACTCTCTATTTCACACTCTCTTTCTGTCTTTCTCTATTTCATTCCCCCCTCTCTCTCTCTCTATCTAATTCTCCCTCTCCCCCTCTCTTTCTCTCTCTCTCTCTCTATCTATTCTAAATTCTCAAACATACAAATAGTGACCTTTGGGGTTAACTTTCGATAGCTCCCCCCCCCCCCCCTCAAAAAAAAAAAATGGCGCCGGCCTCGGCTGACACCACACAAAATATTTGTAGAGGGTCAAGAAAGGTGGGAAGACCGAGGAGAGACAGCACTAACCAGACCTCCACTGGAAGTGCAGAGACTTATTGCCACCCAAATTCCAGAGAAGACCAATGGTCCTTACCAGCGAGAAATCAATGGTAAACGGCTGTTGCGATACCGCAAGATCATTTGCGGTGGCTATCGAAAAGAGGTAGAGAGTACTGGAAATCTGGGGAGGCTTGTTGTGTCACTCAGACTCCAGGGAACACCACCAGTTGTTGTCGGTGAGCAATCACTGACGATGACGTGTGTGATAACTTCTAGTGAGTAATAATAATAGTTGTAATTATATAATAAATAATTATATTTCTTGATCAATACAGAAGCGTTTTCACCAAATTTATTTCTTCATATTTGTGTCTGACCACTTACAAAAGACTACTTTATAATAATAATACTACTAACAATAATAATACTAATCATATCAATCATCCTATACTCTGTGTGTTCATGCTGCCTCTTATCCAGTTACCATTATTGCCGACATCATCATCATCATCATCATCATCATCCTCATCATCATTTTTTGTGTTGTATGACGTGATCACAGGTCTACATTACATTCTGTAATCAGAATACCTTGGTATTTGGCACACGATTGGAATCCCCTCCTCACAGTTGGTTTTTTTTCTCAGTAACCTGGGCAGATTAGGGGAGTGAGAACCTCTTGGGGGGTAAGGACTTTGGTGTAAAAATAGTTTTTATTCACTTTGATTAATTATCTTGGTCGGGAAATATAGATACCCCGCCCTCACATACACCTAAAAAAAATTTTTTTACCAAACTTTTTTTTTTTTTTCAATTCTAAATAAATTGATTAAACGAAAGTTGTGGAGTCGGAAGGTAAAAGGTCCGACTCTGACTCCTATTTTTATTATTATTTATTTTTATTATTATTTTTATTTTTCGTCGTCTTGTCTCATGTTTGTGAGGTTAGACGTTTCATGAATGACTTCCAATTTTTCCTGTCTGTTGCCATTTTGTTTGTGTCGCTCACCGCCAGGATCACGTCATCATCAATTGATCACCTTCATATCTTAAGCGGCCTACCACGTGGCTTTATTTTCAAAATATCCAACTCCTAGAATTCCAAAATATCCGACTAAAACTCACACTCTGACTCCTTATTTTAAAGTCTTCCAATATTACAATAGTGGTCTTCATCAATTTGCTGTTTTGATACCTCATTGTAATACAGCTTCCTATTCCAGTAGCTTCTTTCCAAGAACCGCAGGCTTGTGGAACTTTCTTCCTGCTGACTGTTTTCCTCCTACCTATAATCTTGGTCTTTTCAAGACTAAGGCCAATAGGCATCTCCTGTTTTTACGATAATACTATTTATTCTTGTTAGCTCCTTACATCAAGTGGAAAATCCTGTTTACAAACACCTTTTTGGAATTTCGAGCAGGGGTATCTTTATTTCCCTCCCAAAGCGGTAAGATGTGACACAAATTCGGATAGTGGGGTTGTAACGCCAGCGCCCTAGAGGAAGAGCACTCTGGCCTACAAAAAAAGCCTGAGCAGCCTCGTCGGCATTCCCCGGTAAGGGCGCCTCAGGCGATTTAACAATAAACTAACCCCTTCTCAAAAGGTGAGATGGTAAAGCCTGGGAGGGTGGACCTCCTAGAACTGCACAGGACAATCCCTCAGACCGGCGGAATCAAGGCCCGGTCTACAGAGTTTAGCATCCATCTGAACAATTGGCCAAAAGGCCGAGAAACTTACTTAGCAAATTGAACCTCCCTTTCCCCACCTCTAAAAATTGAATTACATGGGAAAGTTTGAGTGACCCCTAAGGGTCAGAGGTGACCCCACAAAATTTGAGTGACACCTAAGGGTCAGAGGTGACCCCACAAAATTTGAGTGACACCTAAGGGTCAGAGGTGACCCCACAAAGTTTGAGTGACACTTAAGGGTCAGAGGTGACCCCACAAAATTTGAGTGACACCTAAGGGTCAGAGGTGACTCCACAAAGAAAGTAAGTGATTTCCGGGTGAAGATTTTCTGTCTCTTGGTTGTCAAGATTTCAACCTTCACAGACAAGAGAAGACAACCATTTTTAATATCAAGGAACTGAATCTAACTGGACACCGTTTGCTGCAGACTTTGAGTCAGGGATTTTTCTAGTTTTCCAAATATCCAATAGTTAAGATCAGACCATGTAAAATCGAGTGTGAATACAGACAAAATTGCAAATGCTTGATCCATTGAACCTAGGGTTAGCTCTCTCTCTCGATATCTATCTCTCTCTCTCTATATATATATATATATAGTAAAGTAAGAAAATATATTTATGCCAATTAAGCTACACAGAGGCTTCCGCGTTTCATCCCGAAAGGTAATGTTCAGGCTAAAATACATTTTAGACTGAGGATTCTCTATGGGGGATGAAACACAGAAGCTTCTGTGTAGCTTAATTGCCATAAATATATTTTCATAACTTACTATGTAGCTCTACTCACGTATTGAGCACTGTTGAAGTAAATACTGAATCTTATGTGGATACATGAAATAATATATATGTGTATATATATCTAGGCAGCATCTTGTCTTGCAGGCAAGTATTGTTGAATATAAGAGACAACTCATGTCTGGATATCCTTTGACAAAATCTCGGCCTTTTGGCTAAGATCAAAGTGTAGTATCTGTTCCGATGGATACTGCATGCCTGTCCTGTGCAGTTCTAGGAGGTCCACCCTCCCAGGCTTTGCCTCCCCTCTTTGGGGAGGAGTAAGTTTATTGCTTACTGTCTGAGGCGCCCCTACCGGGGAATGCCGACGGGACTGCCCAGGCAATTTTTAAATGGCCAGAGTGCTCACCTCTCGAGCGCTGGCTTTTAACCCCACTTGTTCGACCCGATCTTGGGTCACATCTTACTTGTGGGAGTAAGATAAAACTGGCCTTGTGCCTAACTCCGCGAGGTGTAAATAAATATCCTTTGCTAGATCCATTTCAATAGGCATCTCCTGTCTTTGCGATAATCATATTTCATTCTTTTTAGCTCCTTATATCAAGTGGCTTCATGCCTTGTCTAGAGCGATTTTCTTAAAATAGAAAAGAAAATTCCTAACCCAACTCTAACCTAGATAATCTGAAATGATAGTGCTCGAGTTTCTACCCTCCTCCATCTTTCCCATTAGAAAAAAATCTACTTGAAAACGAATAACGTCATATAGAATGAATGGTAGCTTTATGACGTCATCCATCTCTTTTTGTGACGTCATCCAGTGTGCACAGTGACAAGATACAAACAATAAACAAGCAAGCACGATAATAATGGCCAGAGTTTCGGATGCTTCCTTGGTCTTTTGGCTAAGATCAAAGTGTAGTATCTGTTCCGACTGTCTTGTGCAGTTATGGGAGGTTAACCCCCTCCCGGGCTTTGCCTCCCCTCTTTGGGGAGGAGTAAGTTTATTGCTTACTGTCTGAGGCGCCCTGCCCAGGCAATTTTTTAAGAAACTCCGTACTCTTCCTCTAGAGTACAAATTCCCACCTTCCGACCTTGTGTCACATTCTACTTTGTGGGACGTAGATAAATAGAAGTTTTAGTGGTAGACTGAATGCCCTATTTATCTACGTCCCACACAGTAGAATGTGACACAAGGTCGGAAAGTGGGAATGCACTCCAGAGGAGGAGTGCTAGGGGCTTTTTAAAAAAATTGCCTGGGCAGAGTGCCTCAGACATTAAGCATTAAACTTAATCCTCCCCAAAGAGGGGAGGCAAAGCCTGGGAGCGTTACTTCCCAGAACTGCACAGGACAGACCCATTGACCGGTGTAAATCCAGGCCCTATAGACCGGTATTGTCTTGGCCTTCGGGTCTTGATTCCGCCGGTCTGTAGGTTTTTCCTGTGCAGTTCTAGGAGGTCTACCCTCCCAGGCTTTGCCTTCTCACCCTTTTAGAAGGGGTTAGTTTATTGCTAATCGCCTGAAGTGCCCCTACCGGGGAATGCCGACGGGGCTGCCCAGGCATTTTTTGTAGGCCAGAGCGCTCTTCATTCTCTAGGGTGCTGGCTTTTCAAATCCCACTTTCCCGACCTTGTGTCACATCTTACCGCTGTGGGAGGAAGATAAATAAAACGTTTAGGTGATCATTTTTTGAACACCTCTCCCTTTTTCATCGTTTTGGAGTGGGGCAAATGGGGCGTGTTCCTCTTGACAATAATATCAGAGTCGGCCTTATATAAATATTCCATATGTTTACAATGAATAAACGAACAAAAACAAGGACGTTCTTTTACCCATGTGTTTTCATTTTTCACCCCAAAATACAAATCTACATTTTGCGACAATATGGAGAAGGGCGCGAGGGAAGTCTGAATAAAAGTTTTGTTAATGTTCGTGTTTTTTTTTTTGTCACAGATAAAAAAAAAAAAAAGTTGAAAGACGTTAAAATTGAACTCTTGGTTTAATCTTCAAGAATATTTGGTTTAATCTCCAAGAATATTGGTTTAAATCTCCAAGAATATTGGTTTAATCTCCAAACCCATGATATACCGGAGCTATTTTGAATCTTTGGACAACATACCGTTTTTCATTCTTTTCTTTTTTCCCCCCTAAATATAGCTCTTGTTCTTATCTACGTAAAAATAGTTGGTCTTTCTGCTGTTTTGCACCGACATGTTAGGCCTCTCTTTAAAAAAAATGGCTAAAGAAATTTATAAACTTTGTTATGTACTTACGTGGTACACCAAAAATTAGGCAAATTCATTCAGTATTTATTAAATTAAAAATATAAAACGATTTTATCTTTCGGTAGTCATTTTTGCTAAACCAGTAAACAAAATTTGAGTTATCTCCCTTTGCCTATTTCAGAAATGAAAATGTGTAACGAAACGTAAGATCGTTTTTTTTTTCCTATAATTTAATAAATACTGGATGAATTTGCGTCTTTTTTTCTGTACAATCTTATTTTCAGCTAACACCTACGTACATAACAAAGTTTATACATTTAAAAAAAATATTTTAATGTCGGGGCGAAACAGCAGAAGCACCAAATAGACAACTAAAAAATTCATCCCAAAATATGGAGGCCCAAACCTTGCCTGCTGATGTTTGCGCCTTTAAAATATGACAAAGAAACTGAAATTTGGGGAATATTCATTACTTTATGTTACAAAAATCAGAGTTATCTGAATTTTCACAACCTCTTTGCCTGCTTTCATAAAATTGAATTAAACTAATAATTGCCCACATTCTCCATTCTTACGCCTAGCAATACATAATAATCGGTTGATTAGTTTAGGAGTTAATCCTATACATATAACATATACACATACCTAACTTATATATATATATATATATATATAGTCTCGGAAGTTTCTCAACCATTAAAACTATATAAAAAAAAAAAAAAAAAAAAAAAACTTATAGTCTCAAGTCTTCCAGTGGAAAATCACTCATGTAAGTCAATTTATTTTTTACAGTTATTATATTAGTTTCTAACACTATTTTAAGGGATCATCAGTTGTTTACCATGAAAAACTGTTTCGGGAATTTAAAAACAAGACAGTATTTAATTTCATGGCTTCCCAGCAGAGTTGATCAGACCCCACTTCCCTTAAAAGACAAAAACATAAACGTTCCTTATACTAAATCTACGTTTTGTTCCATATAAATGTTTTGCTAACTTATATTAGTTATTTAAGACATCAAAAAAAAAAAAAAAAAAAAAAATAAATAAAATAAAAAATAAATTTTTTTTACCTGCGCTGTTCGTCTGTCTAATAAAATTTATCCGTTACTCACAAAAATGTTGTTGCATTTTAAAGTGTTTGGACGAATCCATGACACTATTATTTAAGTGATTAATGTATTATTTTTAGTTTTATATTATAAATATAAAAAAACATCAACACATCAAAAAATAAAAGATAAATAAATAAATATGTATATACATATATATATATATATACATATTACATACACACATACATATATATACCTTTAGTTCCTATTTTTCTCCCTCGTCCTACTTTGTTGTCCATCTCCCCGTTGTTGTCAGCCGCAAATAAATATTAATCTTCCTTGTTCACTATAGTTTTTCTAATCTGCGTTCACAACTGTCGGCTTTTTTCTTTTCTCATTGTTTCAAATCTGCGTCTGTAAGTTAACCGTTAATTTGTTCTCTTTTTCTTCTTCTTATTTACCAACTCCCGGTGTTTAAAAATCAGCGTTCATAGTTATGAACGGTTTTCTTCTTCTTCTTCTTCTTCTTCTTCTTCTTCTTCTTCTTCTTCTTCTTCTTCTTCTTCTTCTTCTTCTTCTTCTATTTCTTCTTCTTTTTTAACATTTCTTTCTTTCTTTCTACTGTATTTTTATTGTTTTTCTTATTATAATTAGCAGATGTGTTATATATACGTTTATTCATATTATATAATTTCTATTTATATATACTATGATTTGTTCTATCAGTTTATTTTGATTAATTTGATAAGATTTAAAAGCATCAGGATGGCGAGTAATTGCCTTATTTAATTGTCCAAATATTTTATTTTGATCGCCACCTTGGTTAATCATTCTTATTATTAGATCAGAAATTGGGGGCATGAAATCTACTAATTTTAAGGTAACACGAGCAATTCTCAGAAATTCAGACATAATACTCCCGTAAAATATATACACAGGGCTAGTACTATTTTTATATGGCATTCGCACGATACGAAAAGGGAATGAATTTCTTTTATCAAACAGTTTATAGATAAATATTTTATCTTCAATTTTTATATCCAAATCAAGAAAAGTAGCTTGTGTTCCCTTATGTTCACAGTTTAATTTTAACTCTTTAGGATATATTAAATGTTTAGTATTTGCAAACTCTTCTCTATCATTAATGCAAACAAGGTCGTCAATATATCGCCTACATCCATGATAACTATACGCTCTAGATATATCATTTTTTATTAGTGATGACATATATATATATTCCAGTCTATGTAAATATAGATCTGCCCAAAATGGAGACGGATCCAAACCCATTGGAATACCTATTGTTTGGATCAATAATTTATTCCCTATTTGAAAGTAACTCTCTTTTATAAGGTGACTTATAAGCATTATCAGACCAGTTTTGGATACACTCGTCTTACCATTTTTATTTTTACACCAAAAGGCTTTAGATTTTGCAAAGTCTATGTATTTACCTTTTCCTCCTGCAAAAGCTAAATCTACAGTATTACCTAATTCTTTAATAAGTTCTTTATGGGGTATTTTTGTATATAATGTACTAAAATCGTATGTCGAGATTGATTTAGCCTGTTTACGAGAATTAATACGATCTAATTTTTCTTTTACTAGATCGGAATTATTTACCACCCAAAATAGGTTTATATTACTATAGAATTTACTTTTTTTATGGAAATTATTTATTTGGTTTATAATTAATTTAAAGATTTTAGACACAGCCTTACTTAAAGGTTTAGTGATGCACATTTTTGAGGCAACAATGAAACGGGCGCCAACTGGTGTTTTATGCATTTTAGGTATCCAATACATAGATGGAAGTTTTTTGTATTTTTCTTCTAATTTTAATCCTAATTTTTCACAAATAACAGTATTGTTTATAATAATGTTATCGCTTTTATTATTACTTAATTTATAAGTATCTGAAACTTCACCTATTATTCCTACTTCTAGCAATAAGCGTTGTATATAATACTTTTTACAGATAAAAGCTATGTTATTTGTCGCCTTATCAATAGGAACTATTACAAACCTATTTTGAAGCATTTCAAGCTCCGTCGTTATTTGTGGATTTCTAAGGAGGGGATTCGTTCTTTTAGGGTGTTTAAATTCTTGTAAACGTTCTACTTTTTTATTTACGAATCTAAGTACATTATTTTTCCATGCGTCAAATGTAGAGTGTAATAGTTTATGTTTTTTAGACATGGATGCAGTGAAATTATCTAACGCTTTATTTATTTCCTTAACACATTTCGCATAATTTAAACATTTAGGTTCTCTATAGTTTGGGCCTTTACTTCAGAGTTTTCTTAATTTAGAATTTTTAACTATCGCTAGATTACCGGTAATTATATGCCCTATGTCAGTATTACATAAAGGGGAGGATTCACATTCACATGATGGTATATACATTTCATCATTATCATTAATATTTAAATTCTCTACAGTTTGTTTATAGTTAAAAACCTTATTCCGGATAGTTTGCCCTAGTTTATATGTTACTATTGGTTTCTGTTCCTCTTTTTTAAGTTCATTGGGCAGTGACTGAATGATTTCTGGATTATTAAATATTTTAGGCAGATTTATATCATCAAATCCTTTATTTTCATATAGGACTACACAAACATTTCGAGGTTTATTTTTTATACACTCAGCAGGTGGCTTGTATAATTTTGTATCGATTATATCCATGATATACTCATACCATTGAGGAAGTTCTTCTATCCTATATATCATATCCGGGTTTAATAATATCTTAGATGCTATGTCTTTTAATACCTTTATATATATATATATATATATCTTAAAATACGAAAGAGAAGAAAAAAAAAATACAAAGATAAAACACACTGAAAATATAAGCAAATAATCAAAATATAAACTTAATAAAAAATAAATTATATATATATATATATATATATTATTGTCATTACTATTAAAACCAACAGTTTATCGATCACCATAACATAAACTTAAAAAAATCTTTAATTTACATTTCTGCGAGCCTGGTTTTTGCTGCTGTTCTGCTTTGGCAGCCATTTTATTTTGTCAGATTCTCTGCATAGTCGGGGATTTCTTCTGGTATTGATTACTTTTGACAAAGGGAAGTTTCTTTTCCCGAAATATTAAATAATGATTTTTTAATTATCCGGACATCACACAAACAGCTAACAACACTCTTGCTGTTATGTAAGATTTTAGGGAAAATAAATAGTAAGTCATATTTCGTATTCGATTTATTGTTTTTGTTCCTTCCAACTTGCATCTTACCCGGAATTTGCATTGCCCACAGCCTTTAAAAACATACTACTACTACTATTCCCAGCAATGCTTCAAGCAAACTACCATTCTCTACTATATATATA
>OY744553.1:50400829-50453329 GCA_963556195.1 Sepiola atlantica | reverse complement strand
CGAACTTTATTATCAGAATATAAAATTGGGCGGCAGCATCATCGTCATCATCATCAGCATTATCGTCTTCATCATCTTTATCGTCATCAGCATCATCGTTTTCATCATCATCTTCTTCATCGTCATCAGCATCATCGTTTTCATCATCATCGTTTTCATCATCTTCATCGTCATCAGCATCATCGTCTTCATCATCATCGTTTTCATCATCATCATTGTCATCATCATCAGCATTATCGTCTTCATCATCATCATCGTCATCAGCATCATCGTTTTCATCATCATCATCTTCATCATCATCATCTTCTTCATCGTCATCAGCATCATCGTTTTCATCATCATCATCATCTTCTTCATCGTCATCAGCATCATCGTCTTTATCATCATCGTTTTCATCATCATCGTCTTCATCATCATCATCTTCTTCATCGTCTTCATCATCATCGTTTTCATCATCATTATCTTCGTCATCATCATGTTATTATTATTAATGTACACCCTCTGTCCAAAATGACAAAAAAAAAAATGCTTTGCCAGTGTTCTCACTAATAACAAAATAACACCTCAATAAGTGAAGTTTAAAGAAAGAAAGAAAGAAAGAAGAAAAACGTCTCAAACTGGAAAGTGTAAAAACGGGAAAAAAAATTTACATGAATATTTTATACGAACACTGATGAAGCATAATTTTTTTTATTTTTCATCATTTTTGACAGAGTGTGCACACTCATATAATATATGACGTGTATATATTTTTAGTATTTACTTCAACAGTGCTCAATATGTGAGTAGAGCTTAGCGTGATGATTTTCCCCCGGAAATGAAACATAACGTTTCTGTGTAGAATTAACATTAGTTTTGTCGTATATATATTATATATGGAAAAGGAAAAACCAAACTTATTTATGTATTCATCAACGTTTCGTCTTTATTTAAAGACTTTCTCAGGATGATTGATTTGAAGAAATAACATACAAGTGCAAAGTTTCTGAATTTTTGAGATGAGGATTGATAATTTGTATAATTTGGATTATTCGGACTACTGTTCTCACAACATTTCGGTCGCTGTAACCTCTGGCCTTATTTAGGTATTTTTTTTTTTCGAACTCGGGAATCTGGACGGAATTTCGAACGGAACCCGTTATTCAACCCATGGGGGTAGCATGCTCTCGTTCCGTCAGCCATGACTGGGAGAAGTCTTCAGTAGTTCACAATTCTTTGTATCGCCCGCACCGAGGATTTAAATTTGTCTTTCGTTTCCTTTATTTACGGTCATTTTTAAACGATAAATAAATTTGTATCGAAATTATCAAAATGTTAATGTTTATCTATCTATATGAATACATGCGAGACTTTGTTTCGTGTTTACAACAAAGTTATGAATGAAATGTTAATAATTAAAAATCTTTGTTTCAAGTATTGGTACTTTCTTGGATTAGGACCCACGCTAAACATCCGGAAAGTACCGACGCCAAGTCGATTTTAGCATTGGTCCTTATCTGAGAAAGCACCCAAAGTGTTTTATGTATCGAATTTTGCGAATCGGTAGTGAACGGTTGAAGACAGCTAGTATATACAGGGTGTCCCAAAAGTCAATGTTGGTGTATATATATATATATATATATATATACAGGGTGTCCCAAAAGTCACTGACACTGACTACCAAATCCTGAAGTCTCATAGCAAATTCCAGTCTTTGCTCATAATCCTGAGGCTGAAGCTGCTGGACAAGCTGAATTTTGTATGGAAACATGTCCATGTCATGCAACATCCTATGTAAGGAGGATCGTGAAACTTCCAATTGTTGGGATCTTCTTCTGATTGAAATTGTTGGATCTTCTTCCAGACTTCGCTCCAATTTTTCCCGATAGTCTTCAGTTCTTACTGAACGAGACTTTCCGGATCTCACGAGGTAACGGCTTATTATGGCTTTAATGGTATCTCTAATGTCGTCGGTAACACCACTGCGTTTCTGAATTTGACCCAATGTGACTCAAAGTACAACGTGGGTTTCGTTCCTCAATGCTGTATTAGCTTCAACTACTCTGGAAAAAGAAATGAAAAATATTTAAAAACAAAGAAGTTTTGAATTTTTTTTCAAGTGTCAGTGACTTTTGGGACACCCTATATGTATGTATGTATGTATGTATATATATATTAAAACAAATTATGGTTTGGGATTAATTCACCATGGTTTATAATATATATATATATATATATATATATATATATGGATGAGTGAAGAATTTGAATTCTGCTTATGAATAAAATATTCTTCGTATTTGGTTTCCTAACTTTATCGGAATTTAAAAATTAGTCATCGTCACCACTATCACCACCATCATCATCATCACCATAATCACTGCCACCATCATCATCATCACCATCATCACAGCCACCATCATTATCATCATCATCACTACTACCACCATCATCATCATCATCACCGTCACCACCATTATCATCATCATCATCATCATCACTACCACCATCATCATCACCATCATCACAGCCACCATCATTACCATCATCATCATCACTACCATCATCATCATCACTGCCACTACCACCATCACCATCATCACTGCCACCACCATTATCATCATCACCATCATCACAGCCACCATCATTACCATCATCATCATCACCATCATCATCACCGCCACCACCATTATCATCACCATCATTATCATCATCATCATCATCATCATCATCATCATCATCATCATGATAATGGTGGTGGCGGTGATGATGATGATGATGATGGTAGTGGCTACCATCATCATCATCATCATCACCGCCACCACCATTATCATCATCACCATCATCCCTACACCCTTTTTGGCATTGCCTCGTCGCTAAAATCTGTCTCGCTTATTTAACATTTTAACTTCATTCTGACCAGTCGACACCTTCTGTCAAAAATGACGGGGGGGGGGGGATTGATTTATTTATCTTCCTCCCACAGCGGTAAGATGTGACACAAGGTCGGGAAAGTGGGATTTGAAAAGCCAGCGCCCTCGAGAAGGGAGAGCACTCTGGCCGACAAAAAATGCCTGGCCAGCCCCGTCGGCATTCTCGGTAGGGGCGCCTCAGGCGATTAGCAATAAACTAATCCCTTCTCAAAAGGTGAGAAGGCAAAGCCTGGACCTCCTAGAACTGCACAGGACAGATACTACACTTTGATCTTAGCCAAAAGGCCAAGAAGCCATGTTTCGCCAGTGTTCGCATTAATATTCATATAAAATAACGTCTCAATCAGTGAAGTTAAAAGAAAAAAAAGAAACGTCTCAAACTGGAAAAAAAGAAAAAACTTTCATCAGACGTGCACCATTTTTGGCATCGTCTCTTCGGTAAAATATTTGAATTGTTATCTGCAATATATACGGCGCAGTCTTGGTTGTTTTATTGTCGCAATACCAACATTTTTACTTCAATACAATCTATTATTGATTATACTAATTAAAGCTGATCAAAGTTTGTTTCCGTAAGGCTTTTCCCCCTATATTTTATTTTTATGTTTCAAACAAAGGGAAATAAATCTGTATGGAGGAATACAGAGTTACGTTTCTATTTTAAAAAGAAAATGGTGGCTAGAAGGAAGCAGAGCGTTACAACTGTCTATTATAGGGAGATAGTGTAGAACAGGAGACTTTGTTGGTTTGGTCACATTGAAAGAATGGATGATGGTTCTTGCGTTAGTAGATGTAGTACAGTTAAGGTAGCAGGGTCTGTTGGCAGGGGAAGGCCAAGGAAAATATGGGAGGAAGTGATTAGGATGGACTTGAGAGAAAGAGGGATAAATAAAAACCTGGTCAGAGATAGGTTAGTTTAGAAGTTAATTTTTAAACGACATCCAATGCATGCCGGCATGTAAAACATGGGTCGAGGTATTAACAAACCTAAAACTAAACTTTTTAGATATCACTTTCAACTTTGATGAAAAGATGTTAAACCAAATACGACGATGATGATGATGATGATGATGATGATGATGATGATGATGATGATGATGATGATGATGATGATGATGATGACGACGACGACGACGACGACGACGACGACGACGACGACGACGACGACGACGACGACGACGACGACGACGACGACGACGACGACGACGACGACGACGACGACGACGACGACGACGACGACGACGACGACGACGACGACGACGACGACGACGACGACGACGACGACGACGACGACGACGACGACGACGACGACGACGACGACGACGACGACGACGACGACGACGACGACGACGACGACGACGACGACGACGACGACGACGACGACGACGACGACGACGACGACGACGACGACGACGACGACGACGACGACGACGACGACGACGACGACGACGACGACGACGACGACGACGACGACGACGACGATGAGTTCACCTACTTTGATTTAAAGAAGTCGAGTGAAATAATTTGTGCCGTTTTTTTTTATTGTGAATAAAGTAAACATTTATTTAAATCGCCACCCCCACTCGTGGGATTGCAATCTGCAAGGCCAGGCCATGGGAAATCTTTTCTGACAGAGAAAACAGGAATAATTTAGCGCCCATATTTAATGACATCTGATAAATTAGATGTGTGTCAAATTCTAATCGAGACGAAACATTTCGGTTCAGTTTGATTGTCGGAGAACGAATTATTTTTACACAATAGGAAATAATATCGGAAGGCGGAATACGCGTCCCACCCTAGCCCTAGGTTTATCTAACACATAAAATGTTCCCCCAATGACACGCGTGTTATTTCATCGTAGCTTCGCTCATGTCCGCTTCCCAAGTTTACCATGTCCACAAAAACGTGTACAAACAATTTGCTTTCCCTTGCTTCGGCAAGGTAAGACTCTGCCACATCACCCCTTAATCACCACCTGTCCACTCTGACATGTCTGATTTGAATGGGCTCTAACGACCTTTTTAACAACAATAAAAGGTAAGTCTATTTCGATGAAACCATGGTATGTCTCTGAAGTATGTAACGTATAGTTTTTAAATAAATGATTTGTATATTACTAGCTCTCATACTTTAGCGATCGAGCACTTTATTGATTTCTTTTCAACATACCCCGAAGCACTATATATATATAGTATATATTATAAATATTTTTTATTAAAGCAGTAAGCAATAAACTTACTCCTCCCCAAAGAGGGGAGGCGAAGCCTGGGAGGGTGGACCTCATAGAACTGCACAGGACAAACCCATAGTTCGGCGTAAATCAAGCCCCAACGGCCAAGACAATACCAGTATATGGGGTGCAGTATCCATCGGAACAGATACTACACTTTGATCTTAGCCAAAAGGCCAAGAACTCAATACATGAGTAGAGCTAGCTAGTAAGTTATGAAAATATATTTGTGGCAATTAAGCTACACAGAGGCTCCCGCATTTAATCCCCGGGGGAAATCGTCAGGCTATATATAATATATATATATATATAATATATATTCCGCGTTTCATCCCCATTTTTAGACTGATTCCCCCCAGGGATGAAACACAGAAGCCTCTGTGTAGCTTACTTGCCATAAATATATTTTCATACTTTACTACTAAGCTCTACTCACGTATTGAGCACTGTTGAAGTAAATACTGAATTCTTATAACATTTCATGTGGATGAAATAATATATATATATATATATATATATATATATATATATATATATATATATATATTAGAGATGGGCGGTTTTACCGAAAAACCGCGGTTTTTCGGTTTCGTCTCCATACCGAATACCGAATCGTTTTTTTTTTAAAAAAACGTAACCGTTCGGTATTGTGTTTTTATTACAGTAAGCCACCATATACAAGGAAACACGGTTGAAAAGATTTTCCGATTTGAATAAAATTGAATATTACCAAAAAATGTTATATTAGTAAGAGGACAGATTGAACAAATATATTACTGCAATTACTGCTATAAACACGAGGCGATTTTTGTTTATTTTCATTCTAGAACGAATTTTAAACATTTAAAAATATGAATATAGAAAATGTTGTTACATTTTTCGTACCCAACTAGTAAATAAATTAATCTTTCATCTTTTTTTATACATTAAAATTATAATTGTACGTTGTTTTGTCTTTCGGTAATAGTAATTTTAAATTATCTTATCCTAAAAAATATTGTCAACAATGGCTGCTAGTATTGCTGATATAACAATCAATGAGCAGCAGCGTCTTGTAAAGCGTTGTAAAATTCGTTTATAAACTTCTTTAAAAGTAAGATAAAAATACTTTTTGTGCTTAAAAAAGTTAATCCTATTTGGTTCTTTTATAAAAAATACTTAAAAAAATACTGGTTTTCACTCAACTTTCGAACTTCTAGTAGTAATGAATTTCTAGTCGCCAATTTAAAAAAAAAATTAAGATTCTACTTTTTTAGGCGATTACGTCTTAAAGTCTTGGCGAAAAAAAAAAAAACAACAAAAAATAGTTTAGAATTTAGAGTGGGGGATCAGTTTCGCATATAAATTTAATGTAAAATGATCTCCGATTTCCCGGCCATTCTTGCCTTTTAGTGAAATTTATAAAATAAATAATTACTCTACCATTAACTCTAGGTACGACTAACAAGCCCACCTCCTAAAAATGCCATCTTGAACGTATCGTACCATTAACCTTAAATATGAGTGGCAAGCCACTCCTAAAAAACTCCCTTAACCCTAACACTAAGTCCGAATGGCAACCTCCATCCAAAACAAAACCCCTTCCTTAACCTTATCACTAACCCTAAGTCCGAGTAGGAAGCCCTAATCCTACAAAAAAGACCATTAAAACCACACATAATCGTCTAAAAAAAAAAAAAAAAGCAGACGCCCATAAAAAAAAACACACAGGATTTATTTGCCATAGAAAAAAATTGATTAATGCCCTAAAACGCTAGAATGGCCCGGAAATGGTGAATTATTCTGCATTAAATATATGTGAAACTAATCCCCCACTCGAAATTCTAAATGAATTGTTTTTTTTCTTTCTGCTAAGTTTTCAGGGTGTTCACACTTAATTGCCCCTAGCCCTACCACTAACCTGAAGTTCAAGTGGTAAGCCCAGTGGTAAGCCCCCCCCCTCCTCCCACAAAAACCCTTATAATCGTCTAAAAAAAAAGAAAGAAAAAAAAAACAAGAAAAACGCACAGGATTTATCTCCCATAGAAAAAATAATTAACTGTCCTAAAACGCTAGAATGGCCTTGAAATGGGGGATTATTTTATGTGAAACTGATCCCCACTTTAAATTCTAAAATAATTGTTTTTGTTTCTTTCTTTCTGCCAAGTTTTTCAGGGTGATAACATGTAATTGCCTAAATAAAAAAAGTAGAATCTCATATTTTGGGGAGGTAAGGGGGTGAGTTAGCAGAAGGTGTAAATCTACAATAATGCTAAAGAAATCTTGCAATATATTCATTTTTAAACAGTCCTAGTATTAGATTTTAGTTTCTTGTACATAAAATGTATTACAATTCAACTTTGAGTTTTCTAACTTCTTTCTTTTTAATGGATTCATGGTATTTTTAAGGTATTGCAGCATATTTATGTACACTTAGTGCAGATTACTTGGAAACCATTAATTTCTGGAGATTTTCAGTGGCATATTCTGATTCCTTGTACAAAAATACACTTATATGGTAAATTTCATTGCTTAATCTTGTGTTTTAACAAAGATATAACATTTTTACTGAAAAATTAGTGTAACAAATGTGACGAAACGCATATGGTATTAAAGAGGGGAAAATATCCAATTGTGCGAGGGACAAAAATAGTCATAACTTCCTTATTTTTAGTCAGATTTAAAAAATTTAAAATGATTCTTTCTTAGATCACCAAGCTCTTTCTATATATGCCATTATTGAGATATTTTAAGCAATTAAAATTTTTTCATGTGTATTGCTACTTGTAGGAAGAAATCTTTGTTTACAGTTTGTTTATCATTAACATTTTGAATTTTCAAATGAAAAAAAGAGAAATACGACAGACAACATGACATCATATTTTTAGCATAAACTATTTTCAAATGAAAAAGAAAAAATCAAACGCGTGCCGTATGATGTCGAAAATCTATTTGATTCAACTCAAAATTGTAAAATAATTATTTGTTTGTTTCAGTAAAAAAATACTTGTAAAAGTAAATAAACGAAAAGTAGTAAGTAAGTATAAACATTTAAAAAGAAAAAAAAGTAGTTGCCAATGCTAGTGTCACTTTATTCGGATTTTTAAAATTATTTTAAACATTAGGCATTTCATTGTTTACTTTTGAAAACCCACTTCATACATAAATTGTCATTTCTAGAGAACTATCTCTCAACTATACCGTTTTCTCTCCCAAAAATGGGTTATTCAAAAAGTAGACTATGCAACGATTTATATTTTACTAAATTGTTAATATGGTATTTATTTAGAGTTGACAATTTATTCGAAAGTTTAATTATTAAACTTTAATCCAAGTCATGAATTCTATGACTAAAATTACCTTAAAGCTTAAAAAATGACTTTAGGTGAATTAATAATCTCTACTTTTTTTAACCATCCTTCCTTTTCCCTTGGTGCGGTTTTCGGGTGTACTACTAGTCTTTTACGCATGTCTATAAAGTTTTATTACCCTGTCTTAAAAACAAATATTAACCCCAACACGCACCAGTTGTCAGAACTTCGAGCACACAAAATGACAGACATCCCAACAGTCAACACCGGCAATTCGAGAAGTATATGGTGTGTTTATTTTACGCGACAAGACACAACGTCTTGCAAACATTTTCACCTATTAAAAAATTAAAATTTTTATCTGTCAAATAATTTTGACAATATTTCATTTTCATCATCATTTTTGCTTAATTTTATTTGTAAAATTATTTTGTTTAAATAAATTTTCGTTTTTTAATTTCTTGCATTTCTGAGTTATATTTTAGCTTCTGATGGGTTAAAGAATTAGATAGAATGTATATTCAAACTCAGTTTTATTCTTCAGAAATCTTTCATGAATCTTTGGTCACTGTTTTAACGAGTTAACTGTTAAAAAGGTATCAAAACTTTGATTACAACAGTCAACACCTTAAAACTTATATGATTCATATCATGGAGAATGATTCAGTCACAAAATTATCGAAACAGTGGCATAATTCAACTAAACGTTGAATAATAACTAATCATCACACAAGAGAATGAATAGCTTCCATAGTAAAAAATTTTTTTTCAAAAAAACCGAAAAACCGAACCGTAAACCGAGGTTTTAAGGGGAAAAAACCGAAACCGATACCGAAACCAAAATTTCAAAACCGCCCAACTCTAATATATATATATATATATATAATGTTGTGCAAATATAATAACGTGACTTTGAGTCAGGGGTTCTTTCTGGTTTGCTGTTTGTAACGACGTGACCCCTAAGGGAGCTGTGATTGGCTTTACATTGGGCAATCCACGCAACCTTTAAAGAGACAAGAGAAGACAACCACGCTAACCGATCTACACGTGAAAGAACCAAATATGATCTACAGTTAAGATCGGATTTTAACTCTGCCTGATGAGATCTCAGTTTATAACAGCTGTTGATCGATAACATCGACATGCCAGTGTCGCAGATTTTGTACATGTCTGTGTAAATAAAAATAATCATATATATATATATATATATATATATATATATATATATATATATATATATATATAATAATAATAATAATCATAATCATCCAGGTAAAACATCCACAGGATAGTAATCCAAAGAATTTACATCCGGGTTTATAAAAAGTGCTCAATATAAAATAGAGCTTTTATATATGATTATTTTTATTTACACAGACATGTACAAAATCTGCGACACTGGCATGTCGATGTTATCGATCAACAGTTATTATAAACTGAGATCTCATCAGGTAGAGTTAGAATCCGATCCTAACATTAGATCTAATATGATCTAATGTTTAGATCGGATTCTAACTCTGCCTGATGAGATCCCAATTTATAATAACTGTTGATCGATAATATCGACATGCCAGTATTGCAGATTTTGTACATGTCTGTGTAAATAAAAATAATTATATATATATATATATATATATATATATATGTATATATATATATATTTATACCCATTCGTGTCGAAACAAATCAAGTTTATAGCTTAATTAAGTAAAGAAAGCATTTTATTGTTGCCGACTCGCGTCATCAGCATAGAATCGTCAGGCTATATATAATATATATTCCGCGTTTCATCTCCATCTAATATGATCTAATGTTAAGATCGGATTCTAACTCTGCCTGATGAGATCCCAGTTTATAATAACTGTTGATCGTTAACATTGACATGCCAGTCGCAGATTTTGTACATATATGTGTAAATAAAAATAATCATATATATATATTCGTGTTGAAACAAATCAAGTTTATAGCTTAATTAAGTAAAGAAAGCATTTTATTGTTGCCGACTCGCGTCATCAGCGTAGATTTCCTTAATCTCATTCTAGATAAATTATGACACGTCGGTGTTATCCATATTGATAATACACCCCTTCCTTGGATAAAAATTTCATTGTTATTGGTTCGTAATTAATCCAAACCTGTTAATCCCCTGTTAATAAAAACATATTATTTTAGATGTAACTAATTCTGTAATAGTTTGCGACTTAATCTTTATTTGGATTAACTAGGATTAGTCTCAGTCTTCTCCTTGATTGCAATGGAAATCAAATAAAGCATTTATTTTTAACTAGCGGGACGCGTGTAAATTACACGAAATGATGTTTTCAAAACTAATTATCTTGTTCCTAACCTATACATGTTTGAATAAAATATGATAAGATTTGACGTGTGTATTTATTTAAAAAAATGAACAATACATGAAACAATTTACAAAACTTTTTTATATACAATATTTCTAGTGAGCGTAATATTTCGACGACTAAACCTTACTTACCTCTGACCCTCAAAGTTTTTCATTCAAACACGGCCCGTGTTTTAATGAAACCGTTTGACTGACACCTAACGGTCAGAGGTGACCCCAGAACGAAAGTCGACGAAACCACGTGACTTCCATTCGAAGATTGTCTGTCTCTTATAAAAGTCATATATGCCTTCATCATCAAACAAAAACAAACAAAAATAGACAGATTCTCCATTCAAAGAACTTGTATTGATTTACTCCTCTCCAGGAGGTTAGGCACAAGGCCAGTTTTTATCTTACTGCCACAAGTAAGATGTGACCCAAGGTCAGGTCGGAAAAGTGGGGTTTGAAAAGCCCGCGCCCGAGAGGTGAGCAATCTGGCCATTAAAAATTGCCTGGGCAGCCCCGTCGGCATTCCCCGGTATGGGCGCCTCAGGCAGTAAGCAATAAACTTACTCCTCCCTAAATAGGGGAGGCGAAGCCTGGGAGGGTGAACCTCCTAGAACTACACAGGACAGCAAAGATTCGGAAGGTGGTTGCTTTTGATGTAAGTGTCACACAAAATAACACACACGCTATCGTATTAATATGTGTCTTCCTGGTCGTCCCCTCCCTACCTCTTCCCTTTGATGTAGAAAAAAAAATCCTAAAGGTTGGTTGGGATCGAACTATAAACCAATCGGGGCGACGTCAAATTCTGTTGCATCAAAGGGAAATACTTGAAATATTATGAAAATTAGGTGACTTGAATGCTTTTCCAAATCTAGGTGCGGCGCGCATGCGCAGAGCTTTGGATGTAAGCGTGACACATGAACACACACGCTATCGTATTAATATATAAATAAATCAAGACTATTATCCAGTAGAATTTTACGTGTTTTTCACTTTAATCAATGGTGAATCCGTAAAATACGATAAAACCGATTTTGATTTTTAATTAAAATTCTAATCAATAATTTTTGCCTAATTTTCCGGTTAATTTATTCGGAACTGTGATTTTCATATGTGCCTTAATCTGTATAAGCACCCATTTTAGACTGGCTGTCCCAACCTGGTGTTGCCTGGTAATCTTCTCTGCACCCTCTCTCTCACAGACGTGATGTTGCTAGTCTCAGTCTTTTCTATAAATACTTTTTATGGCATGTGTTCTTCAGAATTATGTGATCTATTCCCTGCTTCCTTTGTCCCAGCTCGTTTGACTAGTGGTCTTCATCAATTTGCTGTTTTGATAACTCATTGTAATACAACTTTCTATTCCAGTAGCTTCTTTCCAAGTCTTGTGGAACTCTCTTCCTGCTGACTGTTTTCCTCCTACGTATAACCTTGGTCTTTTCAAGACTAAGGCCAATAGGCATCTCCTGTCTTTGCGATAATCATATTTATTCTTGTTAGCTCCTTACATCAAGTGGCTTAATGCCTTGTCTGGAGCGATTTCTATTAAAAAAAATCTGTTTACTCTGCTTTTCTTTTTTTTTTCTGAATTTTATTTTTATATTCCAAACCAAGGGAAGTAAGTATGTAAAGAGGAATACAGAGTTATTTCCTATTTAAAAAAAAAAGAAAATGGTGGTGATATGAAAACAATTTTGAACCGGAAAAAATATTTTCTGGAAGGAAGCAGAGTGTGACCACTGTTATGCTTCACTGCTTATCCTCTTTCCCAACTCTATCAATTAGTCAAGCTACCAACACCGCACCCCAACAATGTTGGGTATGATACAAAACTGCTTCATACGTGAGGCCTCAATTTGGGAGCTTGATGTAATGTTTAAGTACTACTACTCTCAGGTCCACTCTGACCCAGAGTGGTAGTACCTGCCAAGATGCCATGTTTGGGTTAAATTACATTCATGATTCATTTTTTACTGAAATAATGCAAACGTGGATCTAAAAATGTCCGAAATGTCAACAGGAAAAGACCCAACCCTGGCTTAGAAGAAGTTGACCAAGTCGGATCTGATGATAAGATTAATGTGTCGTTAAGTGTTTACGGAAATACTAAAGCTGTACGCCAAAGTTTCGGTGGCTAAGTGGTTAACGATGCGGACTGGGTGTGCCGGGTTCGAATCCAGTTCGTTCCACAGGAACACTTCCATCAAAATCCACACCTAACCTTGTGTCTAACCTCCTGGAGAGGAGGTAAATAAAAAAAAAACTAAAAAAAAAAAACATACATACATTACAATGTATCTCCCTCCCCCTGCCCCCGGCTAATTTTTTTTTTTAGATATGTTCTCGCATCTCAATGAGTGGCTTGGGCCGTCTGCCGGTCAGACTTCAATTTGAAATGGCATTTTTATTGTTAAATGCGTAGATTGGGAGTCAAACCAGAAGAGTAAGCAACTCGAAGTCCGCAGAAAACGGTGTGCTGTCAAAATTAGTTCCTGATATTAAACTTCATCTGTAATATAACTTCCGGAAAAAGTTTCAGTTTCACAAATTATTACTTTATTAAATTGTCAGGTGAAGGTACAGAATAGTTAACAAAGTCCCCTTCCCCATTTTGTAAAAGAAATTATTTAGAATAAAAAACAAAGACATTTTATTATATATTTTTTTTATTATTTAGAAAGCCATTCTTAACATGGGGAGGAGGGGATGCTTTGTTAACTATTCTGTACTTTCACCTGATAATTTAATAAATGAATTAATAAATAAAAATTAGTACAAGACTTGGAAAACCAGAAAAGTAAGCGACCCTAAACAGGAAGTCTTTAATATCAGGAACTAAATCTGATAGAACACCGTTTGCTGTTGACTTTGAGTCACTTACTCTTCTGGTTTGCCGATTGGGACTGATGCATCTGATTTTCGATGAGTTTAATCATCTGTATAAGAGGTTCTGTATAAATGGATCATTACTTATGAAGGCTAAGAGCCACTCGAGGACAAGGGTTAATGAGATTGAATAATTTCCAGATGAGAGATGAAGAACCTTATGAGAAGATTTTTAGGTGTTTTTGAATGTTTCATATTAGCAGTCGTCTAGGTCGGACGAAATAAGTTTTTAAATAAACTGCAGCTAACTATTATTGCTAATAACACGCTACAAAAATAACGAATGAAAATTGGCTAGTCAAAAGCAAAGTTTGATTTGTCAGATTAAATACTATTTAGGCCTGACTTTGTGTAAATCCAGTATTCTGCTATTCTAGAATAATCAACGGTCAGCCAATATAGAAACACAGAATCAGTGATTATAATAAAGTTATAAGTTCAGAAATCTGTTGACATTGGATTTGAAGACGACCATGTTGTAATCATCAGGGAAGCACTTCCATGGTAATGTGTTCCACAGACAAGTGGCTCCTGCGGAGAAGCTCTATTCATGGAAATTCCGCCTGATGCTAGGCACACGAAGAAAGAAAGGAAAGTTTGAAATATCATTTTCGTCAGTCTGTCATGCTTAAGTTTAAAATGGCATTTTATTTGGTCTGTCAGGCTTAAGTTTAAAGTTGCATTATCGTCGGTCTGTCATGCTTAAGTTTAAAATGGCATTTTCTTTGGTTTGTTATGCTTAAGGTTGAAAAAGGATTTTACATGACATTCACTTATTATATATTCTGCCCCTCTCCTTTTTTTAAAAACTGTGGCACCGTATGTCTATGACATCTCATTAACCCTTATCCTCGAGTGTCTTTTAGCCTTGATAAGTGGTGACTCATTAGTATAAAAGATCCTCTCATAATATTCTTCATCATTCAACTGACAATCCATCCATCTCATTAATCCTTATTCTCGAGTGTCTTTTAGCCTTGATAAGTGGTGACTCATTAGTATAAAAAATCCTCTCATAATATTCTTCATCATTCAACTGACAATCCATCCATCTCATTAACCCTTTTCCTCGAGTGGCTTTTGGCCTTGATAAGTGGCGACCCAATATTAGCATGGAAAAACAAATGTTTTATCCTGTCACACTCTCTTTATTTCGTACCTGAATTGCGTCTTTGGCTTTTGTCATCAACTTTGCGCGAGCGAAAGAAACTCCTGCATCTTGTTATGACAGACACAAGCACTGCGCTCCATCTCCTGCACCCTCTTTCCTCATCCACTCGACGCAGTGCCTCATGCTGTTACTGAGGCTTCTATCTTTAGAAGATGATGTCTTCGTCAGACTCCTATCCATTCCCGACACCTTCTGCTGCCATTGCTAACGGTCCGCGGGGGTGGGGGTGGGGTGTTTAACACTGAGCGTGGTAATTGAGCCTTTTTAAAATCAGATCTATTTCATATACCGCCATCGAAATGGTTTGTTATGTAAGTAGAACAAATTCTTTACGCACAGCTGCTGCTGCTGCTGAAACTTGTTTTTACGATTGATCGTAACGTTCCTTTATCAAGCCCCGACGGCTCCTTATCCCCACTTGCCGTAGCGATCAGCGTGAAATGAATTATCCTTGTCTTGAGGAAGCCCCTTGTTTTGATAAGTTCCTAGGATTATTTTTTTTATTTATTTACCTTGCCAGGTTAGACACAAGGTCAGCTGGGTTTTTTTAAACGCCAGCGCACTAGAGAAAGTCTACTCTGGCTTACAAAAAATGCCTGAGCATTCTCCGCTATTGTTGGACTGATTGTCAGGGACGTTACTCCAGATATAAAATGGAAGACGTATATCCAATCTGTTGCTAAAATGAAAATAGTTGGATCATTCTTCCGCTTCAAAAAGTACTTGATTAGTGAGTCACTACTTATCAAGGCCTAAAGGCCACGCGAGGATAAGGATTAATGAGTGAGACAAACACAAGTGTCAGATACGTCCTAAGATGGAGTGTGATACTATGGACCCCCCCCCCCCCCCCCCTCCCCTCCAGAGCTGAGGAAATTATTCACCAAGTCGCACAAAGGCGATCGTAAAATAGGATGGGTAGTCAGCTGGAGAGTGGCCAAGGAGACAAAAGACCGGACATAGGATTTTACGTTATGACTAAATATATTTAGGAGTTGACGAGTTTAGTGGCTTGGAGAGGAGACTTAGATGGGGCAGACCCGAGATCAGCTGACTCTAACCGAGAGCTACAGTGATTTCTTGACAGACGAATTATCTCAGTTGCCGATATACCGATACGTGACTAGAATGTGGACATTAGTGTATCTGTTTTTTTTTTCCACAACGGTATCGCACACACACCCAGGGCGCCAGGACTCATACATGATGTATTTGAGTTTGTGTTTTTACTTGTGAGTTTGTTGTTGCTTTTGTTTTGTATATTTGTAAACCAGTGTTTGCACCCTCGGCGATCGTCAATAGACGGCAGGACGAGAATGAAAGATGAAGACGAACAACAGAAAACCACGGCACACCCAATGTTACGTTCGGTAGTTGTCAAAAGGGCAGCATATGGTCTTACAGAAGTACCGCTGCCACATCTTGGGCGGTGCCGCTCAGAGCACCCATTCTTGCTTTGACAAAGTACAAAATCGAATTCGCAATCTAGTAATATAATAGTAAGAGTCAGATACGCCCTAAGATGGAGTACAGCTGCCACATGTGGGGAGGTGCCGCTTTTACTTACCTTGACAGAGTTTAAAATCAACTTTGCAATCTACTGAGAGATGATCTCTCCTGTTCTCTGCAGTCCCTTTTTCACACAAAAGAGACGTTGTTAGTCTCTCTCTACTCTATCGTTATCTCCATGGACGGTGCTCATTGTAAGACAGCAAGAACTCGTCTTCTTACCACCACTGTACAAAAAGCTTTCTTCTGAATTTCCATGAACAATGTTTCTTTCCAAGAACTTCCTATCTCTGAAACACGTTGCCACAGGATTACTTCCCTAACGGTTACAACATGGTCATCTTAAAATTTAAAGTTAATAAACACTTGTCATAAACTGTTCATAAAATTTATTTGTTCCATTCATTTTCAATACTTAAAATATTTAAAAGTATTTAAAATACTTAAAACAAAAAAAATATTAAATAATAAACATTCTTTATTGTTTGAGTTGTTAAGACTCCCATTCTCATCTTGGATGATATTCTTCCAACGTTTCGGCCGATGGAACCTCCGACCTTCTTCAGGTGTATCTTGTCGAACTCAGGGGAATCTTTCTATCGAACTCATTAATCTGTATGGAATTTCAAACAGACTCCTTTATTTCATCCAAAGGCATCTCCTGTCTTTGCGAAAATCATATTTATTCTTGTTAGCTCCTTACATCTAGTGGCTTCATGCCTTGTCTGGAGCGATTTCCATTAAAAAAAAAATCTCATTGTTCTCATTCCGTCAGCCATAACTTAGAACTGATTATCACTAAGCACTTTATCCGTGACACCATGGGTCCTTACGGAGATTTCCGAGTTCGACAAGATACACATGAAGAAGGTCGGAGGTTACATCGGCCGAAACGTTGTAGGAATAACATCCAAGATGAGAGCAGTAGTCCAAATAATACAAATTATCAATCCTCATCTCAAAATTACCCCCAAACAAGGTCGGAGGTTACATCGGCCGAAACGTTGTGAGAATAAAATCCAAGATGAGAACAGTAGTCCAAATAATACAAATTATCAATCCTCATCTCAAAATTACCCCAAACACGGTCGGAGGTTACATCGGCCGAAACGTTGTGAGAATAACATCCAAGATGAGAACAGTAGTTCAAATAATACAAATTATCAATCCTCATCTTAAAAATTTCCTGAAAAATAAACATTTTATTCATAAGTTTGTTTGAAACCCAAAACAAAAGCTTTCTCATTTATTCATAAGAATATTAACATGTTGGTAATTTCGATACAAATTTCTTTATTTTTATCTTTTAAATGTGATCGTAAAGAAAGGAAAAAGAGGAAAATCAATTTGCCTGGGCCACGGTGTGCGGAGGAATGTTTTTAATTTCCAATTTAAAAATAAGACGTAACTTGTTGAAAATCAAGTCACTCCTCCTAACGGAAAGGCCGGAAAGGCAGATTTGCTAAATATTTGTTTCCTGTCTTGACAAAAAAGAGAATATTTATTGTTTTCAATAAAGTAGAGACATATTCATTATTTAAAGAGTCACAATTATTTTTACAAGGGAAGAAGAGACAAGTTTAAACTTTATATAAATGTATTATTTCATTAAATATCATTAACAATACCATCTATGGCAACACTTTGAAGAGCATTAATGATCAAGATCTTTCTGTTTCTCTCTCTTCTGGAGTGTGTAGTGCAATGAAGGAAAAAGATGGCTTTTAAATACATCTAAAAACTTTTTTCTACGCATTCAAAAACATATTTTTTTATATACAAAATATCACTGATATAAATACGAAGGCTTTTTTGTTCTTGGCCTTTTGGCTAAGATCAAAGTGTAGTATCTGTTCCGATGGATACTACACCCCATAGACTGGTATTGTCTTGGCAAAAATTAAATGGAGAAAAAAGAAGAGAAATTAAAAATTTAAATTTGGAAAGTCACGTGACTGTTAAGAATCAAAATCAAAAACAAAAAATTAAAATCAATTATTTATTTTTTTATTTTTTTTACTTTTTTTATTTTTTTTATTTTTTTTATTTTTTAAATTTTTTTATTTTTTTAATTTTTTTAATTTTTTTAATTTTTTTAATTTTTTTAATTTTTTGATTTTTTTTGATTTTTTTGATTTTTTGTTTTTGGCTACTAATTAACAATTCATGACCTTTTGGCTAAGATCAAAGTGTAGTATCTGTTCCGATGGATACTACACCCCATAGACTGGTATTGTCTTGGCCTTCGGGGATTGATTTACGCCGGTCTATGGGTCTGTCCTGTGCAGTTCTAGGAGGTGCACCCTCCCAGGCTTTACCTCCCCTCTTTGGGGAGGAGTAAGTTTATTGCTTACTGCCTGAGGCGCCCCTGTCGGGGAATGCCGACGGGGCTGCCCAGGCAATTTTTAAACCCCACTTTCCCGACCCGACCTTGGGTCACATCTTACTTGTGGGAGTAAGATAAAAACTGGCCTTGTGCCTAACTCCTGGAGAGGAGTAAATCAATACTCAGTGTCAAAGCTTCGAGAATCAGGCTGAAAAATTCAAATCTACTATAACAGATTAAATCGCACGTTATTTTCCCGCCGCAACCAGAGATAAATATTAAAGAACTGCGAACAACAACCACAATATAGGAAATAAAAACAAGTCTTTAAGAAAATCGACAGATAGTAAGCGCTCGGGTGGGGGTCGAAAGTTGAACCCTCCGATCCATACCCCACGAGATCTCATAGACTAGAAAATTAGATCAGATATCCGAGTAACCGGTCAAGAAAAAAGAACATTTAGTCGTCTGTGATCATATTAGGGTTGGGACGTAATGGATGAAAATTTCAGATTCATGCGAGTAGTATTTTTTTGTGTTCATTTATACATAAATAACACTAAACAATCAAACATTTTTAAAATTTTGCAAAATTCAGAAGGTGCAGGCCAAAAATAGCCGTTAGGGCTCCACGGGATTCAAAATCCATCAACATCCTCAAAAGCTATGGATGGATATAGATGGTTAAATCTGATATAGTACTGTAATTTAGGACCATTTTCAGGCTGTGAAAGGGTTTTCATGAATGTAAAATAGCCAAAAACTAGTGGCCTGCACCTTCTGAATTTTGCAAAATTTTCAAAATGTTTGATTGTTTAGCGTTATTTATGTATAAATGAACACACAAAAATACTACTCGCATGAATCTGAAATTTTCAAAATGTTTGATTGTTTAGCGTTATTTATGTATAAATGAACACAAAAAAATACTACTCGCATGAATCTGAAATTTTCAAAATGTTTGATTGTTTAGCGTTATTTATGTATAAATGAACACAAAAAAATACTACTCGCATGAATCTGAAATTTTCACCCATTACGTCCCACCCCTAATTTTCACCCATTACGTCCCACCCCTAATTTTCACCCATTACGTCCCACCCCTAATTTTCACCCATTACGTCCCACCCCTAATTTTCACCCATTACGTCCCACCCCTAATTTTCACCCATTACGTCCCACCCCTAATTTTCACCCATTACGTCCCACCCCTAATTTTCACCCATTACGTCCCACCCCTAATTTTCACCCATTACGTCCCACCCCTAATTTTCGCCCATTACGTCCCACCCCTAATTTTCACCCATTACGTCCCACCCCTAATTTTCACCCATTACGTCCCACCCCTAATCATATATATTTGTTCACCACCAACGCTCGGATCCTTACTTTGCCTCAATTAAAATGAATGTCTGTCTCTTAGAAGAAGCCCCCTGCTTTGATAAGCTTCTAGGATTGACTTTCACTCCAGACCTCAAATTGCAGACTTATATTTCATCCCGGTCCGTAAACTGCATAAGTAGCCTTTTTAAAATTTATTTTCTTACTAATTCTTGGATTTTCCTTATGGGTTATAGTTACAAAAAAGCAAAAAAAAAACAGTTTGAATTATCTCCCCTTTCGACTGACTCTTCTAAAATGAAAATGAAAATTTCATCTGTCCCAATAATACAGAAGCACCGACCCACAATTAGTTGGTCTTCGACTACGGAATCAGAATTGGCTCGCTATATCGTGTGACTTTATCAAAATATGCTTCGATTGATAAAAATTAATTACTTTTCAAAACCCATACAAAAAATTAGTTAATCGAATTTAATAAAACTCGGTCCATTGATTTTTTTTCCTCTGAACGCAGGCGGTGACCTCAATATATAAATTGTCACCAGCTTAACGATACCAATTAACTTGTCAATAATAGATTTGCCCGCCAACTGTTGTTCGTCGTTAAAATGCTTTGAATTAACATTTCATATTTTTCGAGTTAAATATTTTAAAGTTTCCGAGTTTTTGAGATGAGGGTTGATAATTTGGATTATTCGGACTACTATTCTCATTCGTGTTCATATGAAATGCTGTGGATTTGTTTCTAAAGGCAAAAACAGTTGTCTAAAAAAGAAAGTATTATACGAAAAGAAAACCTTATACAAACGAAATTACTATCAACTGCAAATGAAGGTCCATTACGGTTCAAAATTTTTGAGATGAGGATTGATGATCATGCTTCAGCTGCTGTAACCTCTTCGGGTGTATCTTTTCGAACTCGCAAATTTTTATGTTGAATTCGGGAATCTGGACAGAATTTTAAACGGAACCCTTTATTTAATCCACAGGGGTAGCATGGGAGAAGTCTTCAGTAATTCCCAATTCTTCGTATCGCCCGCACCAAGGATTGAACCTTCAACCTTCAGATCACTATCACTTAGAACTGAATTTTACTTAGTACTATATCCACTAAGCTACGAGTCCTTGCGGACAATACTAGCATGGATGGCAGCACTGGGGGGGGGGGCAAGGAGGGCTCAAGCTCCTCCACTTTACGGTCATCAATAATGAAGTTATATATGCATGTGTTTAACCGGCCCCCCCACACTTTTTAGGAGAGCCCCCCCCCCCCCCCCACACACACACTTTTATAACTGTCCCGCCGGTCCTGACTAGTATGAATTTTAGGAGCCTATTCTTGTTTTTTTAAAGTTTTTTTCCGAGTTCGAAAAGATATACATGAGGAAGGCCGAAGGTTACAGTGGTCGAGACGTTGCGAGAATAACACTCAAGATGAGAACAGTAGTCCGAATAATATGAATTATCAATCCTCATCTCAAAAATTCAAAATCATGAGGATTGGAATTCTCATTTTGGATGTTATTATCACAACGTTTCGGACGCTGAAACCGCCGACCTTCTTCAGATGAGTTGGACTCAGGAATCTGTCCGGAATTTATATAATGAAGGGGTGAGTGAGTGCAATATGAAAATTCCATTCAAATGTTTTCTGAAATTTTATTTTCACAAGATTCTTCAGGTGCGTCTTTCCGAATTTGGAAACGAAATTTAGAACTGATAGATAAATTATAATTATTAAATACATTCAATTATCAGTGTCGTGTATAATATATATATATATATATATATATATATATATATATATATATATATATATATATATATAAAAAGACAGCTTCATATTATATTCCAATAACCATGTTTTTATTTTATTATTTTATTTTTATTTTTTACACATTTCCAAAAAAACATAACATTTCTGTGAGATATATTTTTTACGGTCCGTTTCATTTGTCTTGTGCCAAACAACATTTTTATGTTAATATCGTCTCTGCAACATTACAAAATCATCAGAAAAATTCACAAAGAGTAAAAAGTTCTTGGATTAAAGTTCTTGAAAAACCTACACAATACAGTGGTCTATTTTGGGGTGAAACCAAACAAAAAACAAAGAAAAGAGCAAAGTATATATATATATAAGACAGCTTCATATTATATTCCAATAATCATGTTTTTATTTTTATTTTTTCACATTTCCAAAAAAACATAACATTTCTGTGACATATATTTTTTACGGTCCGTTTCATTTGTCTTGTGCCAAACAACCTTTTTAATGTCAATATCGTCTCTGCAATACTACAAAATAATCAGAAAAATTCACAAAGAGTAAAAAGTGTCTTGAAAAACCTACACAATATACAGTGGTTCATTTTTGGGTGAAACCAAACAAAAAACAAAGAAAAGAGCAAACTATACATATATATATATATATATATATATATATATATATATATATATATATATATATATATATATATATATATATATATAGTGTGTATTTAGGCAGCATTTTCTCATTTATGCAAACATTGTTAAAAATAACAGAATTCGTCTGTTTAATTATACCTTTTTTTATTTTTTCAATTTGTCTGATGGTCTTTTTTGTATTAAAATCAAAAAAATTAATAAATGTTCCATAGGTTTCACGAACGTTTTTGATTCTTCGTCGAATCGTCCTCATGTGTCAAAAGCAAATGAACAAAAAAGCTGGAGAAAAAAAGAGAATTTTAAAAAGACGGCGGAGAAACGTGCATGGAACGTTTTCCGCATTGTTCCAGGAAGTCGTTGACAATTTAAATTCAGCAACGCTGGATGGCATCACAGAACAAAATCGTATTACGTTAAACATTTTAAAATATTACCACTGTGAAACCTATAGAACATTTATTATTTTTTTTGATTTTTATACAAAAAAGACCATCAGGAAAATAAAAAAAATAAAAATAAGAATATAGTAATACAGCACATCTCGACAAGAAATCATCGAGCTGGCGTCGTCAATAGAACAGTGGGAATGTCAGTTTTTGTTTTTCCAAATTTCTTTCGTTTCCTTTCTGGCATTCCATAAATATCTTTTGTATCGCGACGGACCAGCGCCTCCCCTTTTCTCCCCCCCCTCCCGACACGTTCACTCTCGTTCTCAAACATTCCCACACACGCTCTGCTACTCTCTTGAGTGTTTCCACTGTTTCCCATGGGGGAGTGGTGACACACGCACGCGCAACAATACTCCAAACTGCTTCTCATGCACGCAAACACACTGTTACATATTACGTAGCAGTAATCTATCGCGTTAATATTTAAGTTACTGCAGCATTACCTACCCCTGTTCAACACGTTTACACAGACATTCACCAGAGGGCGTTTTCAAACCTGAATTATCTCCCCTTTAGAAATCTAGAGGGCGCTACGATCTGTGGTATAAAAAGCGTTGCACAGCAAATTACGCCTCTTTTTTTGCACTGGCCTGGCCTCGATAGACACACATCATCAGACCCGATCGCTTTCTTGTTCATCCGGGTTTGGCCTTGATGAACACACCACACGACATGTGCGCGCTCACAAACACACTATTGGGTATGTAAGACTTCCCTCTCTACTAATATGCAATTCCACCAGAAAACGGAGCTGTTAAATCTGACATAGTCATATGGGACAAAAAGGAGAAAGTAGCAACCCTAGTTGAAGTCATTGTCCCTAATGATGCTGGCTTAAACGGAGCTGAAAGAAAAAAGATTACAAATTACCAAGGTCTTATGTACGACATGAAAATAAACTGGAATCTTAGGAAAATCTCCATCATACCAGTAATCATAGGAGCAACCGGACTAATGAAAAACCTACCTGGCAAATATACCCGGTGAACCAAGTGCAAGAGCGATACAAACAATTGCACTTAAAGGGACGGTTAGAATCTTAAAAAGATCTCTTGGTTAGAGCTTCTGAAATTGCGGGTGAATGCCTGGCATCCAGTAGGATGCCCCATTCACAGCAAAAACAAAAAAATAAGAAAATAGAAAAAGAAAAAAATCACTTGCAAACTCTCTTATACATATTCTCAATATACACAATTTCCAGTCGGGTTTGTGAATAAAAAATGTTTTTTTTTTGTCGATACTGATCCACAATATGCCCCAATCTCCAGCAACTTTGCATTGGCAGCTTTCAGGCAGGTTACATAAACAGCCGGAAGATGCCAAAACAATTAGCCAATCAGCTTTCAGAATCGGACAGGTTTCCAAAAAATCATGAAATTGATTAAATCCCCCCAAAAATTTTAAGCTGAAAATGAATTTCAACACGCTATGTCAACAGATTATTTCTCCCGAAGGAGTCATTGCTTTCTGTCAAGAAAGATATCTTATGGCAAAAAAAAAAAAACATGCAAAACGTGCGACTATGGCAACCGTAAAGAATTTGTACCAGGAATGTGGCATTGCGACAAAAAAAGTGAAAAAAAAAAAAGAAAGAAAAGCCCCCCCCCCCCTTGCTTAAAAAAAACCCAGATTTTTTACTAGTTTTGTTTTGTTCGGCAAAAAAAAAAGATTTTTTATTGGAAACTTTTCTTGATAAAAGAAAAAAAAAATTTTTTTATTGGAACTTTTCTTGATAAAAGAAAAAAAAGATTTTTTATTGGAAACTTTTCTTGATAAAAGAAAAAAAAAAGATTTTTTATTGGAAACTTTTCTTGATAAAGAAAAAAAAAAATTTTTTTATTGGAACTTTTCTTGATAAAAGAAAAAAAAGAAGATTTTTTATTGAAACTTTTCTTGATAAAGAAAAAAAAAAGATTTTTTATTGGAAACTTTTCTTGATAAAAAAGAAAAAAAAATTTTTTATTGGAAACTTTTCTTGATAAAAAAGAAAAAAAAAATTTTTTTATTGGAAACTTTTCTTGATAAAAGAAAAAAAAATTTTTTATTGGAAACTTTTTTTGATAAAAGAAAAAAAAAAGATTTTTTATTGGAAACTTTTTTTGATAAAAGAAAAAAAAAAATTTTTTATTGGAAACTTTTCTTGATAAAAGAAAAAAAAAAGATTTTTTATTGGAAACTTTTCTTGATAAAAGAAAAAAAAGATTTTTTATTGGAAACTTTTCTTGATAAAAGAAAAAAAAGATTTTTTATTGGAAACTTTTCTTGATAAAAGAAAAAAAAAGATTTTTTATTGGAAACTTTTCTTGATAAAAGAAAAAAAAAGATTTTTTATTGGAAACTTTTCTTGATAAAAGAAAAAAAAATTTTTTTATTGGAAACTTTTCTTGATAAAAGAAAAAAAAAGATTTTTTATTGGAAACTTTTCTTGATAAAAGAAAAAAATAAGATTTTTTATTGGAAACTTTTCTTGATAAAAGAAAAAAAAAGATTTTTTATTGGAAACTTTTTTTGATAAAAGAAAAAAAAAAGATTTTTTATTGGAAACTTTTCTTGATAAAAGAAAAAAAAAAGATTTTTTATTGGAAACTTTTCTTGATAAAAGAAAAAAAAAATTTTTTTATTGGAAACTTTTCTTGATAAAAGAAAAAAAAATTTTTTATTGGAAACTTTTTTTGATAAAAGAAAAAAAAAAGATTTTTTATTGGAAACTTTTTTTGATAAAAGAAAAAAAAAAGATTTTTTATTGGAAACTTTTCTTGATAAAAGAAAAAAAAAATTTTTTTATTGGAAACTTTTCTTGATAAAAGAAAAAAAAATTATTTTTTATTGGAAACTTTTTTTGATAAAAGAAAAAAAAAAGATTTTTTATTGGAAACTTTTCTTGATAAAAGAAAAAAAAGATTTTTTATTGGAAACTTTTTTTGATGAAAAGAAAAAAAAAAAGATTTTTTATTGGAAACTTTTCTTGATAAAAGAAAAAAAAGATTTTTTATTGGAAACTTTTCTTGATAAAAGAAAAAAAAGATTTTTTATTGGAAACTTTTTTTGATAAAAGAAAAAAAAAAAGATTTTTTATTGGAAACTTTTCTTGATAAAAGAAGAAAAAAAGATTTTTTATTGGAAATTTTTTTTGATAAAAGAAAAAAAAAAAGATTTTTTATTGGAAACTTTTCTTGATAAAAGAAAAAAAAGATTTTTTATTGGAAACTTTTTTTGATAAAAGAAAAAAAAAAAGATTTTTTATTGGAAACTTTTCTTGATAAAAGAAAAAAAAAAGATTTTTTATTGGAAATTTTTCTTGATAAAAGAAAAAAATAAGATTTTTTATTGGAAACTTTTCTTGATAAAAGAAAAAAAAAGATTTTTTATTAGAAACTTTTTTTGATAAAAGAAAAAAAAAAAGATTTTTTATTGGAAACTTTTTTTGATTAAAGAAAAAAAAAAGATTTTTTATTGGAAACTTTTCTTGATAAAAGGAAAAAAAATTTTTTTTATTGGAAACTTTTCTTGATAAAAGAAAAAAAAGATTTTTTATTGGAAACTTTTTTGATAAAAGAAAAAAAAGATTTTTTATTGGAAACTTTTTTTGATAAAAGAAAAAAAAAGATTTTTTATTGGAAACTTTTCTTGATAAAAGAAAAAAAAAGATTTTTTATTGGAAACTTTTCTTGATAAAAGAAAAAAAAGATTTTTTATTGGAAACTTTTTTTGATAAAAGAAAAAAAAAAGATTTTTTATTGGAAACTTTTCTTGATAAAAGAAAAAAAAAGATTTTTTATTGGAAACTTTTCTTGATAAAAGAAAAAAAAAAGATTTTTTATTGGAAACTTTTTTTGATAAAAGAAAAAAAAAAGATTTTTTATTGGAAACTTTTCTTGATAAAAGAAAAAAAAGATTTTTTATTGGAAACTTTTCTTGATAAAAGGAAAAAAATTTTTTTTTATTGGAAACTTTTCTTGATAAAAGAAAAAGATTTTTTATTGGAAACTTTTCTTGATAAAAGAAAAAAAAAAGATTTTTTATTGGAAACTTTTCTTGATAAAAGAAAAAAAAAAGATTTTTTATTGGAAACTTTTCTTGATAAAAGAAAAAAAAGATTTTTTATTGGAAACTTTTTTTGATAAAAGAAAAAAAAAAGATTTTTTATTGGAAACTTTTCTTGATAAAAGAAAAAAAAAAGATTTTTTATTGGAAACTTTTTTTGATAAAAGAAAAAAAAAAGATTTTTTATTGGAAACTTTTCTTGATAAAAGAAAAAAAAGATTTTTTATTGGAAACTTTTCTTGATAAAAGGAAAAAAATTTTTTTTTATTGGAAACTTTTCTTGATAAAAGAAAAAGATTTTTTATTGGAAACTTTTCTTGATAAAAGAAAAAAAAAAGATTTTTTATTGGAAACTTTTCTTGATAAAAGAAAAAAAAAAGATTTTTTATTGGAAACTTTTCTTGATAAAAGAAAAAAAAGATTTTTTATTGGAAACTTTTTTTGATAAAAGAAAAAAAAAAGATTTTTTATTGGAAACTTTTCTTGATAAAAGAAAAAAAAAAGATTTTTTATTGGAAACTTTTTTTGATAAAAGAAAAAAAAAAGATTTTTTATTGGAAACTTTTCTTGATAAAAGAAAAAAAAGATTTTTTATTGGAAACTTTTTTTGATAAAAGAAAAAAAAAAGATTTTTTATTGGAAACTTTTCTTGATAAAAGAAAAAAAAAAGATTTTTTATTGGAAACTTTTCTTGATAAAAGAAAAAAAAAAGATTTTTTATTGGAAACTTTTCTTGATAAAAGAAAAAAAAGATTTTTTATTGGAAACTTTTTTTGATAAAAGAAAAAAAAATGATTTTTTATTGGAAACTTTTCTTGATAAAAGAAAAAAAAATGATTTTTTATTGGAAACTTTTCTTGATAAAAGAAAAAAAAATGATTTTTTATTGGAAACTTTTCTTGATAAAAGAAAAAAAAAGATTTTTTATTGGAAACTTTTCTTGATAAAAGAAAAAAAAAGATTTTTTATTGGAAACTTTTCTTGATAAAAGAAAAAAAAAAGATTTTTTATTGGAAACTTTTTTTGATAAAAGAAAAAAAAAAAATTTTTTATTGGAAACTTTTCTTGATAAAAGAAAAAAAAGATTTTTTATTGGAAACTTTTCTTGATAAAAGAAAAAAAAAAGATTTTTTATTGGAAACTTTTCTTGATAAAAGAAAAAAAAAAGATTTTGGAAACTTTTTTTGATAAAAGAAAAAAAAGATTTTTTATTGGAAACTTTTCTTGATAAAAGAAAAAAAAAAGATTTTGGAAACTTTTTTTGATAAAAGAAAAAAAAGATTTTTTATTGGAAACTTTTCTTGATAAAAGAAAAAAAAAAGATTTTGGAAACTTTTTTTGATAAAAGAAAAAAAAGATTTTTTATTGGAAACTTTTCTTGATAAAAGAAAAAAAAAAGATTTTGGAAACTTTTTTTGATAAAAGAAAAAAATAAGATTTTTTATTGGAAACTTTTCTTGATAAAAGAAAAAAAAAAAGATTTTTTATTGGAAACTTTTCTTGATAAAAGAAAAAAAAGATTTTTTATTGGAAACTTTTCTTGATAAAAGAAAAAAAAGATTTTTTATTGGAAATTTTTTTTGATAAAAGAAAAAAAAGATTTTTTATTGGAAATTTTTTATTGGAAACTTTTCTTGATAAAAGAAAAAAAAAGATTTTTTATTGGAAACTTTTCTTGATAAAAAAGAAAAAAAATGATTTATCACAGTTGTTTTGTTCGTTGCGTAAAAAAATTTATTTGAAATTTTTTTTAAAAAGAAAACATTTTTCCATATAATTAAATGTACGGTGATGACAAGGCCACGTTTTGAATTTATCATCCGGCAGTCTTCTCGTCGGCTTTTTCCGGCTGCTTACGTAACCTGTCTGGAAGCTGGCGACGCAAAGTTGCCGGAGATTGGGTCGTTCTGGATCAGTACCACAATTTTGTAGCGAACCACATTGTTTTTGAGTTGTTACTTTGTTTTTAGTGTATCTGAAATGCAAACAGAAAAGCGCATGGTTAGGTAGGTTAAATTGCAGCATATAATTATATCAGACGCATATAATAGATAAATTACATGAGTTGATTTGCATTAAATATGATAGATATTTATTAGACAAGATTTCTTGAATTTCAATTTATTCTTTAGACTCCTTAATCCTTAAATTTCAGACCTTTTCGAAAAATCAAAGTCATTTAATGACTTTTGATCAAAATTAGAATAAGGATTCTAGACAAAAGGTTTAGTATTATTATATCTTAATTTTAATTTTCGTAAAGGGACATAAAAATTGTGCAAAACTGTTTTGTTCGGGGAATTCATTTGATCCTAAGCCCTAGGATGGTATTCTCTTAGCTATAAGGAAAGAAAATAAGATAATATTTTTCATTGCAGCAAGGCCAGTTCACGACTAAAGCTAAAATAGTCCACTTTGCATATGCAGCTGTTCAATTAACAGGTTGCAAAAATGGTGGATGGACAGGCTGGGGGTGAGAGGCAACTGTTCGTCTTCTGAAAAAAATAATTGGTCAATTATGAAAAGAGTAGCATTTGTAGACCTTGGAGTCTAAAATAACATTTTCTCAAAGATGTCTCAGAGTCTAAAATAATTCTCAAAGAATAATTCTCAAAGAATGATTCTCAAAGAATAATTCTCAAAGAATGATTCTAAAAGAATAATTCTCAAAGAATAATTCTCAAAGAATGATTCTCAAAGAATAATTCTCAAAGAATAATTCTCAAAGAATGATTCTCAAAGAATAATTCTCAAAGAACGATCTTGGAGTCTTAAAATAATTCTCAAAGAATGATTCTCAAAGAATAATTCTCAAAGAATGATTCTCAAAGAACGATCTTGGAGTCTTAAAATAATTCTCAAAGAATAATCTCTCCGAAGTTAAGCGACGGTACAAGCTAGAGATGTTAGCGATGTTTCTGACAAAGGGGGAAGAATTGCTGTTTTCCGGGTCGGAATCTATCTAACACTTATCGATGGCTAGTTTTTGACTTTGAAGTAGTATTTTTTTTTTTTTTTGTAGGTTCTTACATCAAGTGGCTTCATGCCTTGTCTGGAGCGATTTCCATTAAAAAAAAACAAAAAAAAACTAATCAAATACAGTTTATTGATCAATTTTAGTACTCCCATAGTGTTCCTCATCTTTTGGATGACAATCTTTTCATCTCATTCTAATCCTCGAGTGGCTCTCGGCCTTGATACGTGGTGACACAGTAGTAAAAACAAAACAAGGGTTTCATGTCCGTGGAACACATTATCACATGACTGCTTTCCTGCAAACTACAACATGGTCGTATTCAAATCCAATATCAACAAATTCTTGACATAAGGAGTCAAACGCAGTTCATACCATCTTTCGGCTGATAATCATTTCATCGCATTAACCCGTATCCTCGAGTGGCGCCTGGCCTTGATAAGTGGTGACACAATAATAATAATTAATAAAAAAAAGAAGAAAAAAGCAGAAAACAAATCCGAAATAAACTGTAGGTGACCCTAACCCACTCATGAGCAAAGTGTAGTATCTGTTCTGATAGTACACTTCATCTTTTCTGTCCTCGGTTGGTGAATTAGCGGCCCTTCTAGACTGAGGCAATTTTAATTTTTTTATCCCAATCCATCGTGCCCCCCTTTTTGATGAGCTGGATTTTTCCCTCCACATTAAAAACTGACCTTGTGTCTAACTCTGCCCTCGTGGGGAGACAATAGGAACCCAGACCCACTTGACAATTAAAAGGCACTTTCTTGAAAGTGCCAAGGAAGTGGATTGATTGCAATTGTCGGCATGTCAATCGCGTAGTCACAGCAGCAGCAGCAACAACACTAATAGTTACAGCGGGTATGACGAGGAAGGGGGAGGGAGGAGAGGAAGTGGGGGGAGGAGGGGGAGGGGGGACTCTTTCAAAGGATTGTTAGTTAGTGTTTATGACGGAAAGTAAATAAAGCGACACTTGATTAGTCGGTCATTAGTCTCGGTAAACCTTTACAATAATAAACGTTTACGTTAGTCATTGTTAGGTGACAAGTGTTCTAGTCATGTTGAGAAGAGGAGGAGAAGGAGGAGTAGTAGTAGTTGTCATGTGGAGTGAGAGAGAGGGGGACAGACTTGTTAAATGGAAGGCTGTGAATAAGGTGGGGGCAGAATAAGGGAGGGTGGGAAGAATGAGGGAGGGTGTGAGTGGTTGTAGGACAGAATAGGGAGGTAATGAGGGGGGGATAAGGGAGGATGGGGTGGGAAGGGAAGCAGAATAAGGGATGGTTAGATAGGGAGGAGGAGGGGGGAGGGAAAAGAAACTTGGAAGATAACATGTTTTATTCAATCCGGGTTTTTTTTCATACCAGATACATCAGTCTGACATTCTGGGCCATCTCGACTAGGTGGCCGTTTTTTTCCTTCTTTTTCGGTCAGGTTGAGGTATGGTTGTGGGCAGTTCTCGGAGGTCCACCCTCCCAGGCATTACCATCTCTTTTTGAGAAAAGGGGTTGGTTTATTGCTAATCGTTTGAGGAATCCCGATCGAGGAATGCCGTCAGGGCTGCTCAGGCATTCTTTGTAGGCCAGAGTGCTCTTTTGCTTGGGCGCTGGTCTTTTAAACTCCGCCATTCTGACCTTGTGTCACATCTTCCCCGCAGTGGGAGAGGGGGATGTAAATACTAGGTGGTTTATTTGAGAGAGAGAGAGAGCGAGAGAGAGAGAGAGAGAGAGAGAGAGGGGAAGGGAGGGAGAGAGAGAGAGAGAGAGAGAGTGAGAGAGAGAGAGTTTTGGCTATCAACCGGTTTTGGATATCTATGCTATTAATATATTTCTGTCTTTCTCTGTCCGCGATGGGGTGGGGTGGGGTGGTTTGTGCAGTTAAAAACAAAGTTCTATACCAAGATCATACCGAGAGGAGAGGCAGAAGAAGAGCGAGTCATTATGTAAGGGGGGGGGGGAATGGTTACTAGAAAGAGAGGGGGCATGGATGGAGAGAGAGGGGGACAAACTGCCTAAACTGAAGGGTGTGCACAATGAGGGAGAAGGGCAGAATAAGAGAGGGTGGGAGTGGGGAGGAGAGAAAGGAACATGGAAGATAAGAGAGAGAAAGAGAGAGAAAGAGAGTGAGAGAGAGAGAGAGAGAGAGAGAGAGAGAGAGAGAGAGAGAGAGAGAAAGAGTGTGTGTGTTTTGACTATCAATCGGTTTTGGATTTCTATCTATGCTATCAATATATTTCTGTCCTTTGTCCGGGATGAGGGAATGGGTTACAGTTGAAAACAAAGTCAAGACCAAGATCAAACACAACTTTTTTTCGGTTAAAATTTTTTTCAAAGGAATCCAAATAGTGGTATACTAGCAGGACTATCCGGTGTTGTCCGGGACATGGATAAACAAATAGAATGATTTTTTAAAAAGTGTAACATCTTTCGTTACTCCCCTCCCCCCCCCGTCTCTGTCTGGTAACTGGTTCAATATAATAGAAAAATGGGTTTGTTCTCATTTGTTTTTGTTTCTGATGCTAGTCTAACAGGGCTACCCGGCGTTGTCCAGGAACATAAGCAACAAAAATAGAAGAAAGTGTCAGTTGAGGTAGCAGGATCAGTTCAAAGGAAAACATGGAGGAAGTGATAAGGATGGATTTGAGAGAAAGAGCGAGAGGGATAAATAAAGACCTGGCCAGATATAGGTTAGTTTGGAAGACAATTTCTAAAAACCGTCCAATATACTAGCAGGGTTTCCCAGCGTTGCCCGGGGGGGGGGGCACGGATAACAAAACGTGTAACTGGTTTCTGTTAAAACTTCTGGTGCTTCTCCAGATTAGGACCCGAGCTAACTTTGACCCCATCGTTAGGGTCAGGGTTGGGGTCAAAGTTAGCTCGGGCCCTAATATGAAGAAATACCAAACTTCTCTCTCTCTACCTCCTCTCTCTCTCCTTATCCCCTCCATCTCTCTTCAACTGCACCGCTCTTTCTCTCTCTCTGGCAACTGGTTCAATATAATAAAAAGAAAGAAAACCGAATAACTGTTCAACCTAGTTTCAATGTTGTTCTTCAAACACCTACAAGTAAGAGTGAAAACAAGGTTTTTCTTTTCTGACCTTCCTGAGATGTTTTCTAGCCAGCTAAAGGGAACCTACCTTCTTTGCAGCAGACTTGGCAGCATCTTCTGATTTGTTATCCATTCTCCTGGGCAACACCGGGTAGCCCTGCTAGTATATAACATGAATATGACTGTTTGGATTCCTTGTAAAAACTTTGACCAAATAAAGTTGTTTGATTTTTGTATTTTGTTTCCGATATTCCCGGGCAATGCCGGGTAGCCCTGCTAGTCTAGCATAAAAACAAACAAGTGAAAACAAACCTGATTATTTGGATTAAGTTTTGTCTTGTATTAAAAATGCCAAAAAAATCCAACATGTCTTCAAAATTTTTAACACTTAAAAATATTTTGCTTGCTTTTTTTATTTTCCGAACGTATTTTATGGAAATATTGGGACTTTTCCAAATCCGTCCGCCACCGTTAGATTTGATTAAATAAACATGTTCACACACACACACACACACACAACATGAATATTTTAAAGTTTTTTTTTCTTTTTTAAATTTGAAAATTCGGGCATTTTCAACAACAGCCAAAATGAAAAATTCTGATAATAAAAACATGTCTATAGCCTGCACGGAGATTCGAACCTCAGACCTTCAGAGTTTCTAAAAAATGAAAATTCTAATAATAAAAAATGTCTGTAAGCCACACGGGGATTCGAACCCCAGACCTTTAGACTTACTTAGGGCATTTTTAATAACAACTAACAGAAAGAAAAAGGGTCGAAAAACAAAAACAAATAGTCAACAAATAAATGTTACCAAAGGCAAGATAAGTTATTCTTCTAGTAATCTGGATAAGTTTATTTGTGTTTTAACTTATCTTAAAGCGTTTATTTGTTCAAAACAAAACTGGAGTCCACCTGTTCAGTTAGAACGAAAAACAAAATGGCTGTTCATGAGCCCTGCATCGGGGGGCTGTTGATAATCGGTAAAAAATCGAAAAATAAACAAAATAGTGTTAGAAACACATCAATAAATGTCACCAATCATGGGAAAATGTAATGTTCTACCAGTATTTTGCTTAATTTTCGTTTTTTGAGCGATTATCGAAACTCTGTAACTCTGTAATTCTAGCCCGTTCTAACTGAACAGGTGGACACCAGGTTTGTTTTGAACAAAAAAACGCTTTAAAAACAGTTAAAACACAAATATACTTATCCAGGTTAGTAGAAGAGTAACTTATCTTGCCTTTGGTAACATTTATTTGTTGCCTATTTGTTTTTTCACTCCTTTTTCGCTGTTAGCTGTCATTGAAAATGCCTGAAAATTCTGTTATTTTGCTGACTTACTCCGAGAATTAACCCTCCCACCAGATACTCTGTGTGTGTGTGTGTTTTCCCCCCTGGGGGTCGGGGTGGCGTTGTCAGCAGTTTATTTTTCATAGATAGTTTTTTTAATCAAATTTAAGTCTAGAGATTTTCTTTCTTTCTTTCTCACACACTTTTGACCCCTTTATCTCTCTCTCTCCCTTGCTTTTTCTCTTTTTCGTGTGCGCGCACTTTACGCAGCCTTCTCCCACACGTATTTATAGCTTCTTTTTTCTTTTCTTTTCTTTCTTTCTTTTTCATTGCAACCCTTCTCTCTCTCTCCAGCAGGTACTTTTGGCCTCTCTCTCTCTTTCTCTCTTTCTTTCTCTCTTTCTTTCTTTCTTTCTTTCTTTCTTCACTAACTCTTGTACTGCTGAATTGTCTGACATCAACTCTTGGATTCAAAACAGAACTATTTATTACCTTGCAACAGATGTGTGTAAATTATTTGAGAACAGATTTATATACACACACACACACAAATAATTCTTATATATAACTTTTGTTATTATCTCATGCTGCCGGCCTCTGGAACTCCCTCCCTGCTCCATATTTCCCTGACAGTACCGACATGCAGAGGTTTAAAACTGATGTAAACAGACATCTCGCTGCACTGTTCCCAACTTAGGGTGACACCCAAGACCCAAATTCTCAGTAACCCTTTACGACTACAGTGGCGGCCTGCCTTGTTTGAGGTGAAATATGTTAAAAAAAAAAATTCTTAACATATTGTTTATGTTTTGCAAAGATCTATCCGCCCACATTTAAGGGGTTAATAAATGTTGACGAGTCCACGATTCTTTAAAACATTTTTTTTTTGTTCAAAACTTAATTTTCCATTTCTGCGACTTATTAAACTAAAATCTATAGATCACAATAACGAATTTAGGTAAAAATGGCACCGGAAGAAATGGCACAGTAAAAATGGCACCGGAAGAAATGGCACGGTAAAAATGGCACCGGAAGAAATGGCACAGTAAAAATGGCACAGTAAAAATGGCACCGGAAGAAATGGCACGGTAAAAATGGCACCGGAAGAAATGGCACCGGAAGAAATGGCACGGTAAAAATGGCACCGGAAGAAATGGCACCGGAAGAAATGGCACGGTAAAAATGGCACAGTAAAAATGGCACCGGAAGAAATGGCACCGGAAGAAATGGCACAGTAAAAATGGCACCGGAAGAAATGGCACAGTAAAAATGGCACCGGAAGAAATGGTACTGGAAGAAATGGCACCAGTAAAATCACACGAGTAGATAAATAGGAAAAAATACCAAAAGTGGAAAATATAGATGAAAATCTCAATGAGTTTATCAAATTCCCTATTTTTAATCAATTACAGAGGAAAACATTTGAGAAAAAATAGAAAGATCTATTCGTGTAATGTACGCAACCCAACCCCCAAGTGTACTTTTACTTTTGTGCAATTATATGCACAACTTACACAGGGTTTCACGGTAATCTGAAAATTAAAAAAAACAAAACATTTCTATATTACGTTTCTGACTTTTTGAGATGAGGATTGATTGATAATTTGTATAATTTGGATTATTCGGACTACTGTTCTCGTCTTGAGTGTTATTCTCACAACGTTTCGGACGCTGTAACCTTCAGGTGTATCTTTTCGAACACGGAAATATTTCTGTTAAACTCTTGGAATCTGGACGGAATTTCGAACGGAACCCTTTATTTAATCCATGACTGGGAGAAGTCTTCAGTAATTCGCAATTCTTCGTATTGCCCGCACTGAAGATTGAACCTTCAACCGTCAGATAACTGTCACTTAGAACTGAATTATACTTAGTACTATATCCATTGCGCCACGAGTCCTAAACTTCCTCTCTAAACGAGGGTTCATGCTGATAAATGAAACCACTTGAAGTACTTTAAAAATTAATGTTCATCCAGATGGTGAACTTCATGGTCAGTTAGTTTTTATGTCCATAAATTAACAGCTGATATTTTTGAGTGGTCTCTCTGGTGTGGTCCAAGTGATACCTCCCTCTCTCTCTCTCTCTCTCTCTCTCTCTTTATATATATATATATATATATATATATATATATATATATATATATAAAAGTAAAAATAAAAATTGTAGGGAAAAAACACAAGGCAAAGTTTTGCCTTGTGTTTTTTCCCTACAATTTTTATTTTACTTTTTCAAATTTTAAATCTTGGCCTTTGCCAACTTATCTATCCCAGCGACTTCCTCTGATGATAAGATTTTGATCTTTGAAAAGCCTGGCGTAAGGAAAAATTTAACTTGAATAAATTGCCTTTTTGCGGAATATACCTTGCTCTGAGCAACTGAATAGAAATACGATTTGACTTTTGCTTTTCTAATTCCTTTTCATCCTTCTACATATATATCTGCTCTATCCTGGATATTGAGCTGTATACTTTTCACAATAGGTTTTACCTTTCCTAAAAGTTCGCTTTTAGTTCACCACTTTATATATATATATGTATGTATGAGGGAGATTGTGTGTATATGTGAGATAGAGAGATTGTGTGTGTATGTATATGTGAGAGAGATTGTGTGTGTGTGTTAGAGGGACATTGTATGTATGTGTGAGGGAGATTGTGTGTGTATATATGTGAGGTCGAGAGGTAGAGATATGTTTGAACGAAATTGTGTGTGTATGTGTGAGGGAGATTGTACGTGGGTATGTATGTGTGAGGCATATTGTGGGTGTGTGTATGAATGTGTGATAGGAAGATTATGTATGTATGTATGTATGTGTGAAAGAGAGCTTATGTATGTATGTGAGAGGGAGCTTATGTATGTGTGAGCAGAAGCTTATGTGTGCTTGTATGTATGTGAGAGAGATTGTGTCTGTGAGGAAGAGAGAAAGAGAGAGATAGATAGAGAAAAAGAAAGAAAGAGAGAGAGAAAGAGAAAGAAAGAGAGATTGTATGAAAGAAAGGAGTTGGGAGAAGGAGCTGATTAGAAATACTATTTTGTCATCATTCTAAAAAAAAAAAGTTCCAAACTCCCAACTCTCAAAGAACTAAAAGAAAACCCCTCACTCTTATTCTCCATCTTTTACTGGAATATAAAATACCTGGAGTATTTCAAGGAAACTTGCTGTCCCTTAAATCCCCCTAAAATTAAAACCCTCACTTATTGCAGGTCCGTCACCCAAAGTGAACATTTCTGCCAAATATAACTGACTACGCTTAACGAATGTTTTAAACGATTTCTTTTGAAGTGTCTGCAAAATGATACTCCTGCTTGGGTTACGCACACGTATCGTATAAACTGTGAAACCTTAGATCATCGCAACAGCGGCGCCATTGGCCCCGAAGACAAATGGAAATAGAAACGTTTTCATCGCATTTGGCAGCCGTGCCAAATCATTTCGACCATTATGAAAATGAATACTTTCTCTGATATTCTTCAACTGAACAGTTGGCTTTTATTTACATTGTTTTGTTTTTGTGTGTGTGTAGAAGCATAAAGACGGGTTAGGGTTAACCCTAGCACTATGGAGATTAGGGTTAGGGTTAACCCTAACCCTAGCACCATGGAGACGGATTAGGGTTAACCCTAGCACTATGGATACGGATTAGGGTTAACCCTAGCACCATGGATACGGATTAGGGTTAACCCTAGCACCATGGATACGGGTTAGTGTTAACCCTAACCCTAGCACCATGGAGACATTTAGGGTTAACCCTAGCACTATGAATATTGGTTAGGGTTAACCCTAACCATAGCATCATGGAGACGGGTTAGGGTTAACCCTAATGCTGGCACTATGGAGATGGATTAGGGTTAGGGTTACCCTAGCACTATAAAGATTAGGGTTAACCCTAACATTATGGTGGCGGATTAAGGTTTACCCTAGCACTATGGGTATGGATTAGGGTTAACCCTAACCCTAGCACCATGGAGACGGCTAGGGTTAACCCTAACGCTAGCACTATGGAGATGGATTAGGGTTAACCTTAGTACTATGGATAGTGGTTAGGGTTAACCCTAACCCTAGCAGTATGGAGACGGATTCTTTGATCCTAGAAGATTATATACACATGGCAGCTTGTGAACCATGCCACTGCAACACAAAAGTCTTGTGGCCGACTCGGAAAACAAACAATCTTTTAAATTCAACTTCTGTTTCATCTCAAGCGTCAGCTGGGAGATATTCACTAACGTCGAGAGAGAGCAAATTACTGCTTTTGAATTACTTATCAATTATTTCCTTAATCATTCGTGGAGGGGGGGGAAAGAGATCTTTCGCCTGTATTTTCTTAGGGAATCAATTCCCCATATCTGTTATAGACTACATGGTAAAAATCACGTCTGATAGGTTCGCCTCCAAAACCCAGACTGCTAAAACTCGCTTCTCACGAAGAACGACTGACGTCACGGATCCCTCTGCTTCCCACGCGAAGGCCCGTAACGTCACAAAGCCTCTCGCACATTGACTCTTGATCTGAGGTCTTGTCATGCGGTGACCCTGTCACGTCTGTCAGCTCCGACTGTGAGAACAGCCCTTATTCTGCACGGGTCCACCCGCGCTAATTTGCGCAAGTCAAACCAACGATTTCCAACAGATACGTCCATTCCCATAGGGCCATTATCCAACATGGGGTATGCAAGTCAAATAATCTACGGACCATTCGTATACAAAATATAATCTTCTTTTCTTACGTGACAGGGTCCGCAATAATTAGTGCTACCCATCTGAAAACAAGATTTATAGGGGCCATCCTAACTGGGGAGTTGTGCAGCGAGGTGTCTATTCACATTAAATTTTAAATTCTGCATGTTGGTATGGTCGGGAAAACAGGGAACAGGATGAGAATTCCAAAGGCAAGCGGTCAAAGAAAAGAAGAGTAGAAAGTTTTCCAGCATCTTGGTTCTCTATAGTGAAGGGGTGGAATTTTGCAACTGGTCGGGTGGGTCGAGGTATTTACGTTAGAGAGGGAGAAGAAGGGTAAAAAATAATTAGTGCTATACATCTAGAAAGTTCATGCTGGAGTTGTTCGCATGGACCCATTGGCACAGCAGATAAAAGCGTTGTTTAACAATCAGTTCTGAGTGATGGTCTTCTAGAGGTTTGAAGGTAGACCATTACCTGGAGATCTGTACAGTGAAGGGGTGAGATTTTGCTGCCAGTCGGATTTGTCGGGGGGGGGGGTAATTACGTTGAGTGAATAATAAACTAAGAATAACATAATTAATTAGCGCTTCTGCATGGGTCCTCGATTTCGACAGAAAGATTTCCAAGTTAAAAAAAATGCACCTGAAGAAGGTCGGAGGTGACATCAGCCGAAACGTTGTCATAATAACATCCAAAATGAAAATAGTCGTCTGAACAATCCAAACGATATAAATTCTTCTTTTTTTTTTCTTTTGCGTTAATCCGGAGCTACGGGGGCGGGGACCGCAATGGTGGATTTTTTTGTCTTCATGTGACATGATCACTGGCTTGGTCCAGGTCAAGGACAGTTTTACAAAGATCTTTGTGCAGGGTGTCTGCCCATCTCATCATCGGCCTACCCCTCGATCGTTTTCCAGCGTCTTCTAGTGAAGAGGCGAGTTTCGCGACGGTGTCATTGTCGCCCCTCAGCACATGTCCGAACCATCTGAGCCGCCTTTCCCTCATCTTGACCTCAATTGGTGTGATGCCGTAGCGCTTTCGGGTATCCCTGTTGTAGACGTGATCGATCAGTGTAATTCCAGTCATCCAGCGGAGCATTTTGCTTTCCATAACGGCAAATCTTTGCTCGTTGTCGGTAAGCGTAAGAGTGACGGGTCTCAAAACATTGGTTTTATTTTACGGCATATCAACCTTTTTCGGGTTATTTAATGCCGAATCCGGTCATTTTGGTGAAAGTTTTTATGCTTCAAGTTCTTTATATCTTCAAGTATCTATTCATGGTGTTTCGTTTAGTTGAAGGGGGAGGGAGGGAAATTGTCGATTTTCCAGAGATCATTGTGCAGGATGTCTGCCCATCTTATCATCGGCCATCCTCTCAATTACTTCCCGGCGACTTTTAATGCAAAAAAGGGTTGATATGCCGTAAAACAAAACCACCAAACCAAAACAGCTGACTCGACAATTTCGTATCCATTTCTCTCTCTTCCTCTCTCTCTCTCCCTCCCTCTCTGTCTCCCTCTCTCTCTCTCCTTCTTCCCCTCTCTCTTCCTCTTTCTCTCCCCCCCCCCTCTCCCCCTCCCCCCTCCTCCCCCTCTCTTTCCCTCTCCCTCTCTTTCTCTCCCTCTTATCCTCTCTCTCCCTCTCCCCTTATCCCCTCTCTCCCTCTCTTTCTCTCCCTCTTATCCTCTCTCTCCCTCTCTTTCTCTCTCTCCCTCTCTTTCTCTCTCTCCCTCTCTTTCTCCCTCTCTTTCTCTCTCTCCTCCTCTCCTTCTCTCTCTTCCTCTCTTTCTTCCCCTTTCTCTGTCTCCCTCTGTCTCCTTCTTCCCCTCTCTCTCCCTCTCTTTCTCTCTCTCCCTCTCTTTCTCTCCCCTTCTCTCTCTTCCTCTCCCTTTCTCTGTCTCCCTCTCTCTCCTTCTTCCCCTCCTTCTCTCCCTCTCTTTCTCTCTCTCCCTCTCTCTCTCCTCCACTCCCTCTCTCTCTCTTCCTCTCTTTCTTCTCCTTTCTCCGTCTCCCTCTCTCTCCTTCTTCCCCTCTCTCTCCCTCTCTTTCTCTCTCCCTCTCTTTCTCTCTCTCCCTCTCTTTCTCTTCCTCTCCCTCTCTTCCTCTCTTCCTCTCCCTTTCTCTGTCTCCCTCTCTCTCCTTCTTCCCTTCTCTCTCCCTCTCTTTCTCTCTCTCTTCCTCTCCCTCTCTCTCTTCCTCTCTTTCTTCCCCTTTCTCTGTCTCCCTCTCTCTCCTTCTTCCCCTCTCTCTCCCTCTCTTTCTCTCTCTCCCTCTCTTTCTCTCTTTTTCTCTCCCCCTCTCTCTCTTCCTCTCTTTATTCCCCTTTCTCTCTCTCCCTCTCTCTCCTTCTTCCCCTCCTTCTCTCTCTCTGTAGCTCCATTCTGGGTTAGCATATATCAGTAACAGGTGAGCAGCAGAGAGAGGCTAACTCACCTGCTTTTGATGGGGACGGAAGAGGGAAGGGGTGTGAGTACTCTGCTGAGCCAAGAACAAGGGGGGGGGGGCAACTTTATCTGAATTACCTCCTCCCCCTCCCCTTATCTGAATGCAAGTAGCAGCAGCAGCGTACCTTCTCTCCTAGCAGCAAGAAAGTTTGGGCTTGTTGGTAAGAATTTGGAAGCTTAAAATTTGCTTCGATTATTACTGACTAAAAAGAAAGAAAACAACAACAAAAAAAAACTTGGGGGAGAAAACCAAATAATAAAAACAAAAAAAGCCCATTTTCTTGTCAAAAAATAACAAACAAACAAGGATAAGAACAATCTCCCCCCCAAAAAACCCAACAAGTTTTCTCAAAATCGCAGACCATTCTTTCAGTGAAGTACCAAAAGAAATTCCAGACTCTCATTCTCTCTTCTCTGCTGGGAGGAAAAAAAACAACAACTTTTGCTACCAAACTTTCTCTTGTACTGCTCGATGGCATCGCAGAGGTAGTAGTAAGGAAGACATTTTTAGAATTGGTTGGTAAATTCATGATCACTCGATACTCTTCGGCTCTGCAACCGACAGACGATACGTAATAGTACTCTCTGTTTTATCACAATCCTCATAAACACGCTTATATATATATATATATATATATATATGTTAAGCAGGTTGGATTATATATTTGACGTTGGAATTCTATAAAAAAAAATCTCCCGTTTCTTCCTCCGTTCTATTTTGCTGGAATTAAACGCAAATTCTTCCTTTCTGCAAAAATGGTAAGTAGAAAAAGTTTCTTCGTTCGTTCGGCCTCTTTTTTTTTTCAGTTTTAGAATGGATTCCATTTTTGATTTTTTTTTTTTTTTTTTTTTTTTTTTTTTTCATTTTTAGAATGGAATCCATTTTTGGTTTTTTTTTTTTTTTCTTTTTTTTTTTCATTTTTAGAATGGAATCCATTTTTGATTTTTTTTTTTTTTTTTTTTTTTTTTCCCCCTAGAATTATGTCACCTTCTAGAAATGCTTCTAGAACTACTTTGGTTTCGCAGCGCACGTGAACCGTAATACTAGACTTAAATCGGTAAACTTTGATTCTCTATCCAGAAATTACTTTACATACGCCAATTCATGATCATTTTTGAATGTCAAAATCTTCTCCGTAAAAATTGGGTTAGGGTTAAAATTGTGCCAGATATGTTTTTGTTTTTATTATTTCTATATTAATAAAACTATGTGATCACTTATGTGTCTGTATGTGTTTCTCGCCTCTACGTGACTTACACATTATTATTATTATTATTATTATTATTATTATTATTATTATTATTGTTGTTGTTGTTGTTGTTGTTATTATTATTATAATTTTCTATTAATTAATTATTTATTGAAATAAAAAATACAATAACGTGAAATAAATCAAATAAAAAACCCTATTAAAAGTAAATAATTTAATTACAAAATTAAATCCACCAGAATGCATCTCGATTTATTTGCAAACAAGCAAGCTATTTTAATCTTTTTATTAAAAATTAAAAATTACTTTCTCAGTCTTTTGGCTAAGATCAAAGTGTAGTATCTGTTCCGATGGATGCTATACCCCTGAGACCGGTACCGTCTTGGCCGCCGGTCTGAGGGATTGTCCTGTGCAGTCCTAGGCGGTCAACCCTTCCAGGCTTTGCCTTCTCACCCTTTGAGAAGGAGTTAGCTTGTTGCTAATCGCCTGAGGTGCCCCTACCAGAGATTGCCGATTGGGCTGCCCAGGCATTTTTTGTAGGCCAGAATGCTCATCCTCTGGGGTCAATCCTCACCTTCGACCTTGTGTCACATCTTACCGCAGTGGGAGGGAAATAAAAGGGGGAGACTGGGGAAGAGAGAGATTGTTACACTTTTGCCCCGGGCAATGCCGGGTAACCCCTACTAGTAATAGATAAAGGACAGTTTTCTGTGTGCGTGTTCAGCTAAAAGTCAAAATCTACAAAACAAACACCCACAAAGTTGGTAGATTCTTAATCGGCATTGCTCTGGATATCAAACATTTTTAAACAATTATTCATTCTTTGGGAGGTCAATTGATCATGTTTTGTCGGGGGGGGGCCGGTTTTTCAGCCATTTTTAATGTTATCTATTATAGAAAAGAGAGGTGAATGACTTATATCATTATTATTTTCAATAAAGAGGAATGGGAGGTGAAAGACGGGTGGGGGAGAAGGATGTTAAAAAACGGGGATGGGGGGGGGGAAAGAGAGAAAGATAGAGAGACGGATTGAGAGAGGTAAAGAGATAGGAGTTTTAATATAAAGATTTTACACTACACACTTTTGAACCTCTTCTATTTTGTGGACCCGGGCAATGCTGGGTATTGATTTACACCTCTCCAGGAGTTAGGCACAAGGCCAGTTTTTATCTTACTCCCACAAGTAAGATGTGACCCAAGGTCAGGTCGGGAAAGTGGGGTTTAAAAATTGCCTGGGCAGCCCCGTCGGCATTCCCCGGTAGGGGAGTCTCAGGCAGTAAGCAATAAACTTACTCCTCCCCAAAGAGGGGTGGCGAAGCCTGGGAGGGTGGACCTCCTAGAACTGCACAGGACAGACCCATAGACTGGCGTAAATCAAGCCCCGAAGGTCAAGACAATACCAGTCTATGGGGTGAAGTATCCATCGGAACAGATACTACACTTTGATCTGAGCCAAAAGGCCAAGTAACAATGCGTAATTTACTCCTCTCCAGGAGTTAGGCACAAGGCCAGTTTTTATCCTACTCCCACAAGTAAGATGTGACCAAGCTCGGGTCGGAAAGTGGGGGTTGAAAAGCCAGCGCCCGAGAGGTGAGCACTCTGACCATCAAAAATTGCCTGGGCAGCCCCGTCGGCATTCCCCGGTAGGGGCGCCTCAAGCAGTAAGCAATTAACTTACTCCTCCCCAAAGAGGGGAGGCAAAGCCTGGGAGGGTGGACCTCCTAGAACTGCACAGGACAATCCCATAGACCGGCGTAAATCAAGCCCGAAGGCCAAGACAATACCAGTCTATAGGGTGCAGTATCCATCGGAACAGATACTACACTTTGATCTCGACCAAAGGCCAAATAACAATGCTGGGTAGCCCTGCTAGTACATATTTAATATAATGGCGGTGCCATTGATTTCTTTGGGTTCTGTGGCCAATTTCGAAATTGATTATAGAACCATTTAATTGGTGCAGAGAATTACAAACAATTTTAAAAAGTATTTCTAGAGAAAAAAGAAGAAAAGAAAAGAAGTCCCCAAATTGTTAGTAGGTCGAGTTATCTGGTTGAAGAGATATGTGTGTGCGAAATGACGAACGAGCCACCGTGCATCTAACTTGTTGCTATCTCTTATTTCAGAATAAAATCGTTACCTTTCCAGGTGTTTCACGCCATCTTGCACGTAGAAGACCCTCATTTTTTTTGTTGTTGGTTTGCATGTAGTCACATTCTCTGGTTCTTTTCTTCTCTCCGTAGAAAACGTTTTGAAGAATTCTTTATTGCAAAAAAAAAAAAAAGTTTGAATCTTTTAGAAAATATAATTACCATTTCACACCTTGGTGTTATATTCATAATTTTTTTTTTTTTTGTATTATTCGGATTTGTTCTTATTTTGGATGTTATTCTCACAACGTTTCGGTCGATGTAACCTCCAGTTTTCTTGTTCCATTCTGGAATATATACAGAATTTCGAACGCAACCCTTTATTTAATCCATGGGGGTACCTTGCTCTCTCTCCGTCAGCCATGGCCGGGTAGAAGTCTTAACTATTTCATAATTGTATTCTTAGTATCGCCGGCACTGAGGATTGAACCTTAACCTCCAGAAAACTATCACTTAGAACTGGTTATTACTTAGCACTTATATTCGTTGTGCCATGGGTCCATCTACCATGAATTGCTCTAATTCTGTCAGTCGTTTTAATTTTTAAATATTTTATTGCATAATCACTACTTATAAAGGCTAAAAGCCACTCGAGGATAAGGGTTTATGACGAGAGTTTATTGACTTTAGATTTGAAGAGGACCATGTTGTAGCTCTCAGGCAAGTAGAAGACCTTCATTTTGTTTTCGCAGGTAGTTAGATTTTCTCGTTTCTTTCTTCTCTACCTAGAAAACGTTTCGAAGGATTCGTTATCACAGAAAAGATATTCATCAAATTTTTTAGAATATATAATTACTAGTGATGGGACGATTAATCAGAATTCGAAAAATCAGAATTTTTTTTGGGTATCGGAATTAGCATCAGAATCGGAAAAATTTGTGCCTATTTTCCGATGCCAAAAACGATTCTCTTAATTGTATTTTTTTTGTTTTTGTTTAAAACTTAATTTTCCATGCCTGGTACTAATGATAAAATGATAAATATTTCTTGATTTTAAACTACCCGTAAAACTAAAATCTATATATCGCCTCCCACAAGTGTATTTTTACGTTTGCGGAAGTATATGCACATATTACATGGGTGTTTACGGTAATCAGAAAATTAATAAAAAAACAACAATAACTCTATAGCTAAATATTTAGAGATTTAAAAAGACTCGGAATCAGTAATTGTATCAGAATCGGGAAAAATACGAAGTTTGTCTAAAAAGTATCCGACCTTATGCCAGAAAAAATATTTCAAATATGTGATGGGGTTGGGACCCTAATCCTCTTCAAAATAGGCCCCTTGTGCTTGCACACACTTAACCCAACGATCCATCCACTGCCGGAAACACCTCTGGAAGTCTTCTTTTCCAACGGTGTTCATCTCCGCCGTCGCGTTAGATTCAGCAGGTGTTTGGAGAAGATGCGATGTGTACCACAAATTAAGGAGTAGTTCAACCGATTCAAAAATGGCCGCACATCAGCGGAGAATGGCCAGCGTTCGGGTAGGCCCTAAACTGCTCGGAGTGCAGCTGTTGTTGAGAGAGTGCGAAAAATGAGATAATGGGGAACCCCAGACGGCGGAGATAAACACCATTCCAAAAGAAGGCTTGCAGAGGTGTTTCCGGCAGTGGATGGATCAATGGGCTAAGTGTGTGCAAGCACAACGAGGCCTACTTTGAAGCGGATTAGGGTCCCAAACCTGTCGCGTATTTTACCTCCTGAAAGTGAGATTTACACACGATGTCAGAAAACCGACTCTAATAGCTTCTTTCCTCGCACCGCTTGCCTTTGTAATTCCTTCCCTGCTCCCTGTTTCCTCGACTGTACCAACATGCAGAACATTAAATGTAATGTGAACAAATATCTTGCTATACTTAGGATGCTCCCTATAAATCTGGCCCCCTAATCGTAGTAGCCCCTCATGGCTCAGTGGCAATATGTCTTATTTTGGGTGAAAAAAAGTAATTCTCGCCTGCGTACGCGGACCATGTCTAGCCACACACACAGGCAGACAGAGTGCCGACAAAGTCATAAAATTTGAAGACCACCTTTACGCATTCCGAACACAGTGTACTCAACCGTCGCGCACAAAGATGACTGGAAAGATAAAAGTCAAAATCACACATACTTAAAAAAAACAACACATAACTTTGACCCAGAGAAGCAAAAAACTATGAAAACACGCGCACACCCACGTGCGCACATGTGCAGAAACATCAAACTGTTAAAAATAAAAACGTTTTTTTCAAATGGAAAATATATCTGAAGAAAGCCGCACGAGGCTTGAAACGCGTTATAAAATCACAAAATTATTAAATGATAAAATAATAAAATAACAAATAATTGTTGAAAAAATTTTTTTACAAATGTTGGTAGCCTCACTTCTTTAAATGTATATATATATTTAATAATAATATTAAATTATTTTTTAATATTTTTACGTTCAACAGTGTTTCGATCTCATGGCTCTCAGCAGTGCAAGGAAATAACAATCTCAGATGGTCATAGGGCGTGAACCTGGTTCACAGATACATTTTGAATCTGTAATCGTTCACCTAGTCTCATTAGGCCACGAGAGATTGCCACGTAATAATGGAGAAATTAAGTGATATTTATACTGAAAGCGGCAAGTATAAACATCTAAACATTCGATAGCACTTAACGACAGAGTCGGAGCATGGCACTGAAGCTTTTAGGTGAATGTTTATTTTTAATCTTTCCGACAGTGCTTAACTTTCAGTTTTACTTGAAAGGGGCTTATAATAGTATTAAATTATTTTTCAATATTTTATATATAAGCTAAATGAAGGAAGAGAGATAAAGATGTACGAATGACAAATCTATTTCATCTTCGATTGTTCAATGCGAGATGTAGTCGATAAAAACATGTTTTTTCACCGAACACCTTATCAACGGACATTCACCAACTGGTCAGACTCCATATTGTTTTACACGCACACTCTCACTCTCCATTACTTTATATTTTTTCAAATTCTGAATTTTGGCTTTTCCACTGCCAACTTATCCATCTATGTAATTACTCTGATGATAATATTTTAATCTTTGAAAAGCCTGGCTTAAGGAAAGAAAAATAAACATGTTTTTATCGAGTACACCTTGCATTTAACAATCGAAGATAAAATAGATTTGTCATTCGTACATCTTTATCTGTCTTCTTTCATTTATCTTTATAATTGCTCTATCTCGTATATTGAGCTTAAACTATTTCACTATCGGTTCTATCCTCTTAAAGTATACTTTTAGTTTCATATTTTATATATATATATATATATATATATATATAAACACTTTAATATTAAATATTTATAGATGTAATAGTCCTAAAAGTAGAGCCCTGTTTGAAATTGAAAAGTTTGTTGTCATCCGCGATAAGCGAGTTCCGTTCAAGCGTCGAACACTGTAGACAGCAATGACACTTTCCTCGCCTCCCGGGTAAGTGTATCTTCATTTCAACTACTGTGTCGATTTCTCGTGGCCGCGTGGTCCTGAGCTTTGTCTTGTGATTCTAGCCTGAATCTATGAATGGTGTCTGAGCCCATGCGACTGTTTGCAACCGCCACTCCTACACTGATGAGGGTAAGAGACCCCGAAACAACGTTGTCTGTAGGTGAAAAACATTTTAATATATATATATATATATATATATATATATATACATATACATATATGGGAAATGAAAAAGGAAAAAAACCAAGAGATTTTTTTTATATATTCATCAACTTTTCGTCTTTATTGTAAGACTTCCTCAGGATGATAATTTGAAGAAAAATGTCATGCAAGTACATCGAAATTTTGGGTTGACATGATGGAGTAATAAAGAAAAAGTAGTAGCTGTCGCTACTGTGAGCGCTGGAGCAGAGTCCAGGCTGTGACTGACTCTCGCAGCCTGGACTCTCCTCCAGCGCTATATATATATAAAAAAAATATCTCTTGGTTTTTTCCTTTTTCATTTCCCATTATGTCGGATTACTCTTATATATTTATATTTAGAATTTTTTATATATATATTCAAATATAAATTTTATAACATAAAGTAATTATAATAGCTTAACAGTGTAAGGCCAGAGCTATGCTATATTCAGTATTTTTTATGTAATTTTATACCATTTCAATGTTATAAAGGACAGATTCACATCATTGCATAAAACTTATTTTTTATTCAGCATACAATTGTTTTGGCCAACATCAAGATATTTGTAAAATGCTCTTGTGCATTTATTTCTTGGTGTGGCTATCTTCAGTGCTAACAAAACAAAGCAAAAACAAAAAATGTGAAAAACTAGGCGAGCAGAGCGTAAATTACAACTAGTACTCATTATCAACATTATATATATATATAAAACGCGGAAGCCTCTGTGTAGCTTAATTGCCATAAATATATTTTCATACCTTACTATATATATATATATATATATATAACTATTTCATGTATCCACCTAAGATTTTATAAGGAGATATAATTTTTTATGTATCAGTTTTCAGTATTTACTTCAACAGTGCTCGATACGTAAGTAGAGCTAGGTAGTAAGCTATGAAAATATATTTATGGCAATTAAGCTACACGGAGGCTCCCGCATTTCATCCCCGGGGGGAATCTTCAGTCTAAAATGCATGGAGTTAGTTTTGCCGGGTGTTTTTATATACACGGCTAACTAGTTAACCAATCAGATTCTTTGTTGTTCTCTTAGCCAATCGTTGGGTTTCCCACGAACAAAGGTGTGGTTAATTTTACTTCCTATATCCTGATCTATTGTTCTGTGTAGCTTAATTGCCATAAATATATTTTCATAGCTTACTATATATTTATATATATATATATATATATATAATCCCCCCCCCCCCGGAACTATGATCTCATTATATCCAGGTGGTAACATGTACGTATCCTATCCTTTTACCTGTTTGTATTTCTAATCATTCATCATCCGCTTAAGTATTGACCTAAATATTCCTGAATTAAAACCCTAACCCTAACCCTAACCTTTTGTTGTTTCATTCAGTTATTTCCCTTTTTTCTCCGGGTTTTTAGTCATCTTATTCCTTACTTTCTTTTCATTATACTTTCATCTTCGTAAAGTCACCTAAATTTTATATATATAATTTAGTATTTCATTTCGTTCTTACTGGCATGAAGTATTATTATTCAATATAGATCACCTTAATCATTATTATTAATTAATAGCTCTTTTCCTTTAAAGGTTGCTGGTGATACCAGATCAGGCTGCCCTGTGGCTCCCTGAGACGAAATTAACCTACATTGACGTTTTTTTTTTTTTGTTTGTAAAACTTAATTATGTTCTACAAAACCAAAAACAAAAACAACAGCCCCTCTCCCTTTCTCCCTCCCCTTTTTTATTTTTATTTTTCCTACCCTACTCCCGGTCCTGGATATGACCTTAAACTACATCCGATGGTGAGATCCGGCTTACGGACTTTGGGGAATGTGGAGCCTCCTCTTAATTACCATTGCTCCCAGGTCCACCCTGACCCGGAGTGGTAGTACCTGTTAGGGTCCCAACTATGGGTTAAATAGAAACAGATATTAAAAGGGGAAGGAAAAAAAAAAGAGAAGAAAACAAGACCAGATTCGGCATTAAATAACCCAAAAAGGGTTGATATGCCGTAAAACAAAACTACCAAACTACCAAACCTTTAAAGGTTGAGCACTTTAGCAGCATTAAATGCACGAGTTAGTGATCTGCGCCACATTCCACATCTCGCATGACTCACAACTTCAAGATTTCACTTATATAACGCAATTACGGATGTGTCCGTGGATCGATCCGGATTACCTTATGGGCAGTTTTCCGATGCAAGAAGGTGTTGCGAATGACAAACCCAAATTCAGTACAAAGCTGGAGTAGGCGGAGGCCATTCCTCTTCATGCTCCCCATGTCATAAGGGGATGGCATGGATGCTAAGTGGTTAACGACGTGGACTAAGGACCTGGGTGTGCTGGTTGCTGGGTTTGAATCCAGTTTGTTCCACAGAAACACTTTCATTAAACCCACACCTGTCATTGTGTCTAACCTCCTGGAGATGAGGTAAATAAAGTACTTACCTAACCCTAAACACCTAACCCTAACCCTAACCCCTAAACCTAATTCCATGCTATACTTACCGAATTCCATGATCTTGCCCGGGCATTAAAATCACCGAGAAGGAGGATTTTATCGGTTACTTTGGGTAGATTTTAATACTGTTCTGAGATCCTGATGGACAGTGTGAGCCTATATGTATGTGTGCGTTCACTGCACTAACTGTGGTCGTCCGCACACGTGCTGGTTAAAGATTGTTTTTGTTTTTTTATGGAAATGCTCCAGACAAGGCATGAAACCACTTGATGTAAGGAGCTAACAAGAACGGAAGATGATTATCGCAAAGACAGAAGATGCCTATTGGCTTTAGTCTTGAAAAGACCAAGGCTATAGGTAGGAGGAAGAGAGTTCCACAAGTCTGCAGTTCTTGGAAAGAAGCTACTGGAAGCGGTTGTTCGATTTGGTCAGCGCTGCAACAAAGAATTTTAATTCCAAGTCGAATCACAACTCCAGATTATAAACAAGTTTATCTGTTAGCTGTTACAAACAATACTTGTGTTCCTTGGTTGAATGACAGACTTGCAAAATGAGGTCCTTGCCAGACTAGAAAAAGATAAGTCCAACACAATCCTTTAGCTAAGAGACCCAGATGTGACCATCCTGCTTGGGCAAACACCCCAGCTTCAACCGATTGCCAGCTCTCCCACAAAAACCAAACTTCCTGTCATGCCCAAAGGGCCAGGTCCCCCCCTTCCATCTCTTTCCCCTGATTGGAAATTTCAGTATTTCTCACCGGTCATCACGGGACCACTCAGGCACTGGTTACTTGAGATACTGGAGATAACTACCAGACAGTTTACTCAGTGGGGGGGGGGGGCTTATCATGGACACAATCTAAGGATTACTTTGTAATCTCAGCATGATTCTGTTTTTTACGAGGTACTTATTTTATTTCAAAGCAAAATAAACTTCTGGGTAGCCCAAAATAAAGCCAAAGATATTTTCACTTTCTTCTGTGCCCTTTTTCCTTTGGCTGAACATCTATAACCTGAACGTCTGCTATTTGTATACACCACTAAGTAAAAACGCAGCCTACTGCATTTTTACAACAGGATAATCCTTTCATCGTTGCTAAGAGTTGAGCCATAAACCGAAATTACAGTCATAAAGCAATTACACTGCAGTGGAACTTGTATGTGTTAGGGTTAGTGATCCTGTCACTAAAGCTGCGGTACTATTTGATCCTATTGACTAGCTCTGGACGGTGAAGCTGACTCTGCCTATTCACCCTTTCACCTGCTGGCCTACCGTTCCAGAAGAACGTATACCCAGCCTCAACCTCTGTCAGTTGATCTTCAATCTTGAAATGGACTTCCGCAAGTAATGTCAATCCTGTACCTAGCCAGTTCCTTCGTGGTGATACTAGTCATTTTGTTTTGTTTTTTTGACTCCTCACGGTCAAGAAATGTTTGTATGTTCCAAGTGGCTATGATTAGCCTGGCCTTTTCTATATCATGGTTTCTTTTGATCCGGTTGGTGAGAACAGCCGCAAACTGCAGGTTGATGGCCAGTTTGTCAGACACAAAAAAAACTTATCCTAAGTAGTTACTTAATGTGTGTGTTTTTTTTTTACCATGCAGAAATATCTGGTTTGGCGTTCAGGCATGTAAATCTTGTTAGATGATCCATCTAGATGGAAACTCTGAT
>OY744553.1:50343329-50395829 GCA_963556195.1 Sepiola atlantica | reverse complement strand
ATTGTATACACTTCATCAAATACACTTCATAAAATTTCATCAAAACACCTGGGGATATTTTAAGTAGCTTAGTCCATAGAGTGAATGCGGTATTGTGGTGATTGAAGCTAGTTTTTTAGGGCATAGACAAGTGGACGACCCCCCTACCCATTTTGGCCTTGTGCCACATCATAGTATTTTATATTTTTGATAAATAAAATGTTGTATTGATTTAAATAACAGTAACCCGTTTTGATGGTAATATAGGAGGGATAAATGAAAAATACTTGCGCATTTATTCATTTAGACCAGGGGCGGGCAACCTCCGGCCCACGGGCCACATCCGGCCCGCGAAGGCTTAGCGTCCGGCCTGCCACCTTGCTATGCTTTATTATTGCAATCCGGCCCGCGGACCTCCCAGTAAAACTCATATCATTTTGTGACATAGACGTAAAAGTAGGTGTCAATTAAGTGGGATAAAAATGTATGAATATCAGCAAGCGATGATGCATGTATATTTCATTTTTCTTTAACTATTAATTTCAAATCCTTGGCCTGAGATGAAAAAAATAGAAAAATAGAAAAAGAGAAAGAGAGAGACAAAGAGGAAATGAGAGACGAGGAAAGGACATAAAACAGAGAACCTATGTGAGGTGTGTCAAAACGAATGCTGGATCAACTTGCTACTTCCCCCGTCATTATTTTTTATGATTCCAAAATGGCTCTTCGTCGGTGCCTTTTATAACATCACATACAGAAGTCTCTTGAGAAAAAATATCAGATTTGTAGAGTGTTCAATGCAATTTTTGTACAATTTATTCATGTAAACAAAATATAGTAATTCTGAGATTTCGTTTTTCACTCCGGCCCGCGATCTCCTTCCAAAAGTCTCGTCTGGCCCTCACTCTGAAAAGGTTGTCCGCCCCTGATTTAGATAGAGACTAGTGAAAACACTGGCGAAGCATAATTATGTTTTTCCATCATTTTTGACGGAGCGTGTACACTAGTCTTAGCATAAAACAGATGAGCCGCGCCAACCAGTGGACCGTTTTCAGTGAGTATTTTATATTATTCAATAGCCCTCCAAAAGGGTTGATATGCCATAACACAGATGAAGTAAATCAGGTCGGACGAACGCAAGGGAAACTACTAGTCACCATGCGCTCTGACTCTATCTCTCCGTACTTATATCTATCATACGCACTTTCACCGATATTGAGCACTCTCCGCCATCAATGTAGCAACTAGCCTCTGGGGTGCGGCTCAGTTCTTCTCTGATATAAAAATGTGAAACCAATATTTATTTACCAGCTTAGTTAAGTATCATTTTGCATTTTCTGAGGCGTCGGATATGATTAATGAGATGCATTACCCCTCCTTCTTTCTGTCAAACATCATTAGAAGTGTCATATATCCACTTATAATATAATGAGCACTTTCTCTGTCTGTTTGTCATTCTGTCTGTCAGTCTGTCTGTCCGTCCTGGAGAATTTTTGTAAACATAAAATTTGGGGTGGGGGGAGGGTAAATACTATTTACTTAATTTCTAAGTCAGAAACATGACAAATACATCAGGGCACATCTTAACAACTAAATAAACAGTAAATAATTTTGTGATTTGAACTCGCAACCGTAATGCCACAAGGTAATTTGAACGATTTTGTCCGACGCTCTACCGACTGAGCAAACGTCACAAAGTTAAAAGAATGATTTTGATTTAACTACTTACGCTAAAAAAATGCTTTTCTTCACTTTTTTTACTATGCAACGAATGATCTTAAAACGAGGCTACGCATCAAAACTGGTTCTTCGATATAGTGTGGGGTCTGCATTCGCGCTCGATTTTTTTTAAGAGGGAGGGGGGGTAAATACTATTTACTTAATTTCTAAGTCAGAAACAACAAATACATCAGGGCACATCTTAACAACTAAATAAATAATAAATAATTCCGACGCCGAAGTCATGATTAGAACTCGCAACCTTAACGTCACAAGGTAATTTGAACGATTTTGTCCGACTGAGCAAACGTTACAAAGTTAAAAGAACGAGTTTGATTTAACTACTTATGCTAAAGAAATGTTTTTTTTTCACTTTTTTTTTACTTAGCAACGAATGATCTTAAAACGAGGCTACGTATCAAAACTGGTTCTATTTTTTTAAAGTAAATAACGTAATGTTTATTTACTTTAAAATTAGTCCAAAACAATTTATTTGGGTTTACTTACTCATTTGTGAGGTCGGAAAAAACGTAGATTTCTTTTATATATATATATTTTCTTTAAATAAATAACGTAATGTTTATTTACTTTAACGCAGAAATAGCACAACTATAAAATTTTTTAAATAAAAACAATGATCGTCAAATAAAATATTAAGAAGGAAAATGGGGACGCAAATAATAATTAATAAAATGCCCCTTTTTGAAACCAATATGCACGCATCAGGAAGTTTCATCAAATGTTTGGCTGGCTTGGCAGGCCAGGAGCAAGCTCAAGGCGTTTCCACGAATAATGGCGATGAAGAGGCACTCGTAAAACAAAGTACATTCATGACTGACCGCGGTGTGGCGTGTCATTAAAAGACCAAGGCTGCCGAGGAAGTCGTGCGTGTCGGGGCCTATCACTCCACTCGTCTCCACGACAATCAGTTGAACACACAAGTTATTTATCTACCTCCTACAGCGGAAAGATGTGACACAAGGTCGGGAAAGTGGGATTAGATAAGCCAGCGCTCGAGAGGTGAGCAATCTGGCCATTTAAAAATTGCCTGGGCAGCCCCGTCGGCATTCCCCAGTAGGGGCGCCTCAGGCAGTAAGCAATAAACTTACTCCTCCCCAGAGTGGACCTCCTAGAACTGCACAGGACTAACCCATAGACCGGGGTAAATCAAGCCTCGAAGGCCAAGACAATACCAGTCTATGGGGTGTAGTATCCATCGGAACAGATACTACACTTTGATCTTGGCCAAGATGCCACGAATCACTTGAACACACAAATATGTCGAGAAGAAAGACATATTTTGACCGCTTACGGCTCTCTGCTGACGCTGATGCATGTCCAAGGTTTGTTGCCGATTCTGACGAGGGCACAAAAGTCTCGACACAGATTGTATCTGATATAAGTGACTTGCCGTTTGCAAAGGGAAACACTGTCAGGCCATCACGTTGTTTGCCATTCCCTTTGTCGAGGCGAGCTGGTTAAAAAAATGAACGTATGCGTGTTCATCTTGTCATAAATTGCTTTTAAGAGCGACTAATTCCTTCAGTCAACAAAGTTTCATTCCAAACCAAAAATTCTTCCAAGTCTGTAAAATATTTATACATATTCAAGATTCCCACATTCGGAGTTCGGACCGGTTTTGTGTGTGTGAAGTTTTATCATCCATTTTGTTTCTTTTTGTATGTGGATGGGAATTTGGTGTCTCTTAAAATGTGTATATATATATATATATATATATATATATATATGAGCTTCTTTCTAGGTAATAAATCGGTTCTAATAGTTGAATTTTGACTTCGTATGTAGATGGGAATTTGGTGTCTATATATATATATATATATATATATATATATATATATATATATATATATGAGCTTCTTACTAGGTAATAAATCGGTATATATCTGTTCCAATAGTTGAATAGTTTTGAGGAGGTTACATCGACTGAAATTTTGACTTCTCGATGTAAACCAAAATAAATCCTATATATATATATTAAAATAAACATAGTTTATATATATATATATATATATATATATATATATATATTTTGTTGGTGATTTTATTATTCCATTAATTGCGACAAAATATATGCTGTTTCATTAGCGCCCACAATGAACGCCAACTTTTCAAGCGACAATGGAATCCAAATGGCAAAGATTTTAAATTCGACCTCAACCGGAAATTGAAGATGAGGGAGGGGGACGGAGATAGAGCTCTGCCTATAGCGAGGACATGAGAGGGGAGGGGGGAGAAACATAGTTTATATATATATATATATATATATATAGTAGTAGTACAGTAGACCCTCGATATCCGCAGGGGTTATGTTCCAGACTCACCTACGAATAACGAAATTTGTTCGGAGTTCTTGCGCCAACATCATTTTGTATGGATGCATTTGAAGATCATTGTGAAGAATTCTTTGCAAACTTCTTTTGGAAAGCCTAAGAGACTGGACGCGTTTAAATGTCGAACGGAGTGGAGACTGTGGAACTGAAGCTCTTACCGCTGCCACATTTTCTGGAGTTCTGGCGGTGCGAGGTCAGCCGGTTGATTTTCGTTTCAATGCAGATGCAGTAACTCTGAAGTTGGTAACCCATAACACGATCGTGTTTCGAGCTGGTACGGGATCAAGTTTACCAAGATTGAAATGCTCGTGTGTTGCAGTCGCAAATTCTTTTGTTTTGATAAACGTTTCCACAATGAAAGCGCAATGCTCACTAGTTCAGTTCATGGCAGCAACTGAAAAAGAAACAAAATGGCGTTATATGAACTTTTCAAAAATGAAAACACTTTTTTGTTTCTTTACTTTCTTTGCTTTTTATTAAACCTACAAATGTGTCAGATCATTTTGCCTGACCCTATATATATATATATATATATATATATATATATATATATTGCCTGACCCTGTATATATATATATATATATATATATATATATTGCCTGACCCTGTATGTATATATATATATATATATATATATATATATATATTGCCTGACCCTGTATATATATATATATATATATATATATATATATAATAATAATAGTAATAATCCAGGTGAAAAATATCCACAGGGTGGTAATCCAGAGAATTTTAACCGGGTTTATAAAAGGTGCTCAATATCAAAATAGAGCTTTATATATGATAATTTTATTTACACAGACATGTACAAAATCTGCGACACTGGCATGTCGATGTTATCGATCAACAGTTACTATAAACTGAGATCTCATCAGGCAGGTTTCATTCTCTCCAGATATGATCTGAGGTTAAGATCGGATTCTAACTCTGCCTGATGAGAACTCAGTTTATAGTAACTGTTGATCGATAACATCGACATGCCAGTGTCGCAGATTTTGTACATGTCTGTGTAAATAAAATTATCATATATATATATATATATATATATACGGTTGCCTGACCCTGTATATATACAGTACGCCCCCAATATCCATGGGGGTTACGTTTCAGACTCGCCTACGAATAGCGAAAATCCACGAATAGATTTTGATGCCTCAAAATTAACTAAAAATAATGTTTTTGTACATTAACATGTTTTTTGGGGTTTTTTTTGCATGAAAGCCACCAAATTAGCGTAAATTAGCCCTTTCTGCTTGCAATTTGGTTGATTTTTCAAAAAACATATTTCAGTTTTGTAGAAAATTTGAAAATAATTTCGATTACCAATGCTTTTGTATGAGCCGCATTTAATATGAATCCTACGGAATAATTAGCGTTTTTAGTTACGTTTTTTTGCCATATTGGCCTTCGTTGGACTTGAACGATTATCATATTTGTAAGTTCTACCGAATTTATGAAGAACATGTTAAGTCAATGCTTATGATGAAAATCCGCGAACTTGTGAAATCGTGAATGGTGAGCCGCAAATAGCAGGGATCCACTGTATATATATATAATAATAATAATAATAATAATCCAGGTAAAACATTCACAGGATAGTAATCCAAAGAATTTCAACCGGGTTTATAAAAAGTGATCAATATCAAATAGAGCTTTTATATATGATTATTTTTATTTACACAGACATGTATAAAATCTGCAACACTGGCATGTCGATGTTATCGACCAACAGTTATTATAAACTGAGATCTCATCAGGCAGAGTTAAAATCCGATCTTAACCTTAGATCATATTAGGTTCTTTCCAAAATATGATCTACGGTTAAGATCGGATTCTAACTCTGCCTGATGAGATCTCAGTTTATAATAACTGTTGATCGATAACATCGACATGCCAGTGTTGCAGATTTTGTACATGTCTGTAAATAAAAATAATCATATATATATATATATAGAGAGAGAGAGAAGGGGGTTGTGTAGCATCAGTGCAGTTCCAACGAGAGATTATAAATGATAAATATAAATTATATTTAAAAAACTTAAAATGTTAAAATGATAAGATAATAAATAATTATTGAAAAAGTTTTTTTACTAGTGTTGGTAACCACAATTCTTTAAATATATATATATATATATATATATATATATATATATATATATATATAAACATATATATATATATATATATAAACATATATATATATATATATATATATATATATACAAACATTGCATTACGCTTAGATTGATAGCTTATTATTAATTCTCTTAAGGGGCCGGTCCTTGTCAAAAGAGGGTTATAACAATATTTTATTTTAAAAATATTTTTTCATTTTATATATATATATATATATATATATATATATATGAGGGTAAAATGCACAATATATCATAAAAATGAAATGCTGTGAAAGATAAGATGTGTAAAAAAAAAGACAAACGGAAAAAACAAATTTTAAATACAGAAAAAAATCATCAAAGAAACAAGAGATTTTACCGGTTACGTTTATCAAATTTGTATGTGATTTGTTATAAAAATGCATCGTTCTTCCGTCCATCCACTTGTTCTAATTGGTTTCTGTTTGTGTTTTGTTATAGGTAGCCGCCAACAGACCCGCCCCCACAATGCTTGGAGCAGCAGCGTTGGCCAAAAAGGTCGAGGATTGCGAAGATTTTGATTGGAATAATTTAGATGACATCCTCGGAGAACTCACAGAAAAAGAGATTGAAGAGCTCAATGGAGATTTCGATCCAGACGTAAGTATTTTTACTCGGAACACAAATTGACACACACATTTGAAGTATAGCACCATTTATGTTTGTTTATGTATATATATATATATATATATATATATATATATATATATATATATATATATATATATAAACACAATATAAACCTTATAGACCTACTTACAAGAATTGCCCACTATGCACTACAGAAAAATTCAGGATCATACAGGCAATTAATAACCCTTCCATAAACTGTATGAACATCAAAACTGAGGTCTTAAAACTATGCACACACTAAAGAAAATTTCTACTTAGCTAAATGAACTAATAACTAAAACACATAACTGACTGAATAGCGTTATGTTATGAACGGGAAACAGAAGGAGTGTCTCTTGGGCTTGAGTGTGATTAGTCTCTAAGACACAACCTCCATTCCATATAACATCACGCTTATTTTATTCTAAATTCAAACTTTTTGGGGTTTTTTCCCCTTCATAACATAACGCTGATTTCATTTTAAATATAAAAGGTTTTTTTTTTATAAATCCCACGATATCAGTCTTGTAAAGTGTGGGCGAAACTAATCGACTGGCAAAAATATATATATATTTTTTTTTTCATCCCCTAAATCTTTTAATTATGAAAAATTCAACATTCTTCACTTCATTATTGCATTAATAAAGTTTTGTACCCCCCAAAAAATAATGAAATATATATATACACGGACATTCTTTCTCACCAAGTCAATACCACCAGACGATGGAAAAAAAAAAGAAGAAAAAAAACTCTCTGACGAGGAATATTTTATATTCGAAAGCTCAGTTTAAAATAAATAAATGTTATTTATTTATTTCAACAAATTACATTGTTATGGTTTTTCAAAAAAAAAATGTTTATACCTTTACGAAACAATGGTTTATAATAATGTGTCTACTCCTTTCTATTATATATATTTTTATCGATATAATTATAAATATTTGTTTTTATCTACATACGTATACGTTTCATCCTTACGGGAATCGTCAGTGTAGAGATGATTATTTATATCGGTCGCAGGACTTGAACCTCGGAACACGAGTCATGTTTATAACTAAAATTCCGACGCTTGAGCCCTCGCGGCCACTATCAACAACCGGATAAATCAACGAGAGATTAAACCTGTTAAAGGCAGCCATCAAGAAAGTGTTCAACTGCTGAAGGAACGTGCATTTAAAGCTAGGATAACGGCTGTGTTAATACTACTTACTACAGTGCCCAGCCTAGATTTGGGGGCGACGAATAATTATAAATATTTGTTTTTATTTTCATACGTATACATTTCATCCTTCTAGGAATCGTCAGTGTAATCATGATTATTCATACTGGTCGCAGGACTCGAACCCCGGAATACGAGTCATGTTTATAATTCAAATTCAAAAAAACAGTATCTTCATAACACCTGGAGATCGATCTTTGGCCAAGCCGTAAGACTTCGACTATGAAAAAAAAAGAAGAAAACAAAACAAAAAGGAAAATATTGTCTGTACCATGAATAAGGTTTTTAAAACCTTAAATTTGGATTTAAAAAAAAATTATTTAATAAATATTTCATTTCAAAATCTTGTGTCATGTTAACTGATTCTAAAATTTCAAAATATATATTTTTCGTTTTTTGCTGTTGCCTTGAAATGAAATCTAAAACTCGTCGTCGTCGTTCTGTTTCAGAATTCTCTGTTGCCTCCTTCGCAAAGATGTCGTGACCAGACGAGCAAGCTTCCGACTGGGCCGTTGAACCGCAAGAAACTGCTGGCCTTTCTCGAGAAGAAAGCGAAAGAAGAGAAAGACTGGGAAGAACAGAAACCTTACACAGGAGAGAAGAAAGGTGAGCAGACCCCCACCCCCACACGTGCTCAGATCTATCCCTGATATTGAGCGCCTGCTCTTGTAAATTTAGTTACCCATATCAATGGATTTATATATATATAGTAGAGAAAATAAAGGCAAAAACAAAGTAATTACAGCAAACTGCAACTCACTGCTTTGAGTTTTTTGGACCTTTTAAAAGCGCAGTTTAATATATTGTTTTTTGTTTTTTTTTACCCCTATTTTTGGGGGGAGGGGGCGGGGGGCTGGAATGTAAAATCTGGTAAATATATATCCGTTAGTTTGAAAAACGTACATTCGTTTAATGTTTGGATTTTAGTCTGTTCGGATAAAGTTCAGAATACATTTTATAATGAAGTTTTCATGTATGCTTCTTTTATTTTATACAGGGTGGGCAAAAATAAGGGTCCTATTTTTTAAAATTCATAACTTTTTTATTTATTGATTTTTTTTAATTTTTTTTTTTAGAATAAGTAAAGGACCCCTTCCGAAGCAAGCATGAGCCATATTAGCCCTAAGGAACGTACCCTCATTTAGAAAACATTATTTTTGCTTAAAAAACTCAAAACAGTGTAAAAAACAATATTTTAGTTTTTGTAAGTTTTAAGAAGTGTTTTTCGGCTAAAATTTGTTTTGTTTATTTCAAAAAATCTCGGAAGGGTCAGTCTACACACACATAAAGTTTGGTGAGTTTAACTTTTATTTTGTGGAAGTTATTCAAATTCAAGTTATTCAAATTTAAAGATAGGACCCTTATTTTGGCCCACCCTGTATATATATATTTGTTTCATTTTACTTCAGTCGAAGTTCTCAGAAATCAAGGAGCCCCTTCTTGGGGCTAACACTTGATCTCTATATGAGATACATAGATATTCGAATATTTAATTAAAGTTCTCCTTTATTTGTCAAATGTTGAGTTAGTTAAAAACATTAATTTTCCTCTCAATTGACCCGTGAACTATGTTATAGTATATATTTCTTGTGGTCTCTTGGTCTTACCGGATTCCAGGACAAGAATTCATCTAGTCTGGTGGAGTATTCAGCTAAGTGATGTTACTTGAGGTAACATTACTTGGAAAAGGTGTACCATTCCTCGTATAAGCAAGTGTATAGCCGTGACGAATGGGATCTTATTTGGTCAGAGTTTACTTGTAGGGGAAGTATCCTCATATTCGGTTATCTTGACAAACCCTTGTACAGAGAGACCGAAGACACTCGAGGAAAATAATTTGTGGAAAACTCTCTAGAGCTCTTTCGACTATCATCTCGTCAGGAGAAACCAATAGTATAAATCAATCAATAATATTAGCGAAAATGAAGGAGGAATTTAAAATCTATCCTGTGCCAGTAATTGGAGCGTTTTGAGGTGCTTCATAGAGCGGATTTCAAAAACCATTTAAAAATTTTGGAATCTGTCTCCATTACTCTGTAAAAGTGCTAACTCTCTTTGGAGAACTTTGACCCTAACCCTTTTATCCCATGCTGTGCTGTTTTAAACGACTATTGAATTAAATTCATTTTAATCGCATTTTAGTATTTGCTGGCATTTCAATTTCCCCCTTAGCTCTTCATTTTCGCTAATATTATTGATTGATTTCTCCTGACGAGATGATAGTCGAATCACTTTCAAAAGCGTGTATAAATTTTGTACCTCCAAACATTTGTTTATATATATATATGGGGTAAGGTACACGATAATTCATGAAAATGAAATGCCGTGGTAGACAAAATGTGTGAAAAATGACAAATGGAAAACAGGTTAAAGTGCAGAAGAAAAACAAAAACAAAACCTGTTTTCCATTTGTCATTTTTCACACATTTATATATATATATATATATATATATATATATATATATATATAATCAGGTTTAACTGTTTAAACCGTTAAGAAATTGATGACGTTAAAGAAAGTGCATACAATTCAAACGCATAACTACCTAATGGCTAAGAATATATATATACATATACATATATATATATATACACACATATATATATATATATATATATATATATATATATATACACACATATACATATATATATATATATATATATATATACACATACATATATATATATATATATATATATATATACACATACATATATATATATATATATATATATATACACATACATATATATATATATATATATATATATATATATATATATATATATATATATATATATATATATATATATATATATATATACACACATATACATATATATATATATATATATATATATATATATATATATATATGATCAAATATAAACCAAAAGTAAAACTTTTAGTAGATGGAACCTATTGTGAAGAGGTTTAGCTCAATATACAAGATAAAGCAATTGTAGACAAACCACATATCTTTTTTATGGAACTTTTCTTTTCTTTCACTGCATTTTTTAATAATATTTTTCATATTTTTCAAATATTTGAACTTTAGTTTTTTTCGAAAGCCAACTTATCTATCTGTATTTCTCCTCTGATGATAAGATCTCGATCTTTGAAAAGCCTTGGCTTAAGGAAAGAATAATAAACACTAGTTTATTACTGAATACACCTTGCATTGAACAATTGAAATTTGGACAATCGTCGCATATTTATCACTCTTTTTTCTTCTATCTCTCTCTCTCTATATATATATATATATAATATATATATATATATATATAATATATATATATATATGAATTAAAAAGTAAACAGCAGAAGACCTAAAAACTCAATGTTTCGCCCAACTGTTGTGTGGGCTTTTTCAAGAGGGAAAAAATGCTGAAGTTGGCATTTTTTATTTTTTCTATTTTTCTGATAATCCTTTTTTTTTCTGATAATTCTTATTTTTCTGATAATCCTTTTGTTTTCTGATAATTTTTATTTTTCTGATAATCCTTTTTTTTCTGATAATTCTTATTTTTCTGATAATCCTTTTGTTTTCTGATAATTCTTATTTTTCTGATAATCCTTTTTTTTCTGATAATTCTTATTTTTCTGATAATCCTTTTTTTTTCTGATAATTCTTATTTTTCTGATAATCCTTTTTTTTTCTGATAATTCTTATTTTTCTGATAATCTTTTTGTGTCAAAATCCAAAAAAATATCATAAGCACTTTTGATTCTTCATCGAATCATCTTCAGGCGACCAAAAAAATGAACAATGAACAAAAAAGTTTACGAAAAGAATAGAAACTTTCAAAACAAAAGATTTTTGCTCTTTTGTTTTTGTCGCCTGAAGATGATTCGACGAAGAATCGAAAGTGCTCGTGATACTTATGGAACATTCATTGATTGTTTTGATTTTGATATAAAAAAAATTATTAGAAGAAAAAAAAAAGATGGTGGTGAGAAGGATAGCGAGCGTCGTGTCGTCGATAGTGTTCGACGCTCGAGCAGAAGTTTGGGTGCTTATGCTGATTAGCGGCCATATAAAAAAATATTTTTATATAAAAACAATAATATATACTTATTAAGCATTATATTCTTACTCACTGTACGAAAAAGTAGAAAAAAATATCCACTAGAACTTTAATTACAAGTATTTTTCCATTCTGCGTATCATAACAGCGACTCGTTCAGTAAACCTCCATCTTGTTTTTTTAAGAAGATTTCAGTTATCTGCCCTTGAAATTTAATGTTTAATTTTTAATTTTTTTTTTTTTTTTCAGGCAAAGCTTTTGTCCCCAAAGAACCTCCAAAAATCGATAGCGTTGTTGAAGACGACGTACAGACTGAGTGGGATGACATCCTATCAAAAGCTACGGAAGAGGAACTGGTCGACCTGGCTGGTAAGGGGCAGGGCAGCATTATCATCGTTTCTCTCTTTCCCTCCCCTATCTCTTTTTTCTTTCTCTCTCTCTCTCTATTTCTTCTTTTTTCTCTTTCTCTTCCTCTCTCTTCTTTTCCCTCTCTCTTCTTTCTCTTTTTTCTTTTTTTCTCTTATTCCCTTTTCTCTTTCGTTTTGTTTTCTCTCTTTTTTCCCCTTTTTCTCTCTTTTTTTCTTCTCTCTCTCTCCCTCTCCCTATTCCCTTCTCTCTCTGTTCTATCTTGATTCTCTCTTTCCCTCCCCTATCTCTTTTTTCTTTCTCTCTTCTGTTCCCTTTTCTTCCTCTTTCTCTTGTTTTCTCTTCCTTTTCCTTTTTCTTCTTTTTGTTCTCTTTCTCTTTTCTTTTTCTCTTATTCCATTTTCTCCCTTTTCTCTCTTCCTTTCTCTCTTTTCTCTCTCTCTTCTTTTTGTTTTCTTTTCTTTTTTCACTCTTTTTCTCTTTTTTTCTCTTTCTCTTTTTTCTATCTCCCTCTCCTTATTCCTTTCTGTCTCTTTTATCTTGATTCTCTCTTTCCATTCCTTCCTTCCTTCCTTCCTCTCCATTTTTCCATATATCCGTTTCCTCGGGTTCGGGTTTACTCTCTCTCCCAATCCCTAATTTACTGACTATTTTTCCGTTTCTTTCTTCAGCTGTCTTGGGTTTCCATGGAATGTTGAATCAGGTGCAGTACAACGCTTCCATTGAAGACAAAGAGATTGTCGGAGGTTTCAAAGGTCAGTATTCAGTTTGCGGATCCACAACTCTGGAAGCAGTTTTACCCCCCCCCCCCCTCATCCTCCTTCCAACTCTGACTATTGAATAAATCTCCCGATTCAAAAGTTGGTTGGTTGAAAAAAAAAAAAAAAAAAATCAATTATCGACTTAGTTTTTAAAAACCCAACACCCACTTCCTGGAAAAATTTGCTAACTCCAAACTCCAACACCGCATCTTAAAGATTGGGAGTCGACTAAAAAATATCTGATTTCTGACTTAGTCAGTTAAAAAAAAAAAATAAATAAAAAACAACAAAACAGCTTTAACTACTTCAAAAATTGCTGACTCCGACTCCGACTCCGTTTGGGGTTAGAAATTTAGTTAAAAGCAATTTGATTAACGATTGTGAAAATCCCGGCCCCAAATTCCTGACTCCAATTTCCCAACTCGGCAGGCTGAAAGAAATCCGATCCAATTTTCAGCGAAAAATCACTGAGCGCGAAGAGGAGAGGAATCAAAAAGGGAGATAACTGAATGACATTTCCTATTTCTGAAACTACAACTTTGACATGGATGCCATGTGTTTTGGATGACAATAGCATAACATGGAATTTCTCTCTAAGTTTAGGTTAATGAACAGAAGTGAAACAGGGATTGCCTGTTTCATGCCTTAGAAAGTGTTGAAACATTAGGATAATTAATTGGATGATTAATTCAGAAGAAAATCAGACGAAAACAAAATTAATTTCTCCTTCTGAAAATTTTGATGCTTATATATAGAAATACGCAGGTGAAATATGGCAGTTCAAAATAAATTAACATGAAAACTCTTTGATATATTTACGTATCGGGCAAAAGTAGGTATCTACACCAAAAATTACGGAAAATTATTGAGTAGAATTTTAATTAAAAATATAAATCAGTTTTATCATATTTGTGATTCTCCATTGACATGAGCGTAAAAGGGAGAACAGGGGAGATAAGTCAGTAAAATGCACTGGGGAATCAAAGATGATGAAACTGATTTATATTTTTAATTAAAATTCTACTCGATAATTTTCCATAATTTTTGGTATAGATCCCTAGTTTTGCCTGATACGTAAGTATATCAAAGAGTTTGTGTCTCATTAGTAAAAAAAAAAAAAAAAAAAAAATCAGCAATTAATTTTATTAATTAGATTTTTTTTTTAATTTTTTTTTTTTTTTGTAATTCTTATTTTTTTTTTCTTTCTTTAAATCTCAGGCGTGGCAAAACATGAAGATTTGAAAGTTTTTGAAGCGCAAGCACCGAACACAACCGATTACGAAGCAAGCTTAAAACAATTAAAAGAGAACGACCCGAAACTAAAGCATTTGAATCTAAATAACATTAAGGTAAGTAAACAATAATAATGGTCATCCCTATAACAGGCCAGGCGACCATGCAACTAGCATCTTTTACTGGAGGCGATGGGAATTTTCTTAGATAATTTATATAGCAGTTAAACTTCAAAATTTATAAACCAAATGTATTGGGTTGACCAAAAAGTTTGTTCGTTTTTTGAAAATCATCTTTCTAGCCTACTAAAGATCGCTTTATATTCCTATTCTTCAAATCCTGCATTTGGTGTAGCAAGTATGTTGTGTAATAAGAGTATGTTGTGTATTTTGCTTGTATTTCAGGCCTTGAAATAGAAGATCAAGCAGAGCACTACCGACATCTGATGTTTTTTTTTACTACAAAAAAGGAAGAAAAAAAAAAAAGCTACAAAAACCTAGGCTGTGCTAAAAAAATAATTAAAAACGACAAATAGTCAATCTTTACGCAGGGTCGACGTGCCTTTGAAGATTTATCACGTGGTTGGTAAGTTGGGAAAACCAAGGGCATACCTGTTGCCTTTATGCTGTGATCCAACTGGTTAGACGATTAGAAAACAAATTGCGTGGGCGATGCAAGAAATAGTCCACCAAATTATTGTCTTCCTACACCAACCACTCAGATGTAAACATGTCTATTTACAGCAAAAGAAATGGTTAGCTTGATTCCGAAAAAGAAAATTTTTCAATGAGACATGCTCCTCGCTCTGGTTGGCCAAAGATGATCGAAAGCCGTAGTTGATCAACATTGCCGTTTTACAACCAGACAAATCGCAGACATTCTCAGAATTTCCAAATCGAGCGTGGAAAATGAATTGCATAAACTCGGTTATGTTTCGAAACTTGATGTTTGGGTTCAACCTTCCGAAAAAACGAACAAACTTTTGGGCTAACCCAATAATTTATGATTATTTTCTTTTTTTTATGGAAGTCGCTCGAGACAAGGCATGAAGCCACTTCATATAAAGAGAAAAAAACTGACCCTAAAAACGGCAATTCTTCCCCCTTTGTCACAAACATCACTCATAGAATATGAGGACTAAAGGACAAAATAAGGGAAACGAGAGTTACGCGGCTGCCAAAAGTAAACTAAAGTTAGTCACTCTCTGCTCTCCTGTCTTACAGTTGTGTCAAGATTAGCTCCTATAGATATAGCTAGTTTGGAATGAATACGATGGGCTTATATTGAAGCGATTAGCTCCAAATACATAATAATATAAAATCTGAGCTGAAATAAATTTGATGTGTTAGAATTCTCTTTCAGAATGAAATTTTCTACTAACCAAGGAACTCTCAGCCATTCTTTTAATATTTGTTTTGATTATTCATCTACATGATAAGTATGTAACTTAGAATTTTTGCTTTTTAAAAAAAAAAACCCCGATAAATTAGTAAAATGAAGAGAACGATTTTGATGTTGACGGTTTTGGTTTTTTAGGGGTTTAATTTGATGGGAAATGAAAATTTACTGAAGAAACTTTTTATATTTTGGAATTAAATAATTCAAAATGGTCGATATGCATTTTTAAACCTAAGTGTGACAAATCTACCTGATCCGGAGATATTTTTCTAAGCCTAACAACAACAACAACAACAACATCATCATCATCATCATCATCATCATCATCATCATCATCATCATCATCATCATCATCATCATCATCATCATCATCATCATCATCATCATCATCATCATCATCATCATCTGGTTTAACATCTGTTTTACATGCCGGCATGTGTTGGACGGCTTTTAGAAATTGACTTCCAAACTAACCTATCTCTGACCAGGTATTTATTTATCCCTCTTTCTTTCAAGCCCATTCTTATCACTTCTTCCCATGTTTTCCTTTGCATTCCCCTGTGAACTGACCCTGGTACCTCAACTGTTCTACATCTACTAACCCAAGAAATCTCATTCATTCATTCATTGCCATACCACCGATATATATATATATATATTATTTTGTAACACAAAGTACTTGTAGTAGCTCAATAGTTTAACTAGAGTTCTGCTATATTCAGTATTTTTATGTGGTTCAATACCACATCATTATCACAGAGGACAGATTCACGTCATTTTTTAAAACTTATTTTTTATTTCGCAGACAATTGTTTCGGCTAACATCAAAATATTTGCAAAATGCTCCTATGCATTTATTTATTTTTTGGTGTGGCTATCCTCAGTGCAAATTGTACAAAACAAATTCAAAAAACTTTAAAAACATACAAAAATTGGGCGATTATAGCCCGAATTACAGTCGGTACTCATTATCAACTTTATATATATATATATATATATATATATATATATATATATATATATATATATATATATATATATATATACATACATGGAATTATGGTTTCTTTACATTTTTTTAAAATAACATGTATGTATCCTATCTTTTTATATTTCTAATCATTTAGAATCGGCTATTCTTAAAATTAATGTATATATTTTAACTGACCGTCTTTGTTGTAAAAGATGACGTGAATCTGTCCTCTGTGATATTGATGTGGTATTGAACTACATAAAAATACTGAATATATATATATATATATATATATATATATATATATAGTCATCCACATACAGACTGTTTCGCTGTTTCACAGCTCATCAGTGTGGCTAGACCAGTTAGTGCTTCAAGCCGGGATCGAAACGCAACCGTCGAGCTGACAGTCGGCGATGTTAACCCCTACGCCATCATGCGACACTGACTGAATGTAAGTTGTATCTCAATGTAAACATTGCAATTGCCGGAGCTCGAATTAGTGTTTACCTAATGAGCATTGCCTTTTTTTACGCTAATGGCAGTTGGCGATACCCTTACAAACATAAGCTCTACCCGGGGGGGGGGGGGAGCTTTATATAGTCATCCACATACAGACGGTTTCACTGTTTCACAGCTCATCAATATATATATATATATATATATATATATATAGATTTAATTATATTTCAGAATCGAATAATTAAAAAATGATCGATATGTCGTAAAACACGTCTGCCGTCAAATTTCATATCGTTGCCTGTTTTTTTTTTTCTTTTTCAGGGCATTCCAAAAGAGAAGCTGATCGAAATTGTCGACACGCTCAAGACAAACACACATTTAGAGATTTTGGAAATTGCCAGCGTCGACGCCACGGATTTCGTGGCCAAGGTAAGTCAAAACTATAATTATACGCTAAGGCAAATTTATATTTGTGTGTACGTTATCCCCCTACTCTCTTTTTTTAAAATTGTCATTGTTAAAAGAATTGCTCATTTTTTTTTTTTCCGTGGCAATTTTTTATGTCAATACGAAAAAAAAAAAATTAAATTAAAATTTAAATAAAAAGAAAAAAATCTGATTTTATTATTTGTTAATTAATATTTGAAAAAAAAAACAAAACAAACAATTTGTTAATTATTTAATATTTTTAATTAATTAATTACCACAGAAAACAAATTATTTGCCAAAAAAATACAGCATATTTTTTGGGAGTCTAACACCACAAAAATAGGCCAAAATAATATGGCATATTTTTTTTGGGGGGGGGGGGGGATGGGGCTAACACCGGTGGAAATGTCATGACATCAAATTTGGCCACCATGACCAAGTACAGTTATTCAACACAACCAAGAAAACAGTTAAAAAAAACAAAATTAATCTGTGCAAATGCATTTTCATCCGGCTGTACAATGTATCTTTTTTATAAACAAACGTTTGTATTATTTTCTTCTATTACCCCAGAGCAATGTAATGGTGTTGTTGTTTTATTTCTTTTTCAGGCGATAGCTGAAGCCATTAAAGATAATAAGACTTTGCAAATCTTAAATATTGAATCCAATTTCATCAGTGGGGAATCCATTGTTGAAATCCTTCGAGGAGTCAGCAGCCATAAGGCTCTTAAAGAATTTCGAGTTGACAATCAGGTAAGAATCGGACGACTTTTCGATCATTTATTTTAATGTACAAGGTGACTCCCCCCCCCCCCCCATAAATGACACCCATGGAATCGTGAATAAAAATTACAATCCTTTCTCCATTTATTTTTTCTATTCGCTTCACAAGGGCCACATTGCCACTGAGACGTAAGGGGCTACTGTTAATTAGGGGCCATACCTACAGGGGTATCCTAAATAGAGAGTTGTGCAGCGAGATGTTTGTTCACATTACATTTAAATTTCTGCATGTTGGTACAGTCTGGGAAACAGTGAACAGGAAGGGGATTCCAAAAGGCGAGCAGTACAAGGCAGAAAGCTATTTAGAGTAGAAAGACTCCCAGCATCTCGGACCTCTACAGTGAAGAGGTAGGATTTTTCTGATTGTCAGTTCAGCCCCTTACTGTCCCAGCGCCGCAATGCTGCATCCTGTACTTGTTTTACTTGTTGTGTACTTTCATGGAATGTGCTCCGAGGAACTTGCTGCATCGGTGCCCCCTTCCATGAACGTACACAACAAGTAAAACAAGTACAGAGGCTCGAGTTTGGTAGATAGTGTGCGACCTATTAGATTAAAGGCTCTTCTATGGACCCTGTCTAAGGGGAAGGGTTAGGGTTTGGGTTAGGGTTTAAGGTTAGGAGTTGGTGCATTTCATCATTAGTCCTCCAGTCTTCAGTAAGTCGCAATTCTTCATATCGCCCGCACCGAGGATTGAACCTTCAACCTTCAGATGACTATCACTGAATTTTACTTAGTACTATATCCACTGTGCCACAGGTCCTTGCGTACGTGGATTAAATAAAGTCAAATAACAGACTTGCAAAATGGGACAAACATGTTTTGCAGCCGAACCCAAACAGTCCATCAGCTTAAGATCCAAACGCCCATTTGTTTCTGAAACCCAACTGACCTCCCTTTGCCCGTCCTGCTGGAATATATATAGCTATCACTTGGACAGCACTGCGAGACTACTCGAGATTTATCAGTTGTTAATCTATGGACATAAAAACTGACTGTCCACGACGAGGCCCACCATTTGGTATGAACATAACTTTTGTAAAGTCTTAAGTGGCTCACAATCACAGCATTCAAGAAGACATTACTATTATCAAATTATTTTATTTATACTAAAAATATCAATACATATATTTATACATTATTTATGCAAGTCTGGTTGAATACCACAGAATTTTTGCGTTTTTTTATTTTATTAGTAATGTTCTCGATGCGATGAGCAAGCTTTCGGGTCTCCGGTGGTAGTTGGTATAATATGGCTCCGAGGGTTCTTATTTCAGTCATCTCTAGCGCTTTCGATCGTCGTGATCATCATTAGGAGTAGTTTTTTTTTTTAAAGAAGCTTGTTTTTGTGATTTTTATAATTTTCTCGAAAGTTTTGACAGGAAGAGGAAAAGAAAAAAGAAAGGGTGTTTGGTTGAGTCTATTGTTTATTTTTGTATTTATTAATTTTGTTCAGTTATATTATTTATTTTATTTATTTCATTTATTTATTTATTTTTTTTAATTTATTAATTTATTTATTTTATTCATTTATTTATTTATTTTTTTGGTGCTTCTTTCGTTTCACAACATGTTAGGCCTCTCTTAAAAAAAGGATAGCTAAAGAAATGTATAAACTTTGTTATGTACTTACATGGTAGCTTAAAAGAAGACTGTACACCAAAAATTACGCAAATTCATCCAGTTTTTATTAAATTTAAAATAAAAAACGATTTTATCTATCGTCACCATTTTGTATCTATCAATCGGCAGATTTAAAAAAGAAAAATTGAGTTATCTCCCTTGCCTTACAGTAAACTTAACTGGTTACAAAATGTCTAGCGATACGTAAAGTCGTTTTTTTCATCTTTTGTTTTTTATAATTTAATAAATATTGGATGACTGTACAATCTTATTTTCAGCTGACATTTAATATATTTTGTATATGTTCGTGTGTTTTGTGTGTTCCTTTTTTTCGGATTGAATGGATGCATATTCAGAATATCCGTTCTTGTTTTAAATCTTTCCGATTGTGTGTGTGTGTGTATATATATATATATATATATATATATATATATATATATATAATTATTAATGACAATATATGTATTAGCATATACTATCAGTTCCTTTTACTTTGTAGTCTCCTTAAAAGATTCAGCTCAATGATTGTCAATTATTGATAACAGAGCAAATATAATTGTTCGCACAATTTTTAGGATGTACTAGCTTTGAACGAAAAATTCAAAATGGTGTATTAGTGGGTTCCCCCACGTGTGAGTTTTTGCTCTCTTTTTATTTGTTTTTTGTTTGTTTTCACCCAAAAATGAACCACTGTATAGTGTAGGTTTTTTCAAGACACTTTAATCCAAGAACTTTTTACTTTTTGTGAATTTTTTCTGATGATTTTGTAATGTTGCAGAGACGATATTGACATAAAAATGTTGTTTGGCACAAGACAAATGAAACGGACCGTAAAAAATATATCTCAGAAATATTATGTTTTTTGGAAATGTGAAAAAATAAAAATAATAAAATAAAACGATGGTTATTGGAATATAATATGAACTGACTTTATATATATATATATATAATGTATACTTAGGCAGCAAGTCATTATCCAAGCAAGTGTTGTTGAATGTCACGGAACTTTCTCGTTTGTAAATCTTCTTCGTGAGGTTCTCAAACCGTCGAGCTATCCTTCTGGTTTCAGGTGGCAGTCCGTAGAGTAGTTTACCAATTGTTCTTAATTCAGAGATTTTTTTCGAGCGCTTTCGACCTTCTTAGTCGTCTTCAGGATTAGTTTTTTTTTTAAATAAGAAGACTTGAGTTAATGTTTTATAGGTATCGTTAAGGGCGAATGAAAGAAAAGAGAGGGTTTGTGGTTGAGTTGATTTTATTCTATCGTTTGTGTATTTGGTTTTATTATTTATTTATTTATTTTATTAATTCTATTGTTTATTTATCTATTATTATTTATTCCTATTACTATTATTATTTATCACAAAGCAATTCTGTGACGTTCAACAATGCTTGCTTGGATATATGTATATATATATATATATATATATATATAATTTTTTTTTCTTTCTTTTTTTTCCAGAAACCATCTGTTCTTGGAAACCAAGTAGAAATGGCGATCACTAAACTCATTGAAGATAATGACACGATCCTTCGATTTGGAATCTGGTTTGAGTATCCTGACGCCCGTGTCCGAGTACAGGAGAAAATACAAAAGAACAATGATCAGAGTAAGGAATCGGAAATGACCGTTTTGACTTTTTAAGAAATCATCTATCCTCGTTATAAGACGACGGATGTTTAGGGGCAGGGGTATTTATCTCCCTCACACAACGGGAAAATTAGACACAAAGTTAGGAAAGTGGGATTTGAAAAGCCACCGCTCTAGAGCAGGGGCAGGCAACCTCCGGCCCGCGAAGGCTTAGCGTCCTGCCCGCCACCCTGCTATGCTTTATTATTGCAATCCGGCCCGCGGACATCCCAGTAAAACTCATATCATTTTGTGACATAGACGTAAAAGTAGGTTTCAATTAAGATTTACAGTGGGATAAAAATGTATAAATATCAGCGAGCGATGATGCATGTATATTTCATTTTTCTTTAACTATTAATTTCAAATCCTTGGCCTGAGATAAAAATAGAAAAAGAGAAAGAGAGAAGCAAAGAGGAAACGAGAGACGAGGAAAGGGCATGAAACATAGAACCTATGTGAGGTGTGTCAAAAAACGTTTTTTTATGATTCCAAAATGGCTCTTCGTCGGCGCCTTTTATAACATCACATACAGAAGTCTCTTGAAAAAAAAAATCAGATTTGTAGAGTGTTCAATGCAATTTTTGTACAATTCATGTAAACAAAATATAGTAATTCTGAGATTTCGTTTTTCACTCCGCCCCTGCCCTAGAGAAAGAGCAGTCTGGCCGAACAAAAATTGCCTGTGCAACCGCGTCGATATTGCTCGCTATGGGTGCTTTAGGCGATTAGCAATAAACTAATCACTTCTCAAAGGGCAAGAAGGTAAAGCCTAGGAGAGTGGACCTCCTAGAACTGCATTATTTGGAAAGTTTATCTTTCCATTTAACATTGAATATTTTTGTATGCTTGTAAGTGTGATGGCCTAAGTTCAGGGAATTTCTGTCATTACTAACCAGCAGAGCGTTACCACTGTCAGCCAAAGGTAGAGTCTATCAGACATGCGTACGCAGTGTGATAAGGATGTATGGAAGTGAAATCTGGTCAGTGAGGGTTGAGGACATGTGTTGCATGAGAAATGATATATTTTACCAACAACCTCCTGTTCCATTTTTTTTTTCAATTTTTGCTCTAATAACTTGTTTTTATATAAATGACGGCTATAGAAAGCTAAAACAATCTGATACTTAAAAAAAAAAAAATCTTTATTTTCAAAACCTCAAATATTTCGGCGATATAATGCCTTCTTCAGAAACTTAGAAATTTTTTAACTTTTTCTTTTCTTTTTTTTTTAGTAACTTTTTTTTTATAAAATAAAATAGTTACCTTTACTGAAAGTTAGAAATCCGTGTTGTTGATATGGAGTCAGGATAAAATGTCTCGTCAAGAGGAAATGCAGCTGCGAAACGAAAGAAAAAGAAGAAGAAGAAAAGTTAAAAATATCTTTGAACTTTCGAAGATGTTGTTATATCGGCGAAAAATTTAAAGTCTCAAAATAAAAACAATAAAAAAATAAATATCGCTTTGGCTATGAGCGTCATTTCAAAGATGGCGTTATATCGACGAAAAATAAGATGGCGTTATATCGGCGAAAAATAAGATGGCGTTATATCGGCGAAAAATAAGATGGCGTTATATCGGCAAAAAATAAGATGGCGTGATATCGGTGAAAAATAAGATGGCGTTATATCGGCAAAAAATAAGATGGCGTGATATCGGTGAAAAATAAGATGGCGTTATATCGGTGAAAAATAAGATGGCGTGATATTGGTGAAAAATAAGATGGCGTTATATCGGCAAAAAATAAGATGGCGTGATATCGGTGAAAAATAAGATGGCGTTATATCGGTGAAAAATAAGATGGCGTAATATCGATATAAGATGGCGTTATATCGGCGAAAAATTTAAAGTCTCAAAATAAAAACAATAAAAAAATAAATATCGCTTTGGCTATGAGCGTCATTTCAAAGATGGCGTTATATCGACGAAAAATAAGATGGCGTTATATCGGCGAAAAATAAGATGGCGTGATATCGGTGAAAAATAAGATGGCGTTATATCGGTGAAAAATAAGATGGCGTTATATCGGCAAAAAATAAGATGGCGTGATATCGGTGAAAAATAAGATGGCATAATATCGATATAAGATGGCGTTATATCGGCGAAAAATTTTAAGTCTCAAAATAAAAACAATAAAAATAAAAAATCGCATTGCTTCGGCTCGCTATAAGCGTCATTTATTGAAATTCAACCAAAAACATTTCAAATTGTTTTTTTTTATCTTTCAGTCCGCCAAGCTCGTAAAAGCTCCGGAAAGGATGATTCTGCTGCCGCGACTTCTTGAGGACAACACCAGCAGCACCATCACCCCGCCCTCACTTTCCGAACCAAATAAGCGAGGACCGGCCCCCCCCCCCTTCTCCCCCCCCCTCCCTCATAGTTCTTTTCTTGCTGCTCTACGCCACCACCACCACCCTCTTCTTCTTCTTTTTTCCCCGCTACCCCCACCTCCCCCTCTTTCTACGGAACAATATCTTACTTCCTGCCTGTGCGTATATTTCTTCTTTTTTTTTTTTTTGCGTCTCGTGGGTAATCAAAAATGCTGGACGCACGGCTGCGTTACTTGTCGCTTCTACAGAAACCGTTTCAAGACTAAGATTCTTCTTGGCGTGCATCCCAGCAGAAAACTCACAACCCATCCCCGCACGAAAAAAAAAAATTTAAACTCGGATCCCTATCCCAAAGCAAAACTGAACCCCACCCCTACAAAAAAAAATTTTTTTTCATACATTGGACTCCACACGGTACCCCAACCCCACCCCTACAAAAAGAAATTTCTTTTCTATACCTTGATCCCTACCCTAACCCCAACCCTACCCCTTACAAAAAATTTTTTTTTTCATACATTGGACCCCACACGGAACCCCAACCCCAACCCCAACCGTCTCAATTTGATTCTTTCTTCATCTGTAACTCTATAACCAAAACCAAAAAAAAAATGACAACAAAAAAAAATATATATATATAAAAATAACAAAAATCATTTAAAAAAAAACTGTTTTTTTTTAAAAAAAAAACTTCCCTCCTTCCGCCTTTATGTTTATGTGGAATTGTCTTTCGCCCCAAGGAGGATTAAAGCCATTAACCTTTGTATCTGTGTGTCTGATGGAAGGGGGTCGTGGCTCCCCCCTCCCGCATGGCACTTAATAAAAACATAAATACCCATTGCTTTTGAGAGAGATTTATTTCCTTGTGTCTTCCGTTTCTTCATCTTTTATGTACCCCCCCCCCCTTCCTCCCGTTCATCATATGGAAGTTTCTTTGGAGATTTGCAGATGGATTTTATCAAAATAAAAATAAAACTATTTTTTTTATAATTATCTTTTAAATAATTTTTCAAATTATCTTTTATATATTTTTTTTTTAATCCAAAAATTTTTTAAATTATCTTTAACAAAAATTTTTCAATCAAAAGAATTTTTAAAAATTATTTAAAAAAATTTTTTCCTTAAATTATTCGAAATATTTTTTTCTTTTAAATCAATAAAATTTTTTTTTTAATTATCTTTAAAAAAAAATATCAAAAGAACGTTTAAAATTTTTTTTTTTTTAAATTATCCGAAATAATTTTTTCTTTTAAATCAATAAAAAAATTTTTAATTATCTTTAAAAAAAAATTTTCAATCAAAAGAATTTTTAAAAATTATTTTTTAAATTTTTTTCTTAAATTATCTGAAATATTTTTTCTTTTAAATGAATAAAAAATTTTTTTAATAATCTTTAAAAAAAATTTTTCAATAAAAAAAATTTTTCAATAAAAAAATCTTTTAAATTAATAGAACTGATGGAACAAGAACAATCTACCTCCGTGCATTAAATAAAGGGTTCAGTTCGAAATTCCATATAGATTCCTGAGTTCGACAACAAGCACCTGAAGAAAATCGGAGTTTACATCGGTCGAAACGTTGTGAATATAACAACCTAGATGAGAATAGTTGTCCGAATAACGCAAAAAATATAAGTTATCAAACTTTATTGCAAGAATTCCGAAAAATTATTTAAAAAACTTTTGAAATAATTAAAAAAAAAAAAATTTTTTTAATTATTTAAAAAATTTTTTTTTAATTTAAACAAAAATTTTTTTATTATTTTTTGAAATAATTTAAAAAAATTTTTTAATTATTTAAACAAAATTTTTAATTATTTTTTGAAATAATTTTAAAAAATTATCATAAGTTTTGTTAGAACAATTCTCTTATAAATGATTACTTTTCAGATATTTTTTTAATTATCTTGTTAATCATTTTTTAAAATAATCTATTTTAATTTAAAAGACTTATTTATCTTTTGAATAAATAAAAAAAAAATTTTCAAATAATTTTTTCCTTAACTTTTGGAGTACGATCATCATCATCACCACCATTATCATCATCATTATCACCATCATCACCACCACCGTCATCGTTGTCACCACCACCACCATCATCATCATCATCATCATCATCATCATCATCATCATCATCATCATCATCATCATATTTGGTTTAAGGTCCATTTTACATGCTGGCATGTGTTAGACGGCTTTAAGAAATTGACTTTCACGCTAACATATCTCTGTACAGGTCTTTATTTATCCCTCTTTCCCTCAAGTCCATCCGTATTTATATTGTTTCTCTTTGGACTATTGTCCTCGTGAACATTGACATTTATATTTTTACACCATTTCCCTCTTGGTGATTATTATTTTTAGGTGATTATTCAAAAAGGTTTCATATTACCAGTCGTCGGGGCCAGACTAAGTAATTTTTGGAAGCAAAGTTTGATTTGTCAGCTTAACTGCTATTTGGGTCTGACTTTGAAAATCCGACAAGATAACTTTATATGTGAGATAATTTTATTTGTTTTCACATTGAAAAAATGAGTTGTAGCTCAGTATGTTATTAAAGTACCAATAACATGGTACAACAATAACAAATGAAAAATTGGCTAGTCAGAAGCAAAGTCTGGTCTGTCAACTTAAATGCTCATATATACAAACATTGTTAAAACTAACAGAATTCGTCTGTTTAATTATACTTTTTTTATTTTAAAAATTTTTCTGATGGTCTTTTTTGTATTAAAATCAAAAAAAAATCATCCCATAGGTTTCACGAACGTTTCTGATTCTTTGTCGAATCATCCTCAGGTGTCAAAAGCAAATGAACAAAAAAGCTGGAGAAAGAAGAGAATTTTTTAAAAGACAGTAGAGAAACGCGCAGAGAACGTTTTCGCATTGTTTCAGGAAAGACGTTGACAATTTAAATTCAGCGACGCCGGAGTGGCATCACAGAATAAAATCACATTACGTTAAGCATTTTAAAATGTTGCCACTTGTTTAATATGGGATGTTATTAATTGAAGATTGTTATTTTTTATGTAAATAGCTTCGAGTATTTTTAATTTTTTTAAATTGGTTTCGGAATGTATTATTTTAGTGTTATTAACTAGAATTTGTCTTAAAATCAGAGGAAGGGCAGTTATGTTTTTGTAGATGTTGGTAAATTGAGCTAGAGGTTATAAGATGCATGTTGAGACGGTGGGATAGGGTAATGGTTGTAAAACCAATGTAGCTATTAGCTTTATTATAATTATTATGGGAGTTACATTCTTCCAAAAGGCATTTAAACTTATAAATAACATTGGTTCTTTCTAGTGGTTTTTGTGTTGGGGTGAAGTGGGGTTTTTTTACTAAAAGATTTTGAGTTTTAAATTTCTTAATGTAAATAATGAGTCTAATTTTATTCCATGATAAATGCCAGTATACTGAAATCATATGCCCTTAATAGGGTTAAGATGAAAATTCATATACACTAAATGTACAAAAGCAAGGAAATTCCCAAATTTTTACACTTTTATTGTCATTAAGGATATGTGAGCACAACAGGGCTATGTATTTTACTGGTAGGAATTTTTCTTCAGCGCACCTCACACATTTCATCCACTCATGCATAGAGATTTATACTGTAGTGATGTGATAATGAAATGGTTTGGTTGATATGTAGTCATATCCTTAATGACAATAAAAGTGTAAAAATTTGGGAATTTCCTTGCTTTTGTACATTTAGTATATATGAATTTTCATCTTAACCCTATTAAGGGCATATGATTTCAGTATACTGGCATTTATCATGGAATGTCATTACTTTTGTAAAGGCTATGCCTCAAGACAATGGTAATTTTTAAGTTTTTTTTTAATTTTATGGAAAACTAAGGTATATGGTAAACTGAAATTAAAATGCCATCAACTAGACCCTAGAACCTCTATCTCTGCCAAGAATCAGCTGAATCCATCAAATAGTTGATGAGATACAGGGTGGCACACACGTACGTACGTACATACACACGGATAACACAAAATCACTCCTGACCTTTCTGGATCTCTGGGTTGCCTTGACTAATGATGCTGAAATTCTACACACTTATAGAACCTATCAAATGAAAATTTTCTGCAAAGTTTTAAATAATTTGGTTTATTTGTTTTTGAGTTATGACTGATCAAAGAAATGAGATTTCTAGCATAGGTCGTTTTTGAAGTCTATTAAGGGATAGAGCGCTATCGCGCCTCCCTTGATTATTATTGTCAATTGGGAATATGTATTTGTGTAAAATAAAAAAGCCATGAAAAATATTGTACACAGATACATATCCCCAATTGACAACAATAAAAAGAATTTATCAAGATCAAGCTGTTGATTTAATTACAGTAAAACTCCTACGCCATGAACTCCATAGGTTATGAACTTCCTATGCTATGAACAAAATTAAATATGAACTTCCTATGCTATGAACAAAATTAAATATGAACTTCCTACGCTATGAACAACATTAAATATGAACTTCCTATGCTATGAACAAAATTAAATATGAACTTCCTACGCTATGAACAACATTAAATATGAACTTCCTACGCTATGAACAAAATTCAATATGAACTTCCTACGCTATGAACAAAATTAAATATGAACTTCCTATGCTATGAACAAAATTAAATATGAACTTCCTACGCTATGAACAACATTAAATATGAACTTCCTATGCTATGAACAAAATTAAATATGAACTTCCTACGCTATGAACAAAATTAAATATGAACTTCCTACGCTATGAACAAAATTAAATATGAACTTCCTACGCTATGAACAAAATTAAATATGAACTTCCTGCGCTATGAACAAAATTAAATATGAACTTCCTACGCTATGAACAAAATTAAATATGAACTTCCTACGCTATGAACAAAATTAAATATGAACTTCCTGCGCTATGAACAAAATTAAATATGAACTTCCTATGCTATGAACAAAATTAGATATAAACTTCCTATGCTATGAACAAAATTAGATATAAACTTCCTATGCTATGAACAAAATTAAATATGAACTTCCATACGCTATGAACAAAATTAAATATGAACTTCCTGCGCTATGAACAAAATTAGATATGAACTTCCTATGCTATGAACAAAATTAAATATGAACTTCCTACGCTATGAACAAAATTAAATATGAACTTCCTATGCTATGAACAAAATTAAATATGAACTTCCTACGCTATGAACAACATTAAATATGAACTTCCTATGCTATGAACAAAATTAAATATGAACTTCCTACGCTATGAACAACATTAAATATGAACTTCCTACGCTATGAACAAAATTCAATATGAACTTCCTACGCTATGAACAAAATTAAATATGAACTTCCTATGCTATGAACAAAATTAAATATGAACTTCCTACGCTATGAACAACATTAAATATGAACTTCCTATGCTATGAACAAAATTAAATATGAACTTCCTACGCTATGAACAAAATTAAATATGAACTTCCTACGCTATGAACAAAATTAAATATGAACTTCCTACGCTATGAACAAAATTAAATATGAACTTCCTGCGCTATGAACAAAATTAAATATGAACTTCCTACGCTATGAACAAAATTAAATATGAACTTCCTACGCTATGAACAAAATTAAATATGAACTTCCTGCGCTATGAACAAAATTAAATATGAACTTCCTATGCTATGAACAAAATTAGATATAAACTTCCTATGCTATGAACAAAATTAGATATAAACTTCCTATGCTATGAACAAAATTAAATATGAACTTCCATACGCTATGAACAAAATTAAATATGAACTTCCTGCGCTATGAACAAAATTAGATATGAACTTCCTATGCTATGAACAAAATTAAATATGAACTTCCTACGCTATGAACAAAATTAAATATGAACTTCCTATGCTATGAACAAAATTAAATATGAACTTCCATACGCTATGAACAAAATTAAATATGAACTTCCTGCGCTATGAACAAAATTAGATATGAACTTCCTATGCTATGAACAAAATTAAATATGAACTTCCTACGCTATGAACAAAATTAAATATGAACTTCCTGCGCTATGAACAAAATTAAATATGAACTTCCTGCGCTATGAACAAAATTAAATATGAACTTCCTACGCTATGAACAAAATTAAATATGAACTTCCTACGCTATGAACAAATTTAAATATGAACTTCCTACGCTATGAACAAAATTAAATATGAACTTCCTACGCTATGAACAAAATTAAATATGAACTTCCTACGCTATGAACAACATTAAATATGAACTTCCTACGCTATGAACAAAATTCAATATGAACTTCCTACGCTATGAACAAAATTAAATATGAACTTCCTACGCTATGAACAAAATTCAATATGAACTTCCTACGCTATGAACAAAATTAAATATGAACTTCCTACGCTATGAACAAAATTAAATATGAACTTCCTATGCTATGAACAAAATTAGATATAAACTTCCTATGCTATGAACAAAATTAGATATAAACTTCCTATGCTATGAACAAAATTAGATATGAACTTCCTACGCTATAAACAAAATTAGATATAAACTTCCTATGCTATGAACAAAATTAGATATAAACTTCCTATGCTATGAACAAAATTAGATATAAACTTCCTATGCTATGAACAAAATTAAATATGAACTTCCTGCGCTATGAACAAAATTAAATATGAACTTCCTACGCTATGAACAAAATTAAATATGAACTTCCTATGCTATGAACAAAATTAAATATGAACTTCCTACGCTATGAACAAAATTAGATATAAACTTCCTACGCTATGAACAAAATTAAATATGAACTTCCTACGCTATGAACAAAATTAAATATGAACTTCCTATGCTATGAACAAAATTAAATATGAACTTCCTACGCTATGAACAAAATTAAATATGAACTTTCTATGCTATGAACAAAATTAAATATGAACTTCCTATGCTATGAACAAAATTAAATATGAACTTCCTATGCTATGAACAAAATTAAATATGAACTTCCTACGCTATGAACAAAATTAAATATGAACTTCCTACGCTATGAACAAAATTAAATATGAACTTCCTATGCTATGAACAAATTTAAATATGAACTTCCTACGCTATGAACAAAATTAAATATGAACTTCCTACGCTATGAACAAAATTCAATATGAACTTCCTATGCTATGAACAAATTTAAATATGAACTTCCTACGCTATGAACAAAATTAAATATAAACTTCCTACGCTATGAACAAAATTCAATATGAACTTCCTACGCTATGAACAAAATTAAATATGAACTTCCTACGCTATGAACAAAATTAAATATGAACTTCCTATGCTATGAACAAAATTAGATGTAAACTTCCTATGCTATGAACAAAATTAGATATAAACTTCCTATGCTATGAACAAAATTAGATATAAACTTCCTATGCTATGAACAAAATTAGATATGAACTTCCTATGCTATGAACAAAATTAGATATAAACTTCCTATGCTATGAACAAAATTAAATATGAACTTCCTGCGCTATGAACAAAATTAAATATGAACTTCCTACGCTATGAACAAAATTAAATATGAACTTCCTATGCTATGAACAAAATTAAATATGAACTTCCTATGCTATGAACAAAATTAGATATGAACTTCCTACGCTATGAACAAAATTAGATATAAACTTCCTATGCTATGAACAAAATTAGATATAAACTTCCTATGCTATGAACAAAATTAGATATAAACTTCCTATGCTATGAACAAAATTAAATATGAACTTCCTGCGCTATGAACAAAATTAAATATGAACTTCCTATGCTATGAACAAAATTAGATATAAACTTCCTATGCTATGAACAAAATTAGATATAAACTTCCTACGCTATGAACAAAATTCAATATGAACTTCCTACGCTATGAACAAAATTAAATATGAACTTCCTACGCTATGAACAAAATTAAATATGAACTTCCTATGCTATGAACAAAATTAAATATGAACTTCCTACGCTATGAACAAAATTAAATATGAACTTTCTATGCTATGAACAAAATTAAATATGAACTTCCTATGCTATGAACAAAATTAAATATGAACTTCCTATGCTATGAACAAAATTAAATATGAACTTCCTACGCTATGAACAAAATTAAATATGAACTTCCTACGCTATGAACAAAATTAAATATGAACTTCCTATGCTATGAACAAATTTAAATATGAACTTCCTACGCTATGAACAAAATTAAATATGAACTTCCTACGCTATGAACAAAATTCAATATGAACTTCCTATGCTATGAACAAATTTAAATATGAACTTCCTACGCTATGAACAAAATTAAATATAAACTTCCTACGCTATGAACAAAATTCAATATGAACTTCCTACGCTATGAACAAAATTAAATATGAACTTCCTACGCTATGAACAAAATTAAATATGAACTTCCTATGCTATGAACAAAATTAGATGTAAACTTCCTATGCTATGAACAAAATTAGATATAAACTTCCTATGCTATGAACAAAATTAGATATAAACTTCCTATGCTATGAACAAAATTAGATATGAACTTCCTATGCTATGAACAAAATTAAATATGAACTTCCTGCGCTATGAACAAAATTAAATATGAACTTCCTATGCTATGAACAACATTAAATATGAACTTCCTACGCTATGAACAAAATTAAATATGAACTTCCTGCGCTATGAACAAAATTAAATATGAACTTCCTACGCTATGAACAACATTAAATATGAACTTCCTACGCTATGAACAAAATTAAATATGAACTTCCTATGCTATGAACAAAATTAGATATGAACTTCCTGCGCTATGAACAAAATTAAATATGAACTTCCTGCGCTATGAACAAAATTAAATATGAACTTCATACGCTATGAACAAAATTAAATATGAACTTCCTACGCTATGAACAAAATTAAATATGAACTTCCTACGCTATGAACAAAATTAAATATGAACTTCCTACGCTATGAACAAAATTAAATATGAACTTCCTACGCTATGAACAAAATTAAATATGAACTTCCTATGCTATGAACAAAATTAAATATGAACTTCCTACGCTATGAACAAAATTAAATATGAACTTCCTACGCTATGAACAAAATTAAATATGAACTTCCTACGCTATGAACAAATTTAAATATGAACTTCCTACGCTATGAACAAAATTCAATATGAACTTCCTACGCTATGAACAAAATTAAATATGAACTTCCTATGCTATGAACAAAATTAAATATGAACTTCCTACGCTATGAACAAAATTAAATATGAACTTCCTACGCTATGAACAACATTAAATATGAACTTCCTGCGCTATGAACAAAATTAAAAATGAACTTCCTGCGCTATGAACAAAATTAGATATGAACTTCCCAGGCTATGAACAAATTTAAATATGAACTTCCTACGCTATGAACAAAATTAAATATGAACTTCCTACGCTATGAACAAAATTAAATATGAACTTCCTACGCTATGAACAAAATTAAATATGAACTTCCTACGCTATGAACAAAATTAAATATGAACTTCCTACGCTATGAACAAAATTAAATATGAACTTCCTACGCTATGAACAAAATTAAATATGAACTTCCTACGCTATGAACAAAATTAAATATGAACTTCCTACGCTATGAACAAATTTAAATATGAACTTCCTACGCTATGAACAAAATTCAATATGAACTTCCTACGCTATGAACAAAATTAAATATGAACTTCCTATGCTATGAACAAAATTAAATATGAACTTCCTACGCTATGAACAAAATTAAATATGAACTTCCTACGCTATGAACAAAATTAAATATGAACTTCCTACGCTATGAACAAAATTAAATATGAACTTCCTACGCTATGAACAAAATTAAATATGAACTTCCTACGCTATGAACAAAATTAAATATGAACTTCCTACGCTATGAACAAAATTAAATATGAACTTCCTACGCTATGAACAAAATTAAATATGAACTTCCTACGCTATGAACAAAATTAAATATGAACTTCCTACGCTATGAACAAAATTAAATATGAACTTCCTACGCTATGAACAAAATTAAATATGAACTTCCTACGCTATGAACAAAATTAAATATGAACTTCCTACGCTATGAACAAAATTAAATATGAACTTCCTACGCTATGAACAAAATTAAATATGAACTTCCTACGCTATGAACAAAATTAAATATGAACTTCCTACGCTATGAACAAAATTAAATATGAACTTCCTACGCTATGAACAAAATTAAATATGAACTTCCTACGCTATGAACAAAATTAAATATGAACTTCCTACGCTATGAACAAATTTAAATATGAACTTCCTACGCTATGAACAAAATTCAATATGAACTTCCTACGCTATGAACAAAATTAAATATGAACTTCCTATGCTATGAACAAAATTAAATATGAACTTCCTACGCTATGAACAAAATTAAATATGAACTTCCTACGCTATGAACAACATTAAATATGAACTTCCTGCGCTATGAACAAAATTAAAAATGAACTTCCTGCGCTATGAACAAAATTAGATATGAACTTCCCAGGCTATGAACAAATTTAAATATGAACTTCCTACGCTATGAACAAAATTAAATATGAACTTCCTACGCTATGAACAAAATTAAATATGAACTTCCTACGCTATGAACAAAATTAAATATGAACTTCCTACGCTATGAACAAAATTAAATATGAACTTCCTATGCTATGAACAAAATTAAATATGAACTTCCTACGCTATGAACAAAATTAAATATGAACTTCCTACGCTATGAACAAAATTAAATATGAACTTCCTACGCTATGAACAAATTTAAATATGAACTTCCTACGCTATGAACAAAATTCAATATGAACTTCCTACGCTATGAACAAAATTAAATATGAACTTCCTATGCTATGAACAAAATTAAATATGAACTTCCTACGCTATGAACAAAATTAAATATGAACTTCCTACGCTATGAACAACATTAAATATGAACTTCCTGCGCTATGAACAAAATTAAAAATGAACTTCCTGCGCTATGAACAAAATTAGATATGAACTTCCCAGGCTATGAACAAATTTAAATATGAACTTCCTACGCTATGAACAAAATTAAATATGAACTTCCTACGCTATGAACAAAATTAAATATGAACTTCCTACGCTATGAACAAAATTAAATATGAACTTCCTACGCTATGAACAAAATTAAATATGAACTTCCTACGCTATGAACAAAATTAAATATGAACTTCCTACGCTATGAACAAAATTAAATATGAACTTCCTACGCTATGAACAAAATTAAATATGAACTTCCTACGCTATGAACAAATTTAAATATGAACTTCCTACGCTATGAACAAAATTCAATATGAACTTCCTACGCTATGAACAAAATTAAATATGAACTTCCTATGCTATGAACAAAATTAAATATGAACTTCCTACGCTATGAACAAAATTAAATATGAACTTCCTACGCTATGAACAACATTAAATATGAACTTCCTGCGCTATGAACAAAATTAAATATGAACTTCCTGCGCTATGAACAAAATTAAATATGAACTTCCTACGCTATGAACAAAATTAAATATGAACTTCCTACGCTATGAACAACATTAAATATGAACTTCCTACGCTATGAACAACATTAAATATGAACTTCCTACGCTATGAACAAAATTCAATATGAACTTCCTACGCTATGAACAAAATTAAATATGAACTTCCTATGCTATGAACAAAATTAAATATGAACTTCCTACGCTATGAACAACATTAAATATGAACTTCCTACGCTATGAACAAAATTAAATATGAACTTCCTACGCTATGAACAACATTAAATATGAACTTCCTACGCTATGAACAAAATTCAATATGAACTTCCTACGCTATGAACAAAATTAAATATGAACTTCCTATGCTATGAACAAAATTAAATATGAACTTCCTGCGCTATGAACAAAATTAAATATGAACTTCCTACGCTATGAACAAAATTAAATATGAACTTCCTGCGCTATGAACTAAGCTTAGCAATTAAAAAAAAGCAATTTATAAAGTTAATTGATATATTTCTATGAATTAAAATATTTAAAGATATTTTTGTCGATATACTAACGCACATACATCCTTTTTAAAGTAGCAAAAAGAAATACAGAATCACTTGTAACATTATTGGAAGAAAAGAGTTGCTTTAATAACTACGATATAGAGATTGTTCGTTCTCTATGAAGAAAAATGTCCATTAAGAAAATGGAACTGAACAAAATATCCAAATCTCGACAAAACATAAAAGACTCAATGAAATCATAAAACGGAAATGATTTTGAAAATAAGGAGGATATTCAATAATTTTAGTGCAGTATCTATTAACAATTTTTTAAAAATATTTAGGCATTTAATGTCTATTTGCGTTGATCAATAGTCATTTTCCTAATAAATCTGTTTTGTTTATATATAGTTTCTTTGGTACTTATCCAGATTAGGACCTACTCTAAACCTAACTGACGCCAAGTCAGTTTTAGAGATTAGGACCCAAACTAACCCTAACTAACGCCAAGTAGATTTTAGCTTGGGTCCTAATCTGGATAAGCACCGTTTCTTTAATTATCCTCATAAAATATTACTATAGTTGGCCAAACCTATACTCATTTTCTATCTTTTAATGAAGAAAATTTTTTCACGGTCATCTAATTTATCCTACGCTATGAACAGATCAAAAGTTGATAGCGTAGGAGTTTTACTGTATCGCCCTAGCAGTAAAACTATAGTTCCCTCCCCTTGGTGGAACACTTTAGATGTAGTACAAGTTTGTATTAGGAGTTTTACTGTAATTCGATAATTCACATGAGAAGCATGTCACATGGCTTTCTGTTACAGTAAAAAAAATTGTCCCCAGTCGGCAGGATTACTTCACATGTAGACATTAATTTAGGATTCGTGAAAACGAAAGTCCATAAAAATTAGTCAGAAATGACCTCAGGCATACGATTGAGAACGTGGCAGTTACGCATTTGTATGAGTCTTGATGGGAGCTTGACATGATAAAAAAATTAAGCAATTTTGACTTTACAGCTTACTGGATGATCATACTGAATGAATCATTCATCTTCTAAGAGTTGAATTAATTAATTGAATAAATCAAATTAATAAAATTTTAAATCAAGATGAGAATGACGTCAGACATATGGTTGAACATATCGTTGCTAATTTCTGTGAGCCTTGATGAAAGCATCAATTAAACAAAATGTGAAACATAATAATTAAGCCATGAGCTTAAGATAACTCTAACTCTCTCTCTCTCTTTCTATCTTTCCCCCACCCCCCTTTGACCTTGCAGCTTACTGGACGATTATGGCAAATAAATCATTCATCTTTCAAGATCGAACTGTAGGCTATAGGTAGGAGGAAAACAGTCAGCAGGAAGAGAGTTCCACAAGCCTGCAGAGCTACTGCTTGAATAGGAAGCTGTATTACAATGAGGTATCAAAACAGCGAATTGATGGAGACCACTAGACCAATGAGTCAAACGAGCTGAAACAAAAGAAGCAGGGACAGATCACATAATTCTGAAGAACACATGCCATAATAGTATTTATAGAAAAGACTGAGACTAGCAACATCACGTCTGTGAGAGAGAGGGTGCAGAGAAGAAGAAAGGGTGTGGCCAATCAAATTACAAATATGTTTCTGCACCTTGTCAAGGACCCTGAAACTTTGCGAAGTGAAAGCGAGCCGACAAAGCCAGCTAGTACAACATCAAGCCGCGATTATAATTACCCCCTTGTTGCTGGTCCCTACTTACGGAGGTTGCTGGCTGTCCTTCGAATCTTTGTTCTTGCTCGGTTCATGGTCACCCAGTCCTTTCTTGGGAGATCCGTTCCAAGTTGGAGATGTTCTCTGCGTTTTTGGATAGCTTCGTTCAAGTCGTCATTCGAATCATTCGATCTGTCAGTGCGGTAGTTCTGTGACTGTGCACGGTTAAGGCTTCCATTTGGTCATCAAACTGCTTCTCGGTTGACCATGGAACCAGTAGCAACAAGAGAACCGAGCCGGTCAAGTGTCGACCCATAATGATTCATACCAACTTACGTGCTTATCTCAACTAAGCAGCTGGTACTGACCACTACGATCTGATCAGTCACTGAATTACGAAGAACGTTTGGAAAAGTCACAAACACAAAACAGCTTCTCTTTGACCGTGCAGGGTCAAGACTCTCTTTGGTCATCAAACTGCTTCTTGATTTCAATCTGATTATTGGTTGTTCGTGGCCAGATAGGGGGTGTCTTCCGTCGGTTTTTTAATATTTTACCTGCGTACGACACCGTTTCAAGCTTTCGGCTCTCATTAGTGCAGAGAAATGACAATCTCAGACGGTCACAGGGCACAAACTCGGCTCACAGAGACATCGTGAATCTGTAAGCGTTCGCTTAATCCCGTTAGGCCACGGGAGGTTGTCACGTGATAATGAAGAAATTAAGTTATATTTACACTGAAAGCGGCGAGTGTAAACATCAAGACATCCGATAGAACTCAACGACACTCGAAGTATTGAGAGAGAGAGAGAGAGAGAGAAGATATCAAGAACTCTAATCCTAACCCTTTCGTCGGTTTCCTGTTTGTGTTTTTGGATTCTCACATGGACATCCCTTCGGATATGGGGAGTTGCCATGCCAGCCAATCTGTACACCGCTGGTAGTGGGGTTTGATCTTAGTCTTCCAGTGACTCTGCGGAATGCATTCGTTAGTTCTGGGTCGATTGATTTGCCATGCCACGATCCAGCCCAACCGCACCTTCTTATGTTCGGTAAATAAAAACGTATATAATTTATTTGTATGAATGACATGAGAAGGTAAAGCCTGGGAGGGTTTCATTGGTGTTAATTTTTCTAGAAGTTCTCAGGGGATGTAGATCCGTTAGCTGATTGATCTTTATCGGCACTTGTAATTTTCGAATCCCTTTTTCCTGAGTCTCTATTTACTTGCCTCCCCACGAGGGCAGATTTTCAATGGATGAAGAATTTTTATCTCCCTCAAAGGGGATACTCTGGATTGGAATAAAACCTAAAAATTGCCTCAGTCTAGAAGGATTTCTGCTTCGATGACCGAGGACAGAAAAGAAAAGATACCACACTTTGAATTTGCAATTTAACGCCATCAAAAGTTTATGTGTGTGTGTGTGTGTGTGTGTGTAGGTCAGTTGTCATTCTCTACTTATGCTGTCTTTGGGATGCGTTTGTTTTGTAAAAAACGTGCAACCCTCGGACAGCTAGCATGAACTCTCATCGACAAGCAAGACTCTGAGGCATGATATATTTTAGACACAGGTTTATTGCTCATTGACAAAGGTAAGACTGAAAAAGAATTCAAAAATATTGCTTCAGAAACAAGGCAGAGACAAGGAGTTGCTAATCTAATATGAGCTGTAAGATTGCAGAAAAGAACATACTTTGAGCATAAAAAAATACAAATTATGCTTGGTCATAGCTGAGTTACCAGCGACAAAAAATAAGCTAAAAGATCAACAGAGGTAAAAGGTTCATTTAGATAAAAGAAATATAAAAAAAAAATACTAGCACTATTTAATTGTACTTTTAGAGAGAAGAAAGACAATAATTGTTACGGACGATGCTTAAAATGTCAGGATATTTCAAGAGATTGAAAAACTCCCCATGAGGGGTTGTGACGAAAGCAGCTAAATAGATTTGGGACAACGCACCGTAAGAATCTCTCGCCGGTGACGAGCCAGAAGAAATCCCCTTAGAAAAAAGGGCCGGCAAAGGGAGATAAATGCTAGAGGATCTATTCTACATTACACAGAACACTAGGCGTGAGCGCACGTGTGTAAAGCCAAACCCCAGACCAATCTAACGCAAGATACTGTGTGTACATATAAACAAAATAGGTCTTTCATGCAACTGCTACGATTGCATCTTGTTGAACTCGGGAATCTTTCTGCTGAACTCGGGAATTTATCATTTAAAATTTAACAACTCCAACTGCTGAGCGGGAAACCCAACTTGTGTGGATGCCGACAATTGATGTGTTCCTATGCCAGGACCTCCGATTGGCTGGTGGAACACTCACTGAGCGATAAACCAGTCTCGCAAAGTGTTAGGACAACCTAACAAAACCAAATCGAGTTATTTCCCTTGGACCAAAGAAAAGAGTTATTTCCCTTGGATGAAAGAAAAGTCGTCTGCCTGGAAATGAAAACGTAAATAGAACAAGTCTCATGAAAACAAGCATCTCGCGTTCAGCGGTTTTCTACATTTCATCAGTGTGTTTGTTAAATAAATCTGTTAACGGTTCTACTTCGTACGTCCTTCATTTTTTATCGTTGTAATTGAACCGATAACGTATAAACATCCAAACGTAAAACAAAGGAAATAATTTATCATTTAGAATTTGACAAAGTAAATTCAACTCATGCTTCGGATTTTTGAGATGAGGATTGACGATTTGGATTATTTGGATTATTCGGACTACTGTTCTCATCTTGGATGTTATTCTCACAACGTTTCGGCCGATGTAACCTCCAACCTTCTTCAGGTGGATTTTGTCGAACCTGTGGGTAATGGATAAAGTAAAAATTCAGTTCTAATTGACACTCTTCTGGAGGTTGAAGGTTCAATCCTCAGTGCGGGCGATGCTAAGAACATAATTACAAATTATTTAAGACTTCTACCCGGTCATGGCTGACGGAACAAGAACAATCTACCTCCGTGAATTAAATAAACGGTTCCGTTCGAAATTCTGTACAGATTCCAGAATTCGACAAAAAGATTCCCGAGTTTGGCAAGATGCACCTGAAGAATTTCGGAGGTTACATCGGCCGAAACGTTGTGAGAATAATACTCAAGATGAGGACAGTAGTCCGAATAATCCAAATAATATAAATTCGAATTATTGTGACTTCAGCCGGATTGTATATATGTAACGGTCGAAAACATTAAATTGGGATCTGCACAGCGAGATGTCTGTTTACATTAGTTTTAAATTTCTGCATGTCAGTACTGTCGGGGAAACAGGGGGCAGGGAGGGAGTTCCAGAGGCCAGCAGCACGAGGAAAGAAGCTATTGGAGTCGAAAGCTCTCCAGCATCTGGGGACCTCCACAGTGAATGGATGGGATTTAGTTGATTGTCGAGTTGGTCTAGTGAATTTATATCGAGGGGGCACCAGAGTAGCCAATTCATCGGAGCACAATCCATTGAAGTACTTGTAAAATAGGCACAGGTAGATTGTTCGGGTAACTGCTTGTACGCTGGGGTTTGTCAATTTTGACTCTTTTCGTCACGGAAAAATGGCCATCAACTATTGTTGTGGTCTTGCAGCCCGGTAATAATCAAGACAAACACAGTGGTATAATTAACAAAAATGTAGTATAAACAAAAGTATGTTACAGAAGGTATGCGTCCGATTCTGTGGCCATAACTGCCACAACACTTTTACGACATTTTCATCGCAAACCACAAATTAAATGAACGAATCTTCAAACTATCTGTTGTGGCCTTGCAGGTCCACCCTCCTATGCCTTGCCTCCCCTCTTTGGGGAGGAGTTAGTTTATTGCTAACTGCCGACCAGGGAATATTCTGTACTTCTTTAAATACACTCTCGTAAATATACCACCATGTTGTCTTATTTATTATCGGCCCTTCAAGGTCGCAACAAACATATAAACTTATTGTTGTGGCCTTGCAGGCCGGTAATAATGAAGGCAAACACAGTGGTATAATTAACACAAATCTATTAACAGAAATATGCTACAGAGGTGTGCGTCATGAGTCTGGGGTCACAACTAATACTATTCGCTGCCATGACGGTTGGATGTAACTGTATTTATTGTGTCTGGGTAAGTCCGTAGGGAGATCAGCTTACACCATAACAGTTATCTTGTAAGATTTTAAAAGTTGGACCTAAATAGCATTTAAGCTGACAGATCAAACTTTGATTCTGACTAGCCAATTTGCATGTTTTATTGTTGGGCCATGTTACTGGCACTTTAATAATGTACTCATTTAAACAAAAATATATAGTCGTAAACTAATAACACTTTTCAATTCTGACCGAAAAAATCTAAATCAGCAAGGGGAATAACTAATATATTTAATTGAAAAACAAAACAGTTGTCTCCCTTACAACTAATTTTTTTTTTCTTTTTCTGCATAAGTTTTAAAAATGTGCACTTTAATAATGTACTCATTTAAACAAAAATATATAGTCGTAAAATAACAACACTTTTCAATTCTGACCGAAAAAATTTAAATCAGCAAGGGGAATAACAAATATTTTTAATTGAAATATATAAAAATGTATTAAACGAAGTTACAGAAAGTATGCGTTATGCGTCTTGGACCATAACTGACACAATTCTCTGCCATGACGTTTAGTCGTAACTGTATTTATAGTGTCTGGGTGAGTCCATTTATTCCTGAAATAGGGAGATCAGGTTACCCCGAAGAAATAACTTTGTGGGGTTCTGTCTACAAATCCACCGTCCGCCCATGCATGGAGTATTGTTATCACATCTGGGCTGGTGCACCATCCACCGATCTCTCCCTCTTAGACACGGTCCAAAAAAGAGTCGCTAATCTAATAGGTCCCTCACTATTCACCAAGCTCCACCCCCTGTCCCATCGCTGCAATATTGCATCCTTGTGCATGTTTTACAAGTACTTCAATGGAATGTGCTCCGATGAACTTGCTGCTCTGGTGCCCCCTTCGATTTATACGCCCGACCAACCCGACAATCAGCTAAATACCATCCATTCACTGTGGAGGTACCCAGATGCCGGAGAGCCTTCTACTCCAAAGGCTTCTTTGCTAGAGCTGCCGGCCTTTGGAACTCCCTCCCTGCTCACTGTTTCCCCGACATGCAGAAATTTAAAACTAATATCAACAAACATCCAGCTGCACAGCTCCCAATTTAAGATGATCCCCTGAACTTTCCCCCTAATTCTCAGTAGATCCTTACGTCTACAGTGTCAACTTGCCTTGTTTGGAGTGAACCCAGTTGAAAAAAAAAAAAAAGGGTCAGGTGGATGTCAACCAAAAGTTGGGAATTGGGAAAAGGAGCTGTCTTCGAACTGCCGTCTGAGGGCTTCATTGAGATTTTGTCTAAGATGGTGGTAGATAACTGGGCAGGTGGAGCACGACTGGGTTGACTACTAGCGACTACCTTTAAAATCTTTTTTTTTTTTTTACGTCTGTTCGACCCAAACAAGGCATATTACCATTGAGACATAAGGAGCTAATGCGATTAGAGGCCAGATTTATGGTGTGTGTGTGTGTGTGTGTGGGGGGGCTTCCTGGGTAGGGAGTTGGGCAGCAAGATGTTTGTTTACATCACATCTAAATTTATAGATCTTGGATAGATCAGTCCTGTCCTATCCTATTGAAATAAAAAAGAACATTACAAGACTTACAAGTCAGACAACCCCCACCGTATGAAATAAATCCGAAAAGAAATCCTCCGCTCTAAATAAAAAGTCAACGCTGGGTGTTTTTTTTTCTTTAGGTCATCAGAAATGGTAAAAATCTATATATAAAAAAATTGAATTACAGATGTAATTCTTTGATTTTATATGAATATAAGTGTGAACACTGGCAAAGCATAATTTTTTTCCGTGATTAATACATAGATCAAGCATTAAATATAATCGTTTTATGTAATAATAAGATTTTTTGTTTCTTTAAAAGTTTTTTTGTGTGTGTGGAAATCGCTCCAGACAAGGCATGAAGCCACTTGATGTAAGGAGCTAACAAGAACGAAATATAATTATCGCAAAAACAGGAGATACCTATTTGCCTTAGTCTTGAAAAGACCAAGGCTATAGGTAGGAGGAAAACAGTCAGCAGGAAGAGAATTCCACGGGCGTCTAGTTTTTTGAAAGAAGCTACTGGAATATTAAGCTGTATAACAATGAGGTATCAAAACAGCGAATTGATGAAGACCAATAGACCAACGAGTCAAAAGAGCTGGAACAAAAGAAGCAGGGAATAGATCACACAATTCCGAAGAACACATGCCATAATAGTATTTATAGAAAAGACTGAGACTAGCAACATCACGTCTGTCAGAGAGAGGGTGCAGAGAAAAAGAAAGAGCAGGGGCCAATCAAATTACAGATATAATGCCGAGTAGCACGGGAAACATGGAAATAACAAATGGCCCTGTAGAAAATAATCACCATCTTTTTAAGCAAGTCAAGAAAGAGGCTACCTAAGGAAAAACGATAACTCAAGTTATAACTGAGCTTCGGTATAATTTTCTAGTTAAAGGGCTCGGTTATGAAAAAAAAAACGTACCAAAATTACTTTTATCACGACCGTCAACACTCGGGCGTTTGCGTAGGACAAGCCGAACGATTCCGAGTCGAACGTCAAGAAAGCTGGGTCAGGATCGATATCAGTACCAAAAAAAAGAAAAATACCCCCCCCCCCCCAAATTAGAATTTAGAGTTAAGGATCAGTTTCGCATACAATTTTAGGTGGGGGTGGGGTGGATGCTGTTACCATCCGAACTTAGGGTTAGGGTTAGAGGTAGAGTTAAAGGAGTTTTTTTTCGCCAGCAAAAAAAAATAAAATAAAATAATGGTTATATGCCCTTAAAACGCTATCCGGTTAGACAATAGCCTAAAAATAGGTGATCATTTTACATTAAATTTATATGCGAAACTGATCCTCCACTCTAAATTCTAAACTAATTTTTGGCGTTTGTTCGTCGTAATTGTCCACAACCCGTTTTCCCCAACTTTTTTACTGACCAAATTTGATTCCTTTTTAGGTGTACAATTACCTATAAGCTCGCTAGAGAATTCCGTGTTTTGGAAAAATAAATGTCAAATATTTTAGATTTTAGGAGGAGGGATCAGTTTTCTACATAAATTTAACGTAAACTGATCCCCCCTTTTTTTGACCATGTTGCATGTTGTTGTTTATTCGCCCATTTTTTTTTTTTTTTCACCTTTTTTTTACGGACCAAATTTTTTTCTTTAGTCATGCCGCTAGAGAATCCCGGGTTGTTTGGAAATTTTGGGAAAAAATTTTGATGGTCAAAAAGGGGGGGGGGGGGGTCAGTTTACGTTAAATTTATATAGGAAACTGATCCCCACTCCTAGAATCTAAAATATTAGAGAGAAAAAAAATCCCAAAACACGGAAATCTCTAGCGACCTTACAGATAATTGTGTACACCGAAAAAAGAAAAAAAAATGGTCAGTAAAAAAGTTGGGGAAAACGGGTTCAAGCGTCTAATTTTTTTTTTCTGCCAAGTTTTTCAGGAGTTAGGCACAAGGCCAGTTTTATCTTACTCCCACAAGTAAGATGTGACCCAAGATCGGGTCGAGAAAGTGGGGTTTGAAAAGCCAGCGCTCGAGAGGTGAGCACTCTGGCCATTTAAAAATTGCCTGGGCAGCCCCGTCGGCATTCCCCGGTAGGGGCGCCTCAGACAGTAAGCAATAAACTTACTCCTCCCCAAAGAGGGGAGGCAAAGCCTGGGAGGGTGGACCTCCTAGAACTGCACAGGACAGGCGTGCAGTATCCATCGGAACAGATACTACACTTTGATCTTAGCCAAAAGGCCAAGTTTTTCAGGGTCTTCACACGTAGAATATTGTTAATATTCATACGAGTCGAAGGTACGTCTTAGACAATCAGTCCGACAGGGGACTTGCTTCTGTGGGACTGAGGTATGGTTGTGTCCAATCCGAGGACGTCCATCCGCCCAGGCTGTACCTTCTTTCTTTGTGAAGGGCTTAGTTTATTACTGATCGCCTGAGACGCCCCTACCGAGGAATGCCGATAGGGCTGCTCAAGCATTTTCTGTAGGCCAGAGTGCACTTCCTCTAGTACGCTGGCTTTTCAAATCCCCGCCTGACTTTGTGCCTAACCCTCTGGAAGTAAATAAACACACGGGGTATCTTTTACTTTACTCCGCAGAGTCGTGAACGGAGTAAAAAAAAAAACGAACGAGAAAGTTTTTAAAAACATAAATATGCAACAAGTAAAGGCGACCTACGTCGAGAATAGATATTTTCCTACGTAGCTATGACATTTGTTTGTATTTTTACGTAGTATACATGGGTTTTTATTAGATGTAAAAAAAAAAATCTTGTTTTTTTTTGCACAAAAAGAAAATGGCGGAGGTCCTTATTCTCTTACATACCCCCCCCACACGACCGCCATCTTGGATTTGTGCGATATTGGTGTGACGAATAATTTAATTTCTAATAAATAGCACTTCGAACGGGTTAAAAATACAAACAAATGCCACAGGTAAGTTTGAAAATAACTTTTATCGCCTACAGTTACTTTTATTTGTTGTATATTTGTTTTTTAAGCGTTTTTAGTCTGCTGAGTAAAGTAAAAGATACCCAACACACGTAATGAAAAAAGGACGTCGTAAACCGCGAGCTATTGTTGCCGCTGTTACTTACGAGCACTGCTGCTACACACGTAATCGCCTAAAAAAAGTAGAATCCGATTGGGAGTGGGACGAGGATCCTTATCTACAAATGTATCGATTCCTGAGTTCAACAACATGCACCTGAAGAAGGCCGGGGGTTACATCGGTTGAAATTTTGTGAGATTTTGTGAGAATAACATCCAAGTAGTCCGAATAATCCGATAATAAATCTTGATAAATGTTTCACGAGGAACGAATTCTCCTTTTACACCGGTCGAAACTGGAAATTTCTTTGTTCGTTTTCTGCTCTCGTCTCGTTTTCTGAATCTCAAATTTTTCCATTTCTTCAATCAATTATTTATCGAACTGCGAATAATTTCAAGGTAAGTAACCATTTTGCTTATTAAAATAAGCAAATTATAAAAAAGAAATCTAAAAATTAAATATCGGAGAACAAAATTAAAACAACACTCACTTTTTTCCCGGATCAGAAGAAAGATTATTTATCGAAAAAGGGATATAAACTCCAAAAGTATACGGACTAAATTTCAACTGGGAACATTTTTCGATCGACACCGCTAGATGTTAATCCCTTATTGGCTCAATTGTACTATTGTTACCAGTAGAATATCTTCCCTATTTCGTTTAGTTTAATCCATGTTTTAGATAAAATTCATTTTTTGGTCTTTAATTGTAGTTTTTCTCCCGAAATGAAATCCTAATTTATTTTTTAAAATATTTAAATTCGATGTTTTAATCGCTAGCAGACATTTTTTTTTTAAGTTGCGCAAAAATATTTTTACTCTTGAAAAATATTTATTACATAGAAAATAAAAAAAGAAAAAATTTACACGAAAATTAAAATAGTACACATGTTCCCGTGTCGCAACGGATAAAGGCATTCATTAGCAATGGTCTTTAATTGTAGGTTTACTCCCGAAATGAAATCCTAATTTATTTTTTTAAATATTTAAATTCGATGTTTTAATCGCTAGCAGACATTTTTTTTTTTAAGTTGCGCAAAAATTTTTTTACCTTTGAAAAATATTTATTACATAGAAAATAAAAAATTTACACGAAAATTAAAATAGTACACTTGTTCCCGTGTCGCAACGGATAAAGGCATTCATTAGCAATAACACAACCATTACTTAACACTTATATCCGGTCATGGCTGATGGAACGAGAACAATCTCCCCCCCCCCCCCGTATAGATTCCCGAGCCCGAAAAGATGTACTTGAAGAAGTTCGGAGCTAACATCGGCCAAAACATTGTGAAAGTAACATCCAAGATGAAAACAGTAGTCCAAATGATACCAAATACAAATTATCGATCCGCATCTAAAAAATTCCGAAACAAAAAAATAAACTTTGAACAAAAAACAAGAAAACAACAACAATTTTTTTTTTAATTCCTATTTTAATGACGTAAATTATTTACAGTGAAATGTATATCTGGGTACTTGTAATGAATGGGTATCCAAAGCATTTAAGTATTTACGAAGTCAATCCCGAGTATCGACGGAGCATTGACGTAAAACCTCGACGAATAGAGAACAATGTTTTTAAATTTTTTATTTGAACGAAACCTTTTCTCTTTTTCTTGTTCGTCCAGAAACGGGCAATATTTTAAAGCACTTTTTATACCCCCGGAGGCGCCAGTAGGCGTGACTCAATTTATTTATCTACCTCCCACAAGGTAAGATGTGACACAAGGTCGGGAAAGTGGGATTAGATAAGCCAGCGCTCGAGAGGTGAGCACTCTGGCCATTTAAAAATTGCCTGGGCAGCCCCGTCGGCATTCCCCGGTAGAGGCGCCTCAGACAGTAAGCAATAAACTTACTCCTCCCCAAAGAGGGGAAGCAAAGCCTGGGAGGGTGCACCTAGAACTGCACAGGACCGGCAACCCCCAATAGACCGGTGTAAATCCAGACCCAAAGGCCCGGACAAATGAACCAATCAATCGGAATAATTTAAAAATAGATATTTCACCTTCATTATTAAAAATAAACACCGAATTTTCATTTTATTGACCCCCCCCCCTCCCCCCAATGAATACAATATTTTTCTTTTCGGTTTATTTTTATTTTGTTAATTTTCACAATAAACGTTGATGGATTTTTCCCACATTAAGTCTGCTCTCGATTTAAGTAATTAAAATTAAGTAAAGTTATTTAAAAAAAAAAAAAAAAAAATTGGGCAACAAATAAATGTTACCAAAGGCAAGATAAATTCTTCTTTTACTTTTGCGCTTCCGTTTGTTGGCGCATGCGCATAGTCAGGTGGTTTACAGGGGGGCCCGTATTATAAAGTCTTGCCCTTCTACCTATTTGTAGAAGTTTATTTGTTTATTTTATTATTTATTTTGGTGAATGTGTACGAGTATGGTACCCGAAATCTTCGTCTGCAAGGTGGAGGTCACGTGATATTAGTAGCACCGTTTTTATGTCCCGACTAAAAAAAGTACCGGGCTGTTCGTTTTTTTTTTTAAATTGTTGAAATACAAACAAACAAGTGATTGTCAAAAAAATATAAAAATTATTAAAGAAAATAAACAGAAAGTTTTTTGAAACGAAAAATGTTACAAATGTGATTTTTCCCCCCTTTTGAATGTCAAAATTGAATAAATATATTTACAAAAATAGAATCTTTTTTTTTGTATTTACAAAAGTAGAAAATAAACAGAAAGTCTTTTGAAACGAAAATTGTAACAAATGTGTGTGTGTGTTTTTCGGTGGGTTTTCAAAATACCGCTTCTCTGACATTAAGCTGTTTACGGCCCGGTCCTTTTTTGTAAGGGACATAAAAACGGTGCTACTAATATCATGTGATCCCCGCCTTGCAGACGAAAATTTCGGGTACCATATTCGTACACATTCACCATTATTTTTTATAAATGATCTTTTTATTTATTTATTACACTACAAATGAAAAATTTGTCATTTCTTTTTTTTTTAAATCGTTTTAAGGTGTTTAAATTCAAGGATCCATTTTAATTTTTTTTTCGTAGTCTTAATTCCCTTTAAAAAAATTATATTTCTGAATTATTGAGATGAGGGTTAATAATTTGTATATTTATTTACTCCTCCCGGAGTTAGGCACAAGGCCAGTTTTATCTTACTCCAACAAGTAAGATATGACCACAGCTTGGGTCGAGTAAGTGGGGTTAAAAGCCAGCGCTCGAGAGGTGAGCACTCTGGCCATTTAAAAATTGCCTGGGCAGCCCCGTCGGCATTCCCCGGTAGGGGCGCCTCAGACAGTAAGCAATAAACTTACTCCTCCCCAAAGAGGGGAGGCAAAGCCTGGGAGGGTGGAGATTTTTTTGCGATATTGAATTTTCTTGCTTATTCCGAATTCTGACCGTGGGTCGCCATCAATAGACTGCATCTCCTGCACCAAACGGTCATAATTAAAACAACAAAAAAGTCACATAAAAGCTTTGTGCTTACCCAAGGGAGATAACCCTAACAGGCGTAATGACGGCCGTATTTCCTCGTTAATCGGTAAAATTTAATTTTTATTTATAAAATAAAAACTACTTGATTAATTTACGTGGTTTTTGGTATAGGATTTATTCAGCTCGTGACATATACGTACATCAAACAGATATTCCTCAGTTTTATTTTGTTTTTGTTTTTTCGAATGTCTCCCTTAATCTGGATAAGCACCGATATTTTTTTGCAGGGAAAATTTTATAATTAAAATTTGCTGGAATAATTTTTAAAATGAAAATTAAAAATCAATTAAAAATGGAATTTTTACTTGATTACTAAAAATAAAATAATTCGAATAAAAAAAAAAATTGATTTAAAAAAAATCGATTTTTTTAAAATGTAATTATTTTTAGTATGTAATCATTTACATCGGTTTGAAACCGTCTAAATAAAACTTAAAACGTTGTTTATGATCGTTTGGTACAAGAGAAACAGTCCACTGATGGCGGCCCACGGTCACGAATAGGGGCGTGTGAGCAAGAAAATTCAATATAGTCAAATTTGTTTAACCCTAACCTGGTGTGCATTCGTATGCTTTCTTGTCGTCTGTGTAGTGGGGAAACAGTAAAAAAAACCCAAAGTAAGTAATATAGTGTGTTGGGCATAATGAAAGACTACATAGTAGTAATTCTTGTTCAATCCCGAGCAACTTCGAGTCACCCTGCTTGTATAAAAGACATATGCAGCAAGTCGCCAGGTTATGACGTCTCTGAAATATGACTTATAACAACTCAGTAAAATATGATATTATAAGCCCACCGGGGTACAATGCCTCTGACAAAATTGGCAATACCTCTGACAAAATTGGTAATACCTCTGACAAAATTGGTAATACCTCTGACAAAATTGGCAATACCTCTGACAAAATTGGTAATACCTCTGACAAAATTGGCAATACCTCTGACAATATTGGCAAGACCTCTGACAATATTGGCAATACCTCTGACAAAATTGGCAATACCTCTGACAAAATTGGCAATGCCTCTGACAATATTGGCAATACCTCTGACAAAATTGGCAATGCCTCTGACAAAATTGGCAATACCTCTGACAAAATTGGCAATACCTCTGACAAAATTGGCAATGCCTCTGACAAAATTGGCAACGCCTCTGACAATATTGGCAATACCTCTGACAAAATTGGCAATGCCTCTGACAAAATTGGCAACGCCTCTGACAATATTGGCAATACCTCTGACAAAATTGGTAATACCTCTGATAAAATTGACAATACCTCTGACAATATTGGCAATGCCTCTGACAATATTGGCAATGCCTCTTACAAAATTGGTAATACCTCTGATAAAATTGACAATACCTCTGACAATATTGGCAATGCCTCTGACAATATTGGCAATGCCTCTGACAAAATTGGTAATACCTCTGACAAAATTGACAATACCTCTGACAAAATTGGCAATACCTCTGACAAAATTGGCAATGCCTCTGACAAAATTAGCAACGCCTCTGACAAACTCCTCCCTTGGCACTGCCCTTCGTCTTCTCGTTCATATAACGTCCAATCAGTACTGGATACATTGCTGTCTCTTGATGTAGACTGCTAGGTCCTTTGCTGTGGTGCTTCATGATGATGATGATGATGATGAAAAAGAAGAACAACAAAGAAACGGAAGAGAGCGGGAGGAGAATAATAAGAAAAAGTAGGAGGGAGGGAGGCAGAAATAGAAGAGGAGGAGGAGGAGGAGAAAAATAGAAAGAAAATAATATATATATATATATATATATATAATCCACAGACCTGTTTCGTCGTTATATAAAAAGTAATTTTATACCTACATATATATATATATATATATATATATATATATATATATATATATATACATATATATATATGGGAAGAGAAGGATGAAGGTAATCCGACGTGATGGTAAAATGAAAAAGGAAAACCAAAAAACTGGATGTTTTTTATGCGTACATCAACGTTTCGTCTTTATTTATAAGACTTCATCATCTCCACCCTTCCCCTTTTCTCCCACTCATTTTCGTCACTCATTTTCATTCTCTAACAAGTACGGACGTCCACCAAGACGCTGCCATTATTTTTCATTTTATTTTATTTTTCTTCCCAACATGTCTACCCTACATGTATCTGTACTTGCATGATATCTTTTCCCTATATCATCATCCTGATGAAGTCTTATAAATAAAGACGAAACGTTGATGTACACATAAAAAACATCCAGTTTTTTGGTTTTCCTTTTTCATTTTACCATATATATATATACATAAATATATACATATATATATATATATATATATATATATATATATATATATATATATATATATATATATGTGATTTTATGAAGGCTTACCAAAGCATTCCTTTCAAGACACCAATGATCACCATTAAAGATATTTTTTCTCACAAATACTATTTATTCAAATTAAATGTTTTTTCCTACACGTGTTTCACTACCAAGCAGTTACTTGCTTGGC